>JAZEWU010000031.1:2773844-2788921 GCA_036362915.1 Geotria australis | reverse complement strand
TTGTTGTGCCAGTCATCTCGGTCAGGCAGCCCGTGACACCTGGGTCTGTCCCGTGACCTCCTGTCGACGAGCTTACGACACTTCACGTGATAGCCTCAAGGTGCATATGGCCTGGCACAAGCGCCGTGGTGACGTCACCGCCACTTAGTGGCGAATGGCGGTGGTTGTTGTGTCAGTGTGTGTCAGTCTGGCTTTCATAGGTGCCGCTCGCTAACAGCACTTGACCCTACGGTCAGTTCAGCCTCTACGGGGGGACCTTTGTCTTTGTAAGTGCTACTATCCGCGTGTTTGTTGTGTCGTGGTAATCCTGCAAAGAGCTTGCAAGCCCACAGGTCAGTTTCCGCTGTAATAACTCACATCTATCTATCCGTCTGTGAATTCGCTGACGGCACTTGACCCTGCGGTCAGTTCAGGCTACACGGGGGACCTTTGTCTTTGGGGAGACCTTTAATAACTGCCCCAGTTATCATCCCTCATATCCTGGCAGACGTGAACACAATTATCCCCGGTTTTTTGAAATGTCGCGTCTCTGTGGAAGAGACGGGAGACAGGAAAATAATAATCTCTTGAAATTAGCTCCACAACTCACAATACGGGGGTCAATGAGACGGGTCTAGATGTGTGTCGCGTTGCCGCCTCACAGCAAGAATCTCCCGGGTTCGAATCCCGTGTTCTCTCTCTCTCTCCCCGTGTCCGCGTGGGTTTTCGCCACCGGGCACTCCGGTTTACTCCCACAGTCCAAAGACATGCTGCTGTTCCATCCGTCCATCCATTTTCAGAAACCGCTTAATCCCGTACGGGGTCGCGGTGAACCGGAGCCCATCCCGGCAAGGCACAGGGCGCAAGGTAGGGGAACACCCCAAGGATGGGACGCCAGTCCATCGCAGGGCGCCTGGAAATTTAGTCAGTAGGCCAATTAACCTGGCAGCGTGTCTTTGGACGGTGGGAGGAAACCGGAGTGCCCGGCGAAAACCCCCGCGGACACGGGGAGGACACACAAACTCCGCGCAGAAAGGCGCCCGATGCGGGATACGAACCATTCTTTCTGTGAGGCGCGGATGTTACCGCTGCACAGACACCCCGCCGCCCAAGATAGAATTGGCAATATAATATGACCGATTGTGGTCGCTGCGGTGACCCGTGGGGGTCACGGGGCAGCGGGCTTGCGAGACGCTATCTGTGAGCGTGTGTGACCTCCACACGGGAGGGGAGACGGGATGACGGGGGCTCAAATTAGAGACGGGAGCTACAGCTCCGCTCCTGCGGTCATTTCCTGACGGAGATTGAAGAGGGAGGGCGGCGGCACGGTGGCGTAGTGGGTAGCGCTGCCGCCTCACAGCAGCAAGGTCCCGGGTTCGAATCTCGGCTCGGGGTGCCTTTCTGCGCGGAGTTTGCATGTTCTCCCCGTGTCCGCGCGTGTTTTCGCCGGCGGGCACTCCGGTTTCCTCCCGCAGTCCAAAGACACGCTGCCAGGTTAATTGGCGTACTGACTAAATTTTACCCAGGCGCCCTGCGATGGACCGGCGTCCCGTCCTCGGTGTTCCCCTGCCTTGCGCCGTGTGTCTGCCGGGATAGGCTCCGGCTCACCGCGACCCTGTGCAGGATTAAGCGGTTTCTGAAAATGGATGGATGGATTGAAGAGGGATGGGGGGCATGGGGAGGGGAGGGCCATGACTTACACAGAGACCCACACACTCAGACAGAGACCTAACCAACAACAACCGCCGTTCGCCACAAAGTGCCGGCGACGTCGCCACGGCTCCTGTGCCAGGCCAGGTGCACCTTGAGGCTATCACGCAGAGTGTTGGGACAGACCCAGGCGCCATGGGCTGCCTGGCCGAGATGACTGGCTGAGGCACCACCTGTGCTCCCTACCGTGCCAGATTGCTGAGGTGTATCCGCCCGGCGCTCGGCTCGCTGTTGCGAGCGTCGCTCCTCCGCCCTCTGTTGTTGCCGGAGGGCGACTGCATCCAACTGCCCGGTAGCGTCCTTCACGAACCTCCAGGTTCTCCTGTGCCGCATCAGTCCATCTCTTCTCCAGCCCGTGCTTGGCCAGCAAAGATCCCCCGTGTAGCCTTAACAGACTGTAGGGTCAAGCGCCGTTAGCGAGCAGCTCCTATGAAGGTCGGCACGGCACACGAGGAGGCGGGTTAGTTGACCACAGTGAGGCTCTGTTTATGAGTTTAGGTCATGTGAAAAAGGTGTGTAAGTGAAGTGCACCCGTCGATATGCCGGAGCAAACGAGCGAGCACATAATAATAATAATAATAGCATTTTATAGAGCGCCTTTCACCCGAGGGTCACAAAGCGCTGCACAAGGGCCGCGAAGAGAATGGCATGTCAACAACGAAAGAAAAAAACAACCAAGAAAAAAACCAAAGCAACAAAAAATAAATGATTAAGGCATCACTTACCTCAAAAGATGGCACCGACGTTTCGCTGACCTTCCAGTCCGCATCATCAGTGATGCATGTGCTCGCTCGTTTCCTCCGGCATGTCGACGGGGTGCACTTCACTTACACACCTTTTTTCACATGACTTAAACTCATAAACAGAGCCTCACTATCAATAACATTGCTCATGAAAGCTTACGGGTTAGTCGACGTTTGCACGGATTGCGTACGAGTGAAGCAAAGAGGTCACGGAGTAAATGGAACGAAATCTTTTTATTGTGATCATCTCAACCGGTAACATTTACAAGCGTCAAACAAAACAGGAATAAAAAATATCCAACACCCAGATCCCATATTGTTTATAATTAATTTTTATATTTCTCCTTCAACATAACATCGCGTCCCTCGTTTGTATGTTGAGTTTATAACCCATTTATTTCGGGTCTCAATTCGAATTTCCAGCAAAAACGCACCCCAAATTTTTAAAAACAAATATTTGCGCATAATTAACCGTAAAGAATGTGTCTTCCAACGGCTTGGTGGCCTTTAATCTCCCTTCATCAAAGGTATCTAAGCCTTGCTTTTTTATAATAGCGGTGTGTCTTGATGTGAATCAGATGTTCACATAAACTCATCGGGTTATGTGAAATTAGTGGTGTACGACCACAATTTCAAAAGCTGACAAAACATTGAGAAGTATGATGTTGAAAACGCATAGTGACGTTTTACAACTCGGGAATATTACTTACTATCGTCGCAACGTCACGAGTACAGTGGTCCCTCGCTTTACGCTATTATTAAACCGTTCCAGAACACGTGTCGTCATGTGAAACCGTCGTAAGGTGAGACACGATGAGAGCGGAACACACGCGTTTCAGCGCAAGGACTGAGATGTAAACACTGGCGGGCGCCGCCATTGGCCGAGAAGCTACCCGAGCGGCGCGCGCCTGCGCCGCCGATTGGCTGCCGCGCCGCCCACGCGCGGCCGTATCGTGACGCGCACCGTAAAGCCAACTTTGATCGGAACGCGATAATAACGCTGTTACGGGGAGTAAGATCGTAAAGCGGTTTCGTCGTATCGCGAGGCCATCGTAGAGCGAGGGACCACTGCATCCGTGTGTATGCACATCTGTTGTACGCGTGTGTAATGTGACAATAATATTATTATAGAGCGCCTATCGCAAAGTGACGTCGCCGTACAGTGAAGCCACCGTACAGTGCGTGCCCGCTACGCTACGGGAGGCCCCGCCACGAGCAACCGCGTCGCTACCGCAGCGTCGCCACGGAAACACCCAGAGCCCGGAGAGGTTGTCGAATCCCCCGGTTCGCGTCGGTCGGACGTAAACGCGCCGTCAGCGAGATACCAACGAGATATCGACGAGATGTCAACGGTCCCCCCCACGTTCGTTATTTATCCATCCGTTTTCTAAACCGCTTGTCCCTGTGAGGGTCGCGGCGACAGCAGTCCGAGCAGAGTGGGACCCAGACATCCATTTCCTCACGCAACAGATTCCAACTCTTCCTGGGGGGAAGGGGTATTCCCAGGCGTTGCCAGGCCAGCCGAGAGATGTAATCCCTCCGGCGTGTCCTGGGTCGGCCTCTAGGTCTCCGCCCAGTGGGCCGTGCTTGGTAAACTTTCCCGATAGTTATTTAGATTTTTTTAACATTTTATTTTCGATAGCGTAACCGGGAAATGTTATTCCCGCGACGTCACGGTCAAACGACCCCCCTTTTCAAACGCCTGACTTTTCCCATCGTATCTGCGTCTCTTAACGTTTGATCGTTGCGACGTTAAATGTCTCACGCCGTACTGGTGCCTTGACGGTTTTACGACAAAACGCTATTATGAATTATAGTTATTATTATTATCGTCATTAATAAGGAAATGCGACTTTCTTCCCGCAAAGCGGTGGAAACTTTCCCGGGGGCATTTCATAGCGAATGCCCCGTCAGTAATCGGCAGCCAAAGGAGGGCATTTTGACCGAAATAACGGAGCAAGCCAAACGTCATATAGTTCCAATGACGTGCGTTTGCCCAAAAACATTAATTTCTTTTCAACAGAACAGCAACGACGGCCGGGCGATAGCTCTCCGACCAAACGACGGCAAACGTGAGCTACCGCCCGTCCCAAAGCGGTTTCCAAACACCTTAAACACCACTTACAGCTGATTAGTCAGCCGAAGTCGCAATACAATATTTTTTTATTTTATCGTAATAATAGTTGTTATTTTTCTTTTAGAACCGGAAACGGCGCGCAAAATACCGGCGCCCGCTTTTTCCACGGAGCGGCCGCGGCCCGGCTGACCGTACGCGGGAGGCGCCGGCTGGACTTGGAAACGAAAGGAGAACGGTTATCCCGGTAGCGGTGACGGTTGCTTTTTTTTTTAATCTTGAGAATTATAAACTAACGAGACGCCTCCGCCGTCACCACCACCACCGACAATAACGAGAAACAAACAACAACCCGGGTCAGCATACGGTAACACTGCCATAGTGAAGCTCTGTTTATGAGTTTAGGTCACGTGAAAAAGTGTGTAAGTGTAGTGCACCCGTCGATATGTTGAAGCAAACGAGCGAGCACACACAGCACTTACCTTCAAAGATGTTACCGACGTTTCGATGAAACTTCCACTCAGCTGAGCGGAAGTTGAAGGTAAGTGCTGCGTGTGCTCGCTCGTTTGCTCCAACATATCGACGGGTGGACTACACTTACACACTTTTTCACGTGACCTAAACTCATAAACAGAGCTTCACTATGGATAACATTGGTCATGATGCCTTCGAGTTAGTAACACTGCCGTTGGCGGCGGAGCCACGATACGGCGCGGGGTGGCAGTGGTTCGCAAACGCTAACCGCTAACTACCAAATCCGGCCGCCGGCTGCCAGTGTCAGCTGCTAACCGGTAACGCGGGTCGCTAATGCCAGCTGCTAAGACTAAACCGCTAGCGCCGGCCCTCAAAGCGACGGCTCCTCTGTCAATGCTGCCGTGCCGCGCACCATTACCGTCTCCAGATCAGTTTCTCTGGACGCCGTCCAGGGATGCCGAGCGGCACGCTCGCAGCACCTCCGCGTCGCCCGCTCTCTCCAGCTCTCACCCTCCATCTCTCTCCCCCGTTCTCCCTCCTGTTCTCTCCACCTCTCTTTCCGTCTCTCCCTCGCTCTCTCTCGGCCGCGCGAGGGGGGAATAGCGCGGCGTTGACGCACTGCACGGGCCCCGCCGTTCCGAACCCCTCGTGAGCTCCTTGCAATTTCAAACCAACGATTCCGCGCGGAACCTAATATTTTTTTGTTTTTAAACGATAGCCGGTTAACGCGATTCAACGTTGTCATTGTTAATTTTTTCCATCATCGTCACCATCACGACGCTCGCTTTTCTCTCCGCGTCTCGGGGAAAAATAAACCCCCCGGCCCCCCCATCCCGCGTCACAGCTTTTTAGAGCGAACGGCGCACGCGGCGGGAGTCGGTCGGTCGCCAGTCGGCCGCGAGGGGGAGCCCGGGTGGGGTGGGAGCCGGCGCTAGTCGAGGAGGCAGGAGTACTTGCCGAAGTCGGTCTCGTTGACCGGCAGCAGCCCCTCGCAGCGCGCCGCCTCCAGCTTGGCGCGGGTGGCGTCGCGGCGCTCGCCCCACTCAGAAAGCTCCTCGCTGCCGTGCGCGTAAGGGCACTCCTCGTCCGGGCAGCTGCCGGCGCCCGACAGCCTGGCGCGGGGGAGAGGAGAGACGCGGGGGAGAGACGCGCGGGGGGAGAGACAGCCTGAGAACTATGAATGGGACGATAAAAAAACCCCAAAAAAAAAAAGTTGCCGATTTTCCGTTCTCTGTCGTTGTTGACATGCCGTTCTCTCCGCAGCCCTGCGCAGCACTTTGTGACCCTCGGGTGAAAAGCGCTGTGTAAATGCTATTATTATTATTGTTCTGGTCAGACGGGGCTACAAGACCGGCCCGCCCGCCCGTGAATGCGGAGAAGCAGACCGTCCCTCGCTTTGCTTATGATTTGATAATGAACTGTTTATAACGCTGCGTGGCACATATTCATTGATTGTAGAAGATATTCATTCGAAGAAAGAACGACCCAGAGGCGTAGCGAGGAAAGCGCAGTGAGGCGGAGGAGTCAGCCGGGCGGTTTTGCCGGCGCCATATTGCCACGAGACACTGCTTCCTATAAATTATGATGTTATCGGCCAAATAATTAATGAGTGGTTTTTTTGTAAGTTGTGGGAAGAAACCGGAGAACCTGGAGGAAACCGACGCGGAACACGGGGGGAGAGAGAACACACAAACTCCCACACAGAAAGGCGCCCGAGCCGAGATTCGAACCCGGGCCTTCATTGCCGCGAGGCGCAGATGTTACCGCTGCGCCACCCTGCCGCCCACATAAACGTCTGTCCGTCCACCCGGCATCCCGGCGCGTCTCAAGACTTACTTGTTCCGTAAAGCCTTCAAGCCGTCGTGCTAGGACCACTAATGCGGCTCAACGCTGTCTGATTACCGTTCTCCGTCGTTGTTGATTTGTCGTTCTCTTCGCGGCCCTGTGCAGCGCTTTGTGACCCTCGGGTGAAAGGCGCTCTATAAATGCTATTACTATTATTATCATCTCTGTCCGTCGCGACACCGCGCGGCGATCGCGGGCGTCCGGCGAGCGCGTCCGTCGTTCCGCGCTCACCACCGCTCGCAGATGGTGAACTGGCCGGTCGGAAAGCGGAACTTCCAGTGCCGCTCGTCCTCGAACACCTTCTCGCGATGTTTCTCCGACGCCACGTGCTGCCGCCACTGCTTCTCGCTGTTGCAGTTGCGGCCGCACAGGCCGCAGTAGCGTCCAGAGTTCTGCACGGTCACGCGCGAAATAGCACAAGAGATTATTGACAATAATGCAATGTGCATCGAGGCGCAAATTGAACACGCCCGGTCACGGGACGAGACGCGGATACGGAGGCGTAGCGAGGAAACCGCTGAGAGGCGGGGGGAGGCAGCCAGGTGGGTCAGCCGGCGCCAACCCGCCACGGGGCCAGCGTTAGAGACACGACCCAGTGTTACACACAGGAGCCAGCGTTAGAGACACCACCCAGCGTTAGAGACAGTCACCAGCGTTAGACACACGAGGTCACCTCTGCGTAGTCGGTGGGCATGGAGATGCGGGAGCCGCCGTCCTTGCCGGCGGGCGACGACCCGTCCTCTGTGTCCTTGGTGGTCGTGGTGCGGTTCCTCTCCAGCCACTGCTTGTACACCTCATCGATGTCGCTCACTGACACGCAGGGGGTCAAGGTAGAAGCGTTCACGTCGCGATCCCCGTCAGGTAACACTTGGTATTGCCTGCGAATTCTACCAAACACTTCGAGGCCGAGCTGAAAGACAACGATGTCCAGAAGCTGACCGTCGTGCTTCGAAGAATCGCAAAGAAGAAGACTGACACACACACACAAAAAGACAAAGATCCCCCGTGTAGCCTTAACAGACTGCAGGGTTAAGTGCCGTTAGCGAGCAGCACCTATGAACGTCGACACGGCACGCGAGGAGGTGGGTGACCGGCACCACGCCCGGCCGCCTTTGTCTGCCTAGCGGCGATGCTCACACACCGCACTAGGTACTCATTTGAGGCTGAGTCGACCTAGGGAGGAGGGCCAGGACCGGTTCAGAAAATCGTCACTGGGTGCTGGTGGCCGCGAGCGGGATTCGAACTCGGGGTCATAGCCAGATTTGTAGCCCGGCGTAGCGCTAACCACTGGGCTACCGCTCCTCCCCTGGGAGACGCGAGGGGACCGGGAGACGCGGGGCCGCTGGGAGACTCACGGCAGTTGTTCTTCATGTACATCCAGACATCGCGCTCCTCCTCGCTGTGTGCAAAGTTGCAGTTTCCGATGTAGAAGCACTTCTTGCCGTTGAGCACGTGGGCGCAAACCTGGGGCAACGCGGACCATCGTTTACCTCAGTAGAGCTCAGCTTAAGGAATTAACTCGTAGGCTTTCATGACCAATGTTCTCCATAGTGAAGCTCTGTTTATGAGTTTAGGTCATGTGAAAAAAGTGTGTAAGTGAAGTGCACACGTCGATATGTTGGAGAAAACGAGCGAGCAACACACAGCACTTACCTTCAAAGATGGTACCGACGTTTAAGGGTTTAGGTCATCCTATACAACACTTACATATTTTTTCACATGACCTAAACCTGTATACTGAGCTTTACTATAGATAACACTGGTCATGAAAGCCTTCGAGTTAAATTCATCGTTTACGTCATCGGCGTTTTGCCTCCCCCAGCGTCAAGCCGATGCAGTTTTTATTAATAACAACCACACACCCACCGGGATATCAGATTGGAGCGAATAAAATGATGCGAATTTGGTCTCAAAGGCAAAGATCCCCCCGTGTAGCCTTAACAGACGGTAGGGTCAAGTGCCGTTAGCGAGTAGCACCTACGAAGTCCGACACGGCACGCGAGGGGTTCGGAAAATAGTCGCTGGGTGTTGGTGGCCGCGAGCGGGATTCGAACTCGGGTCACAGCCGGATTTGTAATAATAATAATAGCATTTTATAGAGCGCCTTTCACCAGAGGGTCACAAAGCGCCGCACAAGGGCCGCGGAGAGAACGGCACGTCGACAATGCCAGAAAAAAAACAACTGATAAAAAACCAAAGCAACAAAACTTAAATGACTAAGGCTGCTTCGAATACACTGAAAGGTCGTGAAACTGGCAAGCTTACGAGCGCCAAATTTTTTTGCCAGCGTCCCTTAAGATAGCCTAGCACAGCGCGAACCGCCGTAACCCCCATGGCTCCTGTGAGCTGGTGAGCTGGTGAGCTGGTGAGCGGGCTCCTCACCTCGTAGTGAGTGGGGATGACGCGCATGGCCGGCGGCGCCCGCACAGAGATCCACTTCCTGCGCTGGGGAGACATCGCCAGCAGCGCTCGGCGATCCTTCGTCCAGCTGATGGGGTCACGACGGGGTCACACGGGGTCAGCGACAGGGTCAGTCCCACAGCCTAGATTTCACCGCGTCATACTTTTCGATCGCGGTGACTAACGGAACGCGAAAATTACTTACTATTTCAGCATTTATGAATAATAATACAATAGTAGCTCGGGTCTAGCTGTTTAGACTATGGCCACCTTTATTTGCTCAGTGTACAAATAATGGCAAGCAGCCACACATTCTTGTGGCAAAAACATGCAAACGAATGCTATGATCATATATGCATTGTCCTTCAAACCTTTAGCAAAAAGGTGTCCTACGATCTTAACACTTCTCTCGTTGCCAGAAAAGGTAAAATCTTGTATATTTTACAATAATACAACTGACCGCCGCGCCACCCTGCGCCACCCTGCGCCACCCTGCGCCACCCTGCCCCCCGTGGTGGATAGCGTCGCCCCCGCCGCGCCCCGTCACCTGTGCCGCGCTTTGGCCTCGCAGTAGCGGAGGTTGCGGTCGGCCTCCGACACCTGTCCGTTTTTCCAGCACTGGCTGCACACGAACTTCAGCTGCAGCGGCAGCTTGGTCGGCACCGGCGGCTTGGCCGCGACCTGGTCACGCGGGAGGTCGCGGTGATTGCACGAAGACTCTACACTGGCTACCCATCCACCAACGCATCGCTTACGAAACAGCAATAAGTTGCCACCGCGCTATCCACACAGGACACCTTAAATACCTCGCATCGCTGCTCCGGCCACTCACCCCAACACAATTCCGCACTCTACGCGGCTCATCATGGCACCTACTCCACCTACTCCACACACAGCGCTCACGCACAGCGCTCACGCACCACCTTCACACGACGCGAGAGGGGGCGGGGTCTGAGAGGGGGGGTGTTCCCATCTCCCAGCCCCGCTGTAGCTCCACGCTCTCTCCGCACCTGGTTTGCCGTGCTGATCGCCGGCGAGGCGTCCTGGGCCTGCAGGAAGCGCTTAGATTCCTGCGTTATGTCCTCCTGCGTCAATCCTGTCGCCGGCGGCACACAGGCAAGGGGTCACGGCCAGGGGCCACGACCAGGGGTCATGGCACACACACCGCCCACTCACCACACCCCACCGCGCTCACCGCACTCACCACACTCACCGCACCAGCCACCGCGCCGACAACCCTCTCACCGCACCGACGCGCGCGCCACCCACCGTTCTTGCTCTGCAGCACCCATATCTTCAGCTCGATGATGTCGTGTGCGAAGTAGCAGCTGTCCTGGCGGTTGCAGCCGAAGCGCGTCTCGTGGCGACACAGGTCGAACTGGCACATTTCGTGCAGCGGACGGACCTTCAGGTGGCGCACCGACGTGCCGCGCAGGATGTGCACCAGGCACCTGCAGACGCGCGCGTCGCAAACGGCGACCGTTACGGTGGTCCCTGGCTTTACGATGAAACTACTTTACGATACGTGCTCTGTAAGAACGTTGGAAATTCGTTCAGCGGAGTCCTTGAACATCTTCAAATCTCGTCTCAAGACTTACTTGTTCCGTAAAGCCGTCAAGCCGTCGTGCTAGCACCACTTATGCGGCGCAACACTGTCTGATCATCGTTCTCTGTCGTTGTTGATTTGTCGTTGTCTCCACGGCCCTGTGCAGCGCTTTGTGACCCTTGGGTGGAAGGCGCTATGTAGATGCTATTATTATTATTTTTCTGCTGTCTTTATGACCTATGTCCTATAATGTATCGCTATTGCTTGACTCTCAGTTTATCTGTCTTGATGTTATTGACATGTCGTTCTCTCCACAGCCTTGTGCAGCGCTTTGTGACCCTCGGGTGGAAGGCGCTCTATAAATGCTATTATTATTATTATTAGTATCACATTTCGATCAAATATCACATTACGATCGAATGCCACTGTGTTACGATACGTGTTATAATATTTAAACCTTTGTTGTTGTGTTCCAGTCCATGTATATGCCAACACCGGGGTCTGAGAGAAACGGCATTTCAATCCTCTATATGGGGGTCAAGGTAGAAGCGTTCACGTCGCGATCCCTGTCAGGTAATACTTGGTGTTGCCTGCAAATTCTACCAGACACTTCGAAGCCGAGCTGAAAGACAACGATGTCCAGAAGCTGACCATCGTGCTTCGAAGAATCGCAAAGAAGCATCCTCTATATGTCCTGTACATGTGGCAGCATTGACAAATAAAGTTGAATTGAATTGAATATGGCCGCGCGCGAGCGTGGGCGGCGCGGCAGCCCATCGGCGACGCAAACGCAGGCCGCTTGGGTAGCTTCTCGGCCAATAGCGGCGCTTGTTAGTGTTCACATCTCAGCGTTTCACTTCTCCTTCCTTTGAAACACGAGTGCGCTGCCCTTACTGTACTAAGGTATTATCGGTCTCACTTTACGACAGTCTCACATTACGACACGTGTTCTGGAACGGATTAATATTATAAAGCGAGGGACCACAGTCATTATTATTACTGCCATAGAGACCGCGGGCGGGCGGGCGTTTGCGTATCGCGGCGCTTGCGGACACCGTACGCACTTTTTTTCGTCGAAGACGTGCGGAGGGTTGTGCGTACAGTACTTGAGGGCCTCCTTGTTGCGCTTGCTGATGACGCGGGGCCTCCTGTCGAAGCATTCCTGCGGCAGGGGGCGGCCGACCGGTCCGGAGTTAGTCAGGCCCGGCGCGCGACGCGGAACGAACGCGGTGAGGCGACCGCAGAGAGGGGAGGGCAGGCGGTCAAGCGGGTTAGCCGGCGCCAACACAACTCGCATGTTTGTTGTGTCGCAAACATGCAAGCTCACAGGGTATTTTTTATGCTGTAATAATAAACTACTACCCAACCTCTGCAGCTCAAAAGGCCTCCTCGCAGAGTTCAATAAAAATGCAAAGAACTGTGTAAAGAAATGGGAAACTGTTATCTAACCATCACGCTTCGAAGAATCGAAAAGAATAAGAATCTATACGTTAAGATGATATCGGCCGATTAATTAACGTATGTTTTCAGTTGCGGGAGGAACGGACGGCGCGGTGCCGCGGCGGTGAGCCGGCGCCGGCGCCGGCGCCTCGCGCCAAGAAATCCCCCCGGGGTTCAAATCCCGGCTCGGGTGCCGCCTTTCCGGCGTGGGAGTTCGCGCGTCCGCCGGCGTCCGAGACGAACCTCGCAGAGGAACATAAACATCCCTCCGTGCGCGCGCAGGACCCCGGCCACCGAAAAGTCTGCGGCCTCCCCGGCCTTGGCGACGTTCTCTCCGGCGGAAAACCCCGCGCCGTCCCCGCCAGCGCCGCCAGCGCCGCCGCCGCCGCCACCGCCGAACGGGTCGAAGAGCAGGTTGCGGTTGAGCGTCCCCTTGCGCTCCTGCGTCCACACGTCGATCTCCTCCTGGCTGTACGCGAAGGTGCAGTGGCCCGCGAAGCGGCACTCCTCGCCCAGCACGATGTCTGCGCGCGGGAGAGAGCGGGGGAGAGTTCAGGGAGAGATGGGGAGACGGGTGGAGAGCACGGTGAGACGGAGAGACGGGAGGGGGAGATTACGGAGAGAGTACGGGGATAGGGGGACACGGGGAGAGAGACTTTGACCTCCGCCGGGCTGCACGCGAAGGTGCAGTAGTGACAGGCTAAAGCGGCTTTCCTCTGTGTGTGTGTGTGTGTGTGCGTACAGCCTGTTAAGGCTACACGGGGGATCTCTGTCTTTGTACACGCACCTTTGCAGAGCATGTAGACTCCACTGTAGCTCTTCATCGGCCGAGGCCTCACTTTCTGCCACGGTTTGTTGGCTCCGGCCTTGAGGCGACACAGCAGCAAATCCTTCTTGCACTTGTGTTCCGAGCCGCGAGCCGAGTTATCTGTCGAGTCGGGTGTATTGATCACACAAACACATACAATACATGGCAGTGAAATTCGTTGTTGAAACATACAGTCTATATAGTCTATACACAGTCTGTACTCTATACACACAGGCCTTAGTCTATACATACAGTATATGTGTATAAACTGTATACACGCCACACACCCCAACGACAACAACCGCCGTTCGCCACTGAGTGGCGGCGATGTCACCACGACGACTGTGCCAGGCCAGGTGCATCTTGAAGCCATGTGTGACAGGAGGTCACGGGACAGACCCAGGTGTCATGGGTTGCCTGACACACACATACACCCCCCACAAACCCACACACCCCACACACACCCCCTACACACACACACCCCCCACACCCACGCGCCACCCCGTACCTATCCCGACGAAGCACAGGTGACAGGCCTGCCGGAATTCGTGCGTGCCCTCCAGCGGATTCCGAACGAGCGACAGGAGCGCCGCGTCCCCCTGCGCCGCCGCCATCTGCTCGCCGGCCTGCGTCGCCGGCGCCGGCAGCGGCGCGACGCTCCTCTTGCCCTGCGGCCCGTCGGCCAGCAGCGGCGCCGGCCCCGGTCCCTGCTCCGCGAGCTTCCTCTGCTGCCGGAATCCGTCGCCGGGCTGCGTCGCCGGCGCCGCCGCGGCAACGGCGGCGGTGACGTTGGCGGCGTTGTCGCCGCGTTTCATCTTCTGGACGAAGAGTTCCGACGCGCCGTCCGGCTTCTTGGGCTGAGCGACGAGGAGAGGGGGCGGCCCCGTGGCGCCCAGAGGTCGCGACGACGCCTGGGGGGGGGTCAACACGGGGTCAGCACGGGGTCAGCTCGGGGTCAGCTCGGGGTCAGCACGGGGTCGCACTCGACGCGGGGACGCAGGACGGAGCGGGGCGTCGGTGTCGTCGTGGTCGTCGCTCTTCGGAGATGTTATTTTCGGGGTAGCCGTGTCGCCGGGTGCTCTCCCCCTCTCTCGGCCTCGCGACGTTCCACCTCCCGCGTTGGAAGCATCGTCGGGCGAAACGTCGCGAGGGAGACACGGCCTATAGACTGTGTGTATAGACTACAGACCGTGTGTATAGACTATAGACTGCGTGTATAGACTATAGACTGCGTGTATAGACTACAGACTGCGTGTATAGACTATAGACCGCGTGTATAGACTATAGACCGTGTGCATAGACTACAGACCGTGTGCATAGAATATAGACTGTGTGTATAGACTTTAGACTGCATATATAAACTGTAAAGAGGGAGATCGCTCAGTGACACGGCCATCCCGAAAGAACAGCACTGAAGAGCAACCATCATGAATCGAGCGGTGAGAGCCTGCAGCGGTAACATCTTCATTGCAGTTACAATCATCGTCATCGTCGTGATCGTCGACGGCGTCCTCACTCCGACAGCCGGGTGCTTGCTTGCGACGTTCGCCCCAAACGAGGTGGCGCCACCCTGGCCACCAAACTCCTTCGTCAGCTCCTTGGCCCGCGTCGCGCTGAGCGGGTACGCGCCTGGCACGAGGGGGACACACGGGGACACACGGGCCTCTGTGAGTCTCTATGTCTCTACGCGTCTCTAAGAGTCTCTATGCATCTCTACGAGTCTGTATGAGGTTAAACATCTGTTCCTTCCTTGCTTGTGGGAGAATTCTTAGTATTTTTTCTGCTGTCTTTATGTCCTATAATTTATCGATATTGCTTGACTCTCAGTTAATCTGTCTTGATGTTGTTGACATGCCGTTCTCTCCACAGCCTTGTGCGGCGCGTTGCGACCCTTGGGTGAAAGGCGCTCTATAAATGCTATTATTATTATTACTACACAATTCTCAATGCATCTCTACGAGTCACTCCCTCTCTCTCCCCCTCTCTCCATCTCTCTCCCTGTGTCTCCCTCTCTCCCCCTGTGTCTCCCTGTCTCTCCCTCTCTCTCCCTGTGTCTCC
>JAZEWU010000031.1:2719498-2729618 GCA_036362915.1 Geotria australis | reverse complement strand
GGCCTCCTCCCCTAGGTCGACTCAGCCTCAAATGAGTACCTAGTGCGGTGTGTAAACATCGCCACTAGGGAGACAAAGGCGGCCGGGCGTGGTGCTGCTGGTCACCCACCACCTCGTGTGCCGTGTCGACCTTCATAGGTGCTCGCTAACGGCACTTGCCCTTACAGTCTGTTAAGGCTACACGGGGGATCTTTACTCAGTGACGGATATAGACTATGTATGTATAGACTATAAACTGTATGTATAGACTATAGGCTGTGTGTATAGAGCTATGTAGAGAGAGGGGGAGCGCTCAGTGACACGGCGGGGATCAAGGTAGAAGCGTTCACGTCGCGATCCCTGCCAGGTAATACTTGGTATTGCCTGCGAATTCTACCAAGCACTTCGAGGCCGGGCTGAAAGACATCGATGTCCAGAAGCTGACCATCGTGCTTCGAAGAATCGCAAAGAAGAAGAAGTGACACGGCTATCCCGAAATAGCAGCTGCAGAGAGCGCTTCTCACGGCTAAGTCTACACGACAGTCAGTAAAGAGTCAGTTAAAGAGTCCGTAAATAGTTGGTTAACAGCCCGTAACATGTACGAGCCGGTTACAGCACAATATTATCACAGATTTACAGCTTATTGCTTCCGTCTCGTAACTGGAGTCTAATAACAAAGCTCCCCCGTGTAGCCGTGACAGACTGTAGGGTCAAGTGCTGCCAGCGAGTGGCACCGATATAGATAGATGTTTATTATTATTCTAACGGAAAATACCTAGTGAGTTTGCAAGCTCGTTGCGGGATTCCTGCATTGACACAACAAACACGCAAATTGACAAAGATTAATTAAATGTAACAATCACGGTGGTGTAGTGGTGATCAGCGCCTCACAGCAAGAAGGAGCCCGGGTTCGAATCCCGGCTCAGGTGCCACCTTTCTGTGTGGACTTTGCATGTTCTCTCCCCGTGTCCGCGTGGGTTTTCGCCACCGGGCACTCCCGTTTCCTCCCACAGTCCAAAGACACGCTGCTGCTGCGAAGGTTAATTGGCCTACTGACTGAATTTCCCCCGGTGCCCTGTGACGGACTGGCGTCCCATCCTGGGTAGAGCCCTGCCTTGCGCCCTGTGCCTGCCGGGATAGGCTCCGGCTCACCGCGACACTGTGCAGGATTAAGAGGTTTATGGTAATGAGATGATATGAGATCACATATATGAGCGACGGCTGGGAGTACCATTTGAGGGAAATGCCAGCCTTCTTCTTCTTTGCGATTCTTCGAAGCAGCACGATGGTCAGCCTCTGGACATCGTTGTCTTTCAGCTCGGCCTCGAAGTGTTTGGTAGAATTAGCAGGCAATACCAAGTACTACCTGACAGGGATCGCGACGTGAACGCTTCTACCTTGACCCCCAATGCCAGCCTGCGGCATTACAATGCCAGATGCGCATTCTCAAAGTGCACCCAGCGAGCAGGGATTGCACATTCTTAAAAGTGCACCCAGCAAGCAAGGAGTGCATATTCTCAAAGTGCACCCAGTTAAAACGAGATGCATCTTTCCAAAGTGCGCCCAGCAAGGAAGGGGTGTACATTCTTAAAAGTGCACCCAGCGAGCAGGGAGTGCACATTCCCAGCAACCCGCCCGCCCGCATGCCACCCGAGTTCGAATCCCGCTCACGGCCAACACCAGTGACGATTTTCTGAACCGACCCTGGGCCTCCCCTAGGTCGACTCAGCCTCAAATGAGTACCTAGTGCGGTGTGTAAACATTGTCATTCGGGAGACAAAGGCGGCCGGGCGTGGATCTGCGTGGCCATAATAGGTGCTCGCTAACAGCACTTGTCCCGGCAGCCCGGTGTGGGCTACACGGGGCGGCTTTAGTATTTGTCATTCACACGCCTTGATGGGAGACACGGGGACGACGGAGACACGGGGAGACGCGCGCGTTGGCCGTGTGATTATTCACAGGTGCCTCCACTTGAGCTGTGACGGTAAACACACACACAGCATAGACAAACATCCCCCGTATAGCCTTCACGCACTGTAGGGTCAAGTGCGAGTCTAACACTGACTCCTGTCTCTGACACCGATAGATCCATCCATCCATTTTCAGAAACCGCTTAATCCTGCACGGGGTCGCGGTGAGCCGGAGCCTATCCCGGCAGACACAGGGCGCAAGGCAGGGGGAACACCGAGGATGGGACGCCAGTCCATCGCAGGGCACCTGGGGCAATTTACTCAGTAGGCCAATTAACCTGGCGGCATGTTTTTGGACGGTGGGAGGAAACCGGAGTGCCCGGCGATAAACCCACGCGGACACGGGGAGAAAGAACATGCAAACTCCACACAGAAAGGCACCCCGAGCCGAGATTCGAACCCGGGACCTTCTTGCTGTGAGACTGCAGCGCTTTGTGACCCTCGGGTGAAAGGCGCTATATAAAACGCTATTATTATTATTATATTATTCGCCACTGTGCCGCCCCTGATAGACGTTTATTGTTATTACAGCAATAACATACCCAGTGAGCTTGCAAGCTCTTTACGGGATTCCTTCCCACGCACCACATTTAGGGCTGAGTCGACCTAAGGGAGGGCCTGAACAAAACTCAGTCGCCACTGTTAGTGGCCGTGAGTAGGAATTGAACCCGGGTCATAGCCGGGTTTGTAGCGCAGCGCGCTAACCACTGCACCACCGCTCCCCACGCAAGTACAAAGTCTCCCTATAGTGTGGCCTCTAGGGTCAAGTGCTGTTAGCGAGCCGGCACCGATGAAGGCCGGCACGGCACACGAGGGGGTGGGTGGCCAGCACCGCGCCCGGCCGCCTTTGTCTCTCCAGTGGTGATGCTTACTCATCCAAACAAATACTTGCTTTAGAGGTGGATAGGGAAGTGTGCTAATCGTTGCGTCACCGCTCCTCCACGCAAAGACAAAGACCCCCCGTATAGCCTTAACAGACTGTAGGGTCAAGTGCCGCACATACACACAAAGACAAAGATCCCCTATTATAGCCTGAACAGACTGTTGGGGCAAGTGCTGTTAGCGAGCACCTATGAAGGTCGACACGACACACGAGGGGGTGGGTGACCAGCACCACGCCCGGCCGCCTTCGTCTCCCAAGTGGCAATGTTTACACACCGAACGAGGTACTCATTTGAGGCTGAGTCGACCTAGGGGAAGAGGCCCAGGACCGGTTCGGAAAATCGTCACTGGTGTTGGTGGCCGTGAGCGGGATTCGAACTCGGGTCGCCAGATTCGTAGCCCAGCGCGCTAACCACTGGGCTACCGCTCCCCACACACAAACACCAACACACGCACCTGTACACAATCACGCTCTAACCCCAACACACACACACCCCCCAACCCTCCACACACACCACGGGGAGGAACCGGTTAATCTCGTCCCAGCGTCACCGGGGCTCCGCGAGTCGCGGGACCAGTTCGTCCGGACCTGGGCGTACCAGAGATCCGCCTCCACACCTCCATTAGCGCACCTCTTCCTCCATTCAGGGCCACGTTACACGCACACCCCCGACCCCTGTTCTGTGAGCCCCGCACCTCTGCCAGCTGCAGTCCCGTGCGAAGCGAACCGGAAAGTTTCTGTG
This sequence comes from Geotria australis, assembly GCA_036362915.1. Classification (NCBI taxonomy): domain Eukaryota; kingdom Metazoa; phylum Chordata; class Hyperoartia; order Petromyzontiformes; family Geotriidae; genus Geotria; species Geotria australis. Next base: position 2,726,044 of record JAZEWU010000031.1, on the reverse strand, counting down.
CGGAGTCCGCAAGTGTGTCTCCGTGAGTCCCGTCGGTTCGCCTCGGAGAAGGAGTCGAGTTGGGCCCCCGGGGGAGAGTCGATCGGAAACTCTGTGAGTCGAACCGGGCCACGAGTCCATTAGCCACAGGTACGTTTCCTCATTTACCCTCTCAACTCTCCCCTCTATCACCTCGCCATCATCTCCCCCTCTCACCCCTCATCTTCTCCCACAGTTTGTCGTTGTTTCCTCCCTCGTGTCTCTCGCTGTCGCTCTACCCTGTCTCCCTCCGTGTCTCCCTCCGTGTTTGTCTTTAAGTTAGTGACGACCATCTTAGGGGAGGCGCGCTGGCAGATTGTTGCCGCTCTTAAGATTGCCAGTTTCACGACCTTTCGGTGTATATTCGAAGCAGCCTTAATCATTTAATTTTTGGTTGCTTTGGTTTTTATTGTGTTGTTTCTTTCGTTGTTGACACGCCGTCCTCTTCGCGGCTCTTGTGCAACGCTTTGTGACCCTCGGGTGAAGGGCGCTATATAAATTGATATTATTATTCTAATCTCTCCCCTCAGCTAGCCATCCTCTAACTCTCATTTCTCTACTCATCTACTCTCCCCTCATATCTCCCTCAAATCCCCCTCTCATCTCCCCGTCGGGGATCAATGTAGAAGCGTTCACGTCGCGATCCCTGTCAAGTTAACACTTGGTATTTACCTGAAAATTCTACCAAACACTTCGAAGCCGAGGAGCTGAAAGACAACGATGTCCAGAAGCTCAACGGATGCCAGAAGCCCCTCAGTCCGGAGCAATAAGAGAGGCCAATGCCCGCCCGCCTTTAAGGCCGGCACTGACTATTATATCTCTAAATGTTGAAGGGCTGTCTGCAACTCAAGAAGAACTTGTTGCAATGGGAAACTGTCGTATCGCCATCACGCTTCGAAAAATCGAACCCTCCCCCGTATAATCTCCCCTCTCACCTCTCATCTCCTCTGTGCTCTCCCTCTCGGCAGGCTAACTGGGGACCTATCCGCGCGTCCCTGCGACTCACAACTCAAAACTCGGACCCGGGAGCAGGTCTCTGACGCAAGTCTCTAACCCAAGTCTCTCACCCAGGTCTCGAACGCCGTGCCCCGAGGACGCTAACCCCAGGACGGCCTCTGAACCCGGGCGTGGGCTCCGGCGAGCGTCCGTTCCCCGATGAGGGCCTGCAGCTGCCGCACGCTGGGCCGCTGCGTGTGGGCCATGGCGCTGGCGCTGGTGTTCGACGTGGTGGGCCTCGTCATGATCCTGATCGGGGTGTTCGCGGCGTCGATCGCCTACTACGACTTCCTCATCTACACGGGCGCCATCATCATCTTCATCAGCATCATCTTGTGGCTCTTCTGGTTCATGGGGAACATCTCGGCCACCGACACCAAGTACGACGCGGACGGCGTGTCCTTCTCGGTCGGAGAGGCGGCCAGGTCGTGGCTCGCCCGCAGCGTTCGTCCCGGCCACGACCAAAGCCGGCGCGCCAAGACCGGCCACCTGAACGGGAGCTACCGCAGCAACGTGGGCTTCAAGAACGGGGAGCTGCCCGGCGTGGTTCTGCCCGGTCCCACGGCTCACGATCAGCTGAAGAAGCAGTTTGACACGATGGCCACGACATTCTGAACGCACCCCCCCTTCGAGATCGTGAACCCGAAGGTGAGGTTCGAATTCGAGTCGATTCTTCGAAGCGTGATGGTTATATATTTTTTCTTCTTTCGTTGTTGACATGCCGTTCTCTTCGCGGCCCTTGTGCAGCGCTTTGTGACCCTCGGGTGAAAGGCGCTATGTAAATTGATATTATTATTATGACAGTTTCCCATTGCAACAAGTTCTTCTTTAGTCACAGAAAGCCCTTCGGCATTTAGAGATATAATAGTCAGTGCTGGCCTTAAAGGCGGCGGGCATTGGCCTCTCTTCTTGCTCCAGACTGGAGGGGGCTTCTGGTATCTGTTGAGCTTCTGGACATCGTTGTCTTTCAGCTCCTCGGCTGAGAAGTGTTCGGTAGAATTTGCAGGTAAATACCGAGTATTACTTGACAGGGATCGCGACGTGAACGCTTCTACCTTGATCCCCGAAGGTGAGGTTGGGAGGGGGCGTGTGGCGATTTTCTGAACCTGTCCTGGGCCTCCCCTAGGTTGACTCCGCCTCACCTGCTTTATCTGTACAGTAGTGTAGTGTGTAAACAGCGCTCCTATGGAGACAAAGGTAGCCGGGGGGCTGCGCTGGCCACCCACCCCCTCCGTGCCATGCCGGCCTTCAAAGGCGCTGCTCGCTGATGGCACTTGACCCAACAAACTGATAAGGCTGTACTGTGCAAAAGACCTTTGTATTTTGTGTGAGAGTGAGTTTGGGAGTGAGGGGATGAGTTGGTGAGTGGGTGAGCGGGTGTGTGGGTGAGTTTGGGAGTGAGTGGGTGAGTGGATGAGACTGAGACACGGGGTGCATGGGGGACACGTGGAGACACAGAGACACGGGGCATTGAGTGTTTCGTGTCTCCTGCAGGTGCTGCTCACCACGACGATCTCGGCGACAAATTCACCGCTCACTCCTCCTCACCACTCACCATCACCTTTCACCCGACCACTCACTCGTCACCACTCACACCCCGACCACTCAACCCGACCACTCACTCCTCCCACTGACCACTCCTGACCACTCACACCCCTACTCCTCACCACTCACCCCTGCTGCACGCTTGACGGATGGACGCTGCTAAGGAGGAGACGCTGCTACTGAGACGTGGAGTCTGTTTGGTGGGGGGCTGGGCCCCCTCTGTCTCTATATCTTTTATCAGGGGCTGTTTTTTGGGGGGGCCCGTGACCCCCCTATCTTGGTGTCTATTCTCGGAGATGTAAACTCGGGGTTCTGTCGATGCTGCTGTTGTTGTCGATGGTGGCCTGACGAGGTCGCGGTGAGCCGGAGCCTATCCCGGGCAGACACAGGGCGCCAGACACAGGGCTATACCCGTGATGGGACGCCAGTCCATCACAGGACACCGGTGGGTGGGCGATTTAGTCCGCAGCCCAATTGACCTATGCAGCATGTCTTTGGACTGTGGGAGGAAACCGAAGTGCCCGGTGACGAAAACCCACACCAGAGAGAGAGAACATGCAAACTCTGCATAGAAAGGCACCCGAGCCGGGATTCGAACGCGGGACCTTCTTGCTGTGAGGCGACAGCGCTACTCACCGCGGGTCGAGCGTTATGCTGTTGTTATAATTAGGGTGTAAGATAAATACACACGTTGGGATGGGTGGTGTCTTTGACGGAGGAGGTTAGGATGACGTAATTATTTGTCGTTAATGTTGTGGAGGTTACGACGTGTTTACAGAACAGTAGCAATTAGCGCAGCGCGTTACGGGGGGGCGGCTCTGGTGTTATTATTTAGAATGGGGGGCACAGTGGAGAGGGGGCAGTGGGGGTGTAGAGAGGGAGATTTTGTTCTTTGCGATTCTTAGAAGCACGATGTGTCAGCCTCTGGACATCGTTGTCTTTAAGCTCCTCGGCCTCGAAGTGTTTGGTAGATCGCGACGTGAACGCTTCTACCTTGACCCCCAGACAGAGAGAGAGAGAGATGAGAGAGGGGTATAGAGCGACTCACAGGATCTCTGCTCACAGCTGAGGTCCTAACGTCGAAGCTCGAGTCTCTAAACCCATCCATCTATTCAGTGTCAGAAACCGCTTAATCCTGTACAGGGTTGCGGCAGCGCTACTCAACGCTACGCCACCGTGTGCCGCCCTTGACAACCATTTTCAGCCACCCAAAAATCTGTCCCGTCTCTCCACTCTATCGCCACAACAAACCACAGACAAAGCGCTCCCCCGTACAGCCTCTCCAGTCCGTGGGACAAGTGCAGGGTTAAGACTATGGGCACTTTTTTTTGGCAGCGTACAAATACAGTAATGTAAAGAACATACAAGGTTTTTCCTCTTTTCTGCCAATGACCCTTGTACCCGACAGCGGGTCAACGTTCCCACGAACGGCCCTTCCCAGGAACCGGGGACTCCGCTGGGTTAGGGTTCGAGTCAGGTGTTGCGACACCGCGCTAGGTACTCATTTGAGGCTGGGTCGACCTAGGGGAGGCCCAAGACCGGTTCGGAAAATCGTCACTGGTGTTGGTGGCCGTGGGTGGGATTCAAACTCGGGTCATAGCTCATAGATTGCCGCAAGCATGTGTGGGATTACTGCATATTCGGTAATCCATCCATCCGTTTTCAGAAACCGCTTAATCCCGTACAGGGTTGCGGTGAGCCGGAGCCTATCCCGGCAGACACAGGGCGCATGGCAGGGGAACACCGAGGATGGGACGCCAGTCCATCGCAGATATTTGGTAATTAAACATCTAAACACCTGCTATGTTATTTCCAGAGAGGTTCAAAACGTGTTTGTACATCAGTTGCCAATGTTGTCGTTGTAGATATAACGTTATTATTATTGGTGTAGATATATAATGGTGTTGGTGTTTGTTCGCGAATCACTGTGACCGGAGTTTGTGACGCGTTTTCATTCGGCTATCAATGTGATTGTGTTTTTTTCTCTCGCCGATACGAGGACTGTATACTGTACGCACTCTACGCCTGTATGCCACGGGTTATCAACGTTTAGCACCTCAGAGCAAACTCGGGTGTGGTCTCCACAGACCACTGGGTGGCGCTCGCGATCCACAGATTAAAGTCTCCCATAGACTCCAATGATAAATCCTCCCATAGACCCCCCAATGTTTAAATCATCCCATCCATCCAATTAACCTGGCAGCATGTCTTTGGACGGTGGGGGGAAACCGGAGTGCCCGGCGAAAACCCACGCGGACACGGGGAGAACATGCAAACTTCCACACAGAAAGGCACCCGAGCCGAGATTCGAACCCGGGAGCTTCTTGCTGTGCGGCGGCAGCGATACCCGATACGACACCGTGCCGCCCTGTTAAATCACCCCATAGACTCTAACGTTAAAGTTTCCCACAAACGTTAACATTGGAGTCTGTGCGACGATTTAACGTCGAAGTCTGGGACCTTCTGTCGGCGAGCCGTCGACACTCCGCGTTGTAGCCTCAAGGTGCACCTGGCCTGGCACACGGCGCCGCGGTGACGTCACCGCCACGTTTCCCTCGAGTCGCCCCAACCCCCCCCCAACTCGTATCAGTTGGCTGAGCGACGTCTCTTATCTCGACATCAAGATTTCGTTACTGCGGCCAAGGTCGTGCGAGGAGGTGCGGGCACGGCGATTGTGACACCCCTGGGTGACGTTGCTCGGCGGCACGGTTCGTTGTGTACTCGGAAGCTGGAAGGAAACCGTTCAGATGTGTGGATCGTTGCAACAGGTGTCAGAGATGGGAGTGGGTGTTAGAGATGGGAGTGGGTGTTCCAGATGGGAGCCGGTGTTAGAGATAGGAGCCGGTGTTCGAGATAGGAGTCGGTGTTCGAGATAGGAGTCGGTGTTCGAGATGGGAACCAGTATCAGATGGGAGCCAGTGTTAGAGATGGGAGCCAGAGTCCCAGATAGGAGTCGGTGTTAGAGATGGGAGTCGGCGACAGAGATGGGAGCCAGCAAGTTTATATTTAAGCTGCAAGGAACCGTTGAGCTATGGTAGCTGCTTTAACAGGTTTCCAGCGGGGAGGGGTAAGCAAATTAGCAAGATAACTCGGTCTATCCCCTGGATGGGACGCTAGTCCATCACAGGTCACAGGGGGTCAATTTAGTCAGCAGCACAATTAACCGAGACAGCATGTCTTTAGACACGGCACACCCGGTGTAAACGGAGAGCGACAGGACTGTACCCGGTGTAAATTGAGAATTACTCTCAAGAGCTGCTCTTTTGGGATAGCCGTGTCGAGGTAACCTGCACTGTGTATACCCTGAATAAATTACTTTGTCCCTGAAAACCTGACACAGTCTTCGTCGTGTCACTTAGCGCTCTCCCTCGACCGTCTACACACACAGTGTAGTCTATACAGTCTCTAGTCTATACACACAGTCTGTAGTCTATACACACAGTATATAGTCTATACACAGTCTCTAGTCTATACAGTCTGTAGTCTATACACACAGTCTATAGTCTATACATGCTGCTGCTGCATAGGTTAATTGACCTGTGATGGACTGGCGTCCCACCCAGGATATAGGCCCGCCTTGCACCCTGTGTCTGCCGGGATAGGCTCCGGCTCACCGCGCGACCCTGTAGAGGAGTAAGCGGTTTCTGAAAATGGATGGCTGGATTTATTCCGCGGGGGTTTGGGGCTTCAGTCAGCGCGTGGGGGGCCGGCGTCGTGCCCGGGCCAGCGAGCAGAACACCTCGTAGGTGAGGAATGTGAGGCCGGTGGAAGCGGCCGCTTTGAGGACGCTGGGAACGAGGCCCTTGTAGAGGCCACGGGGCCCTTCGTCCCTCAGAATGCAGCGCACGCAGTCTCGGGCCCCCGTGTACGCACACACCTGCACACACGGAGACACACGGAGACACAGCCTTGACCCGACAGCCTCAACAGACCGTCGATTCGATTCTTCGAAGCGTGGTGGTTATAATAATAATAGCATTTACAGAG
>JAZEWU010000031.1:2668184-2684907 GCA_036362915.1 Geotria australis | reverse complement strand
TCCACTGGTTACCCGTTAAATACAGGATTGAATTCAAGATCCTACTGCTCACTTACAAGGCTCTCACTGACGCAGCTCCGACATACATCCGTGACCTTCTTCAGGCACCCTCCTCAACACGACAACTACGACCGAGATATTATAGTCAGTGCTGGCCTTAAAGGCGGGCATTGGCCTCTCTTCTTGCTCCACCTTGAGGGGCTTCGGGCATCTGTTGAGCTTCCGGACATCGTTGTATTTCAGCTCCTTGGCTTCGAAGTGTTTGGTAGAGTTCGCAGGTAATGCCAAGTATTACTTGACAGGGATCGCGACGTGAACGCCTCTACCTTGATCCCCAACGCTTTACTGATTGGCTGTGTCGGGTGGAGGCGGGTTTACGACACATGCATTTTTACGTGACCTAACTAATTAAAAGAGCTAGACTATGGATAACACTGGTCACGAAAGCCTCCGTGTTAAAAGTCGATCTTAATGTATACGGTGCGGGGCTACGTGTAGTGAGTCGCACTTGAAATTGCGTCACCATGTCGACGTGTATTAAAGTAACTACAAATAGATGAGTGGTTTTTTTTGGGGGTTTCATTAATTCATTGTCAGATCCTGCTTAGTCCTGTACAGGGTTGCAGTGAGCCGGAACCTATCCCGGCACACACAAGGCGCAAGGCAGGGCTATTCCCACGGTGCGAGACGCAAGTCCATCACAGGGCGCAGGGGGACTATTTAGTCCGCAGGCCAATGAACCCATGCAGCGGCGTGTCTTTGGACTGTGGGAGGAAACCAGAGTGCCCGGTGGCGAAAACCCACGCGGACACGGGGAGCGAACGTGCAAAAGCCGCACAGAAAGGCGGCACCCAAGCCGGGATTCGAACCGCGGGAACTTGTTGCTGTCAGGCGGCAGCGCTGCTCACCGGCTACGCCACAGTAGTTGTGAGAGAAGCGACGCTTGCGGGCACCACCGCCATCCATATAAGGCAGCGGACGGCGCCGGCTGCGTGGGCAGCGGAAGAACGCGTGTTCGGCCATGATTGTGACAGGTTGTCGTCATTCATTAATTCATTGCCAGAAACCGCGTCATCCTGTGTGCACAGGGGTTGCGGTGAGCCGAAGCCTATCTCCCGGGCAGACACAGGGCGCGAGGCAGGGCTGTGCCCAGGATGGGACGCCAGTCCATCGCAGGGCACCGGGGCCAAGTTAGTCCGCAGGCCGATTAACCTATACACAAGCAGCATGTGTGTCTTTGGACTAGGTCATCGTAATAAATATAATTGCTACGACGCTTGTTTACACAGGAAAGCCTCACCGCGTCCCCGGGTTCATGGGTTCTTAAGGGGAGGGCGCTGGCAAGGTTTTTTTTAAATCAGTTTGGGGCAACCCGACTTCAACTGCCGGTCAAATGAGTAGCGAGCGCGGTGTGTAAACATCGCCACTAGGGAGAGAGAAAGGCGGCCGGGCGTGGTGCTACTCGCTCACGGCACTTGACCCTACCACCACTGTGTGTGAAGGCTACACGGGGGATCTTTGTCTTTGGATTGTCTTGAGTGGGGGATGGGGTGTGTATGGCTCTTGTTGGCAGAACGGGGGAGGGAGACAGCTGTTTATAGACGTGTGGAATGGCGCGTGTCTGTGTGTGGGTGTCTTTGTCTTTGTTACGGGCAGCGGTAAACTCAGAACCTGGCGACCCCAGTTCGAATCCCGCTCACGGCCGCCAACACCAGTGACGATTTTCTGAACCGCTCCTGGGCCTACACTTGGTCGACTCGGCCTCAAATGAGTAGCTGGTGCCGTGATGTCTGCTTATAAACCGCCTGGCATGTACAGTTAGTGCATTTAACGGAATGCGGTTTTATGGATGTGTGAGTCAGTCAGAGTGCTTTTTTGCGGTGGCTGTGCTCGGCTCTTGGGTGAGCGGGTGGGTGGGGAGGAAAAGGCGGGGAGTGAGCAGGGGATCTCGCTCTGCTGGTGGCACTTGACCCTACAGGCTGTTATGGCTATATGGGGGATCTTTATCTTTGCTGGTCACTGTATATGACTACAAACCAGTCCTGGGTCTCCCCTCGGTCGACTGCTAGAAATCAAATGAGTACCTCGTGCGGTGTGTAAACATCGCCACTAGGGAGACAAAGGCGTCCGGGCGTGGTGCTGGCCACGCACCCGTCTGATCAAGAAAAACGTGTGCAGTGCTATGTGTAAATGGTTTTCGTTGTTGTTGGTTGATTTCAATGTTTGTTATTTATGAATCTTGTACATGTTTTAATTATTGTCAGCAATTCACATGTCTGCTGTGTCGCAGGAGTCCCGTTAAACAGCTTGCAAGCTCACCGGGTATTTTTTTTCCGCTGAAATTATAAACATCTACCATCTATCTAGCTTGCAGCGCTTTGCGACCCTCGGGTGAAAGGCGCTATATAAAACGCTATTATTATTATCTAATATTTGATTAGGCTACACGGGGCCGAGTAGCTGAAAGACAACGATGTCCAGAAGCTGACCATCGTGCTTCGAAGAATCGCAAGGAAGGAGGAAGGCTACACCGGGGGGTGGGGCATATCGCCTGTTGCCTGCGCCGGGCGTCCTCGCAGACAGGAAGGGCGCGTCCCACGCACAGGAGCCACAGGCGGCACCGGCCACTCCTCCGTCGCAGCTAGCCAGAAGCAGCAGCAGGTGGTCGGTCACACTGAGCCAGCGAGCGGGCGAGAGACAGACAGACAGACAGGCGCCGCTCGGAGCCACAACGCCCTTGCCCGCTGTCGACTTCGCGCGCAACGCAGACGAGAACAGGCGGCGGCGGCGGCGGAACCATGCCTCCGGCCGCCGTGGTCGTCAACTGGCAGGCGGTGACGTCGCGCCTGGGCGTCGTGCGCCTGCTCGAGATCGCCTTCACGTGCGTGGCCTTCAGCCTGGCGGTGCACGGCGGCGGCACAGCCACCAACTACGGCGACTTCTGCATGTTCGCCTGGTGCGCGTGCTTCGCCTGCTCGCTGCTGCTCCTCTTGCTCGAGCTGCTCGGCCGCCGCGGATGCGCGCGCGTCTCCTGGCACAACCTCACCGTCACCTACGCCATGCTCGCCGCTCTGCTGCTGCTCACCGCCTCCGTGCTGCACCCGGTGTACCGCCTGCGCGACATCCGCTGCAGCAGATGCGAGGAGCGCACCTACACCGTCGTGGCCACGGTCTTCTCGTGTCTCGCCTTCGTGGCCTACGCGGCCGAGGTGGCCATGTCGCGAGCGAAGCCCGGGGAGGTCACCGGCTACATGGCCAGCGTGCCCGGCCTGCTCAAGGTACAGCCCCAGGGCCGCAGGGTTGCGCAGTTGGGTAACATCCACGCCTCACAAAAAACAACGGTCTTGCCCGAGCAGGTTCAATCCCCGCCTTGGGAGCCTTTCGGTGTGGAGTTTCTGTGTTCTCCCCCCACTGTTCTGCGTGGGTTTCCTCGGGGCTCTCCGGTTTCCTCCCGCAACGTAAAATAATAATAATAATTAATTAATATATAGGAAGCAGAGTGTGTGGCAATATGGCGCCGGCAAACCGCCTGGCTGCCTCCTCCGCCTCTCTGTGCTTTCCCGTTACGCTTGCTACGCCTCTTGAGTCGTTCTACCCTTCGAATTAAAACCTTTCTTGCTGTGAGGCGGCAGCGCCCACTCACCGCTACGCCACCGTGCCGCCCCAGGTTTCGTAGTTCCCACATTCAAATGACAATTCTGGGTTCACGACGCCACGAGACCGATCACAACACGCGTAATTTCCCTCCCGCTAACGATGCGCGCTCGCGGGAGAAACGTCGCATCTTTTTTTCCCAGCTCATCGCTGCTTTGCCCCGTGATGGACTGGCGTCCGATCAGGGGGTTATAGCGCCCGCCTTGCGCCCCGTGTCTGCCGGGATAGGCTCCGGCTCACCGTGACCCCCGCGCAGGATTAAGCGGTTTCCGACAACGGACGGACGGACTGATTGGTTTGCGTCTCGTGCAGGTGCTGGAGGCGTTCGTGGCCTGCCTCATCTTCGTGATCCTGGCCGAGCGGCCGCACCTCTACTCGCGCTACCCTGCGCTGCAGTGGTGCCTGGCCGTCTACTGCGTGTGCTTCGTGCTGGTGGCGCTGGTCATCCTGCTCACCGTGTGCCAGAGCACCGGGCGCCTCTGCCTGCCGTTCGACCGCTTCCTGGCGCTGTGCGGCCTCGTGGCCGTGCTGGCCTACGTGACGGCGGCCGTCGTGTGGCCCGTCTTCTGCTTCGCGAGGAAGTACGGCGAGCCCCAGCGGCCGTCCGGCTGCGGCCCGGTCGGCAACTGCGACTGGGACATGCAGCTGGCCGTCACCGTGTTCACCTTCGTGAACCTGCTGGCGTACGTGGCCGACATGGTCTACTCGAGCCGCCTCGTCATCATCAGCCGCTACAGCGTGTGATGGCCGCCCGCCACCGTGGGCCGCGGGGTGGCGCGGTGGTCACGTCCCGCGCCTCGCAGAAAGAATGGTCTCGCCCGAGGCGGTTCGACTCCCGCCTCGGGCGCCTTTCTGCGTGGGGTTTGTGTGTTCTCTCTCTCCACCTCTGCCTGTTCTGCGTGGGTTTCCTCCCACAACTTAAAAAAACAACGCTCGTCAATTGGTTGGCCGATAACATCGTTATATACGGGAAGCGGGGTGTGGCAATATGGCGCCGGCAAAACCGCCTGGCTGCCTCCTCTGCCTCTCTGCGCTTTCCTCGCTAACGCCTCTGAAGCGTTCTCTCGTCGAATGAATTCCTTCGACATTCAATGAATATGTGTCACGCAGCGTTATACATTTCAAATTATTCGACTCCGGCCCGAGTGCCTTTCTGTGTGAAGTTTGTGTGTGGGTTTTCGCCACCGGGCACTCCGGTTTTCTCCAACAGTCCACAGACATGCTGCTGCATAGGTTAATTGGCCTGCTGACTAAATTGCCCCCATGCCCTGTGATGGACTGGCGTCATATCCTGGGTACAGCCCTGCCTTGCGCCCTCTGCCGGGATAGGCTCCGGCTCACCGCGACCCTGTACAGGGTTAAGCGGTTTCTGACAACGATAACTATTGAAGCGACTGTTGCAAATATTTACTTTTCACTGTGTTTATCGTTGATAAGATTTTTTTTGTTAAATATTTCTCTTTGGGAAATTTATTTTTACATTTATTTTTTACTCGAATGCACTGCAGGAAGTAGTTGTGTGTCGTCGTGAAGCGGCCGAGCTGAACTCTGCTGTCACAGCCTGGTGCAATGGGCAGGTTTGCGCAAGCGAGCGGCGTTTGACACCAACAAGTGTCGGAGTGACAGGAAATCTGCTTTTCGGAGAGAGTTTGAACAAAATAGATATTGATTCGAATTCGATTCGATTCTTCGAAGCGTGATGGTTATATGACAATTTCCCATTGCAACAAGTTCTTCCTTAGTCGCAGACAGCCCTTCAACATTTAGAGATATAATAGTCAGTGCTAGCCTTTAAGGCGGCGGGCATTGGCCTCTCTTCTTGCTCCAGACTGAGGGGCTTCTGGCATCTGTTGAGCTTCCGGACATCGTTGTCTTTCAGCTCCTCGGCTGAGAAGTGTTTGGTAGAATTTGCAGGTAATGCCAAGTATTACTTGACAGGGATCGCGACGTGAACGCTTCTACCTTGATGCCCTATATATTGATGTAGGTTTGTCACGGCTCGATTCACGATGGTCGCTCTTCAGAGCTGTTCTTTCGGGATAGCCGTGTCACTGAGCGACGATCTCCGTTGCTCCCTCGCGACGTTTCGCCTGCTTCCAACGTGGGAGGCGAAACGTTGCGAGGGAGGGATGGAGACCGCTCAGTGACACGGCTATCCAGAAAGAAGTGCTCCGAAGAGCAGCCATCAAATGTAATCTCTTGGCGAGCCGACACACGCGCGTGTGTTGCTGAGGCCGGTGAGCCGACCGGCCCAACAATGCAGCCACTGTGAATTCAAAGCCATGTACCTGTGTTTGTTGTTGTTGAGCGCTAGTATTATACTGTACCAAAGCTAGACGTTGTTGGCTGTTTCAATAAATATTTCTGTTCGCATCTCGGCTCGCGTGCCTTTCTGTGTGGAGTTTGCGTGTTCTCTCCCCGTGTCCGCGTGGGTTTTCGCCACCGGGCACTCCGGTTTCCAAAGACATGCTGCTGCATAGGTCGTTAACTCGTCTGCGCTGCACAAGGGCTGCGGAGAGAACGCCATGTCACTTGAGGTTAATCGCTCAACGGTCGGAGGATGATTCGGCCAATACAAGCTGCAATGTTGTTCTAGACTATAGAAAGAATCCGGGGAATCCTGCAGGAAACCCCAGGCATTGCGTCTACAGGGTCAAGCACGAGCTACAGACGTGGAGCTTTAGTCAGTTTGTGTTTAAGCTGGAAGGAGCCGTTGAGCTGTGTAGCTCTTTTTAACCGTTGTCCAGCGGGGAGGGGTAAGCACGTTACAATATCTCAGGGCATCGCAGGAGTCCCGAAAAGAGCTTGCAAGCTCACTGGGTATTTTTCTGCTGTAGTAATAAACATCTTTCATCGCGGCCCTTGTGCAGCGTTTTGTGACCCTCGGGTGAAAGGCGCTATGTAAATTGAAATTATTATTATCATCATCATGTCAATTTAGTCAGCAGCATGTCTCTGGACTGTGGGAGGAAATCGGAGTACCCGGCCAAAACCACACGGACACGAGGGGAGAACTTCCAAACCCCACACAGAGAGGCACCCGAGCCGTGACGCGACCCGGGCGTTCCTTCTCGCTGTGAGGCGGCAGCAGCTACTCACCGTGGCCCCCGTCCAGCAGTGGATTAACAAACAGGGCTGCCGTGTGTTCGGGCCCACTCACGAGCAGCAAGAACTTGCCAGAGAACGGAAAATGTGACGCCGGCCGGGATGGAATGGAATGGCGCGCCGGTGAGGGGGTGCGGAATGATGATTATAAACAGATGGCGGCGGGAGACGTGCCCAGCGCACGGCCCGACGCAACGAGTGTCACAAGCTAGCAGCGGAGAGAAACTGAGGATGACCGAGATGCAACGGGTACGAGGCGGGAGCAGTTTAGCCCTAACCCAACTAACCAGCCAGACACGACCACAAAGCGCGGCCTTGTGCGGCGCTTTGTGACCCTCGGGTGAAAGGCGCTATATAAATGCTATTACTACTAACATGCCCCACGTTAACCCTAACTAACTAACTAACCAGCCAGACCCACGTTCACCCTAACCTACCAACCCCGACTGACCCTAACAACTCAACCAACGAGCCGATAGCCTTAACCCGAACCGAGGAGCCAGTCAAACGACGGCGCTATCCCTACCTCTAACCGAAGAGCCGCACGCGAGTGAGCGGCTTCCGACTTCTTCTTCTTTGCGATTCTTCAAAGCACGATGGGCAGCTTCTGACCCCGCTTCTATCTTTGACCCCGATCCCCGTGTGCCCCCACCCCGCTCTGCTTTTTCATCCGGCGTTTGTTGTCAGTGTTGGCGAACATACTGTCCCGATACTGTCCCAATGCTGTCCGTGTGCTGCGCCAGTTAATGTAAACAATGCGCAAGGTTTTTACCTCTCCTGGCAATGGAACGAGCGTCACGATCTTTAAAACACCACAGTAGACACCTTTTTGCAAATGCTCCAGTTTGGCTAGAAGCCACACACAGACACGCCCACGCGCTTGGGGCAAAAAAAACATGCAAACACAACGCTACGATAATACGATAACATTTGCATTGTGCTTGAAACTGATTGGCCCACACCAGAGAGTGTTGCCGAAAGGCAAGCAGTTTGGACTGTGCCATCAACAACCAAGCAATTCGCATGTTTGTTGTGTCGCAGGGGTCCCGTAAAGAGCTTGCAAGCTCACTGGGTATTTTTTTGCTGTAATAATACGCATCTATGTATCTATCTATCATGCTGCCCCAATGCTACCCGTGGTAACCGGTGACCAGAAGTGACCTCCTCCAGCCACAAGCTCTGCCTCCAAGCGATTCGTGGCAAACCCACACAATGCACAAACACACATATCATATATTCCTTGTTTGGGTTGGGTCACCAAAAACAGTCAGTGTCGGAGAGCTAAGTCACAACGTTCATCCATCCATCCATTTTCAGAAACCGCTTAATCCTGGACAGGGTCGCGGTGAGCCGGAGCCTAGCCCGGCAGACGCAGGGCGCAAGGCGGGGCTATATCCAGGATGAGACGCCGGTCCATCACAGGGCACCGGGGGCAATTTAGTCAGCAGGCCAATTAACCTATGCGGAATCATGTATTTGGACTGTGGGAGGAAACCGGGATGCCCGGCGAAAACTCACGCGGGCACTGGGAGAGAACATGCAAACTCCGCACAGAAAGGTACCCGAGCCGGGATTCGAACCTGGGTGCATTGTGGCTGTGAGGCGGCAGCTCTACTCACCGCTACGCCACCGTGCCGTCCCATAGGGAAACAATCTCGTCCAAAACAGGACACTGACTGAAAATCTGGCGAAGCTGTGATTTCTCTCTGCTGCCCCGACAGCCGCTGTCAACAACCGTTTCCAAACAACAACAGCAACAACAACGCGTGGAGGAAGCAGGTGCGGGCGGGGGAGATTTCCTCCGTGACTGGCACCATCAGGGACTTCCCCAGACTCCAGCTCTGGACGGAAAAGCTTGAGAGTGACCCTCCTCCTCCAACTGGCATGGGAATCCCTCCCTGCTGAAGACCTCCCTCCTGGCTCAGAAGCACCGTGGATTCGGTGGAAGACACTCAACCGCCTGAGAACTACAACGCCACGATCAAAATATGCTGCTTTGGTCAGATGGGGGCTACAAGATCGGTCCAACCACCTGTGAATGTGGAGAAGCAGACCAGACTATGGAACACTGCCTTGTCTGCGCTCTACTACCCAACCTCTGCAACTCAAAAGACCTTGCAGAGTTCAATAAAAATGCAAAGAACTGTGTAAAGAAATGGGAAACTGTAATTTAACCATCGCGCTGCATCGAAGAATCGCCAAGAAGAAGAAGAAGGGACTTCCCCAGACGGCGAACGCGGTGGGCTTCAAACCCTCGGGTATTATTTTGTGTCGCCAATCACTGCCCGACACTGGCCGTGTACTCGGCTTGGGCGAGCAGACTCCACCCAGCAGCCGTCCCCCGTGCGATGATGGCTCATCGCGTTAAACACACAACTGTAGCCAGGGCCGGCGCCAGATTATTTAGTGGCCTAGGCAAGGCCAGCTACTTTGCATCCCCGCACCCACGAAATAAAAAGTGCCAACGTCAATTTTTCAACGCAGACGTTTTGTTGAAAAACATAGTTATGCTGTCAACAAGAAACACAAATTACATCCATCCATTTTCTAAACCGCTTGTCCTTTCATTCGGTCACAAGGCTCCTATTTTTCTCTTTCTAAACTCCATACAAAAGAAGGAGTCACACACCAAATTAGTGCTTCCCATCCCCCCCGCGTCCTTATTCTGCGGCAGAAATGGTCATGTGCTGCTCGGGTGTGGCTCTGAATATTTTTAGAAATTGTCCTCATCGCGGCTTTTTTGGCTGGCGCGGATAAGTTCGCGAGTTCCCTAGATTTCTGTTGGTTTGGCTTGTCACAATGACCGCTGTCCTGTGATGGACTGGCGTCCCATCCTCGGTATAGCCCTTCCTTGTGCCCTGTGTCTGCCGGGATAGGCTCCGGCTCACTGCCAACCCTGTACACGATTGAGCCGTTTCTGCCAATGATGATGATGTACTGACGTCGGCTTGTCACGGCTCGGTTCATGATGGTGGCGCTTCAGAGCTGTTTTTTCGGGATAGTGCTTCCAACGTGGGAGGCGAAACGTCGCGAGGGAGAGAGAGGGACAGAGCTCAGTGACACGGCTATCCCGAAAGAACAACTCTGAAGAGCAACCATCGTCATGATGACCGAGAACCCCGTATGTAACATTTCCATCCGTCCATTTTCTGCTGTAATAAGAAACGTCTACATCAGTTTAGTAGAGCACATTCAATTCATTCATCATTCATTGTCAGAACCCGCTTAATCCTGCACGGGGTCGCGGTGAGCCGGAGCCCATCCCGGCAAACACAGGGCACAAGGTAAGGCTGTCCTCAAAATGTGACGCCAGTCCATCACGATGTCCAGAAGCTCAACAGACACCAGAAGCCCCTCAGTCTGAAGCAAGAAGAGCGGCCAATGCCCGCCGCCTTTAAGGCCAGCACTGACTATTATATCTCTAAATGTTGAAGGGCTGTCTGCGACTAAAGAAGAACTTGTTGCAATGGGAGGCTGTCGTGTAGCCATCGCGCTTCGAAGAATCGGGCCGCGAATCCCTAGCGTGACGCACGTGCTCTCCATTCCGGACACATTCTGCGGCAGCTCCATCAGTTAAACTCTCTCGCGGTCGAGGCGTGGTGGTTGGTGGTGGTGGGAGGAAGCTTGACGCGGAGCACTCCCGCGCGTCGCCCTGCGGTGGCCTCACGCCTGTCTCCTCCCTTTCCGGAGAAGGTTTTATGTTTACGCTGAAAGTTTTTTCTAACGGCGCGTAAAATATCTGAGGTTGGGCTGTGTGTGAGCTCACCACAGCAGCTCCTCCCCTTCAGGCTCCGCTAGACTTCGTCTTTCGCCGTCTCTCGAACGCGCGTTGCTCCGTGTCTCGCCGTCAAACCTCTCTCGCTCCAGTTAATCCCCAATCTCTATCTCTCCCTGTCGCCGTGCGCCCGGTCAGATCATCGTCATGCCCGCTGTGGTGTTGAACTCCCAGGCGTTGACGTCGCGCCTGGGCGTCGTGCGCGTGCTGCAGGTGATCTTCACGTGCGTGGCCTTCAGCCTGGCGGTGCACGGCGGCGGCACGGCCACCAGCTACGGCGACTTCTGCATGTTCGCCTGGTGCGCGTGCTTCGCCTGCTCGCTGCTGCTCCTCTTGCTCGAGCTGCTCGGCCGCCGCGGATGCGCGCGCGTCTCCTGGCACAACCTCACCGTCACCTACGCCATGCTCGCCGCTCTGCTGCTGCTCACCGCCTCCGTGCTGCACCCGGTGTACCGCCTGCGCGACATCCGCTGCAGCAGATGCGAGGAGCGCACCTACACCGTCGTGGCCACGGTCTTCTCGTGTCTCGCCTTCGTGGCCTACGCGGCCGAGGTGGCCATGTCGCGAGCGAAGCCCGGGGAGGTCACCGGCTACATGGCCAGCGTGCCCGGCCTGCTCAAGGTACAGCCACCCACCCGCACACCACCACCGCAACGTGCCACGTGGGCACACGCACACGCGCGCGGGACGGTTTTCACTGGATTTATTGTCCGGGTCGCTGTGTGGGATTGAAGTTGCTGGAATCGAGACCAACAGCCGCGGCGATTGATAGATGTTATGGTGACGGCAGAAACATCATCACTGATCTTGCAAGCTCTTTACAAGATGCATACTAGATATGGTGGGCGGGCTAACTCCAAAGGCAACCGCACTGCCACACGTCCAAACCGTTATTTCTCGACGAATATTTTCCACGTCGTGTAAACTGGAAGTGGCACATGTGACGAGTGGCTACAGCCAACTCAAAAACAGGCTCGTAAATCACTGGAAAAAATGTCAAAAGGTGCATTTAAGAACCGGTGCATTTTAATCACCGATTGGTAGGATAAAATCCCACGGGCAGATTTTACAATGTGGATTTCAATATTAAAAAAACTATTCCAAGAGAGAGGGATATTTAAAACAACGGTTTGAAATCCCAGGGCCAGATTTAAGCGTAGTTTTGCAGCCTCCGTGGCTGACGCCTGGCATTCCAGTGAACAGCGGAAACCGTTTTTGCTCTCACAGCACTGGGGGTTCTGGGGCCCAAAGCCAGGTCAGGCCACTGCAGGAGATTTATACCAGCACTTTTTGTGGCTCATAATCAATGGCGCTTTTTGTTCAGCCACAGCAAGCAGCGCAAACGTGTAGTGGATGTAGATGTTTATTATTACAGCAGAACAAATGTATACACAGTGAGCTTGCAAGCTCTTTACGGGATTCCTGTGACACAAGAAATTGACAAAAATAAAACAAGTAAATACAATTTTCAAATGAACCAAACAAACTCAAACAAAAATACATATTTACACACAGCATTGAACTGAATTCGCCAATGAATACATAGAATACAGTTAAAAGATTGCGATGAGAAAACCATTCGAGGTTGTGAGCACGTAACAATAATGTGTCGTAAGCCCGCCTCCACCCGACACGGCCAATCAGTAAGGGTTGTCATGTGAACAAAACGTGCCAATCGTTTTACTACTTCAGCATCAACACCGCAATGTTGGAGAGCGAACCCACGACATTTACAATGTAGGGCTTCCTCGGGAGGTACTCCTGGCACGGCCCACCGGGCGGAGACAACCTAGAGGCCGACCCAGGACACGCTGGACGGATTATATCCTTCGGCTGGCCTGGGAACGCCTGGGAATCTCCCCCCAGGAAGAGCTGGAATCTGTTGCTGAGGAAAGGGATGTCCGGTCCACTCTCCTTGGACTGCTGCCACCGCGACCCTCACCAGGACAAGCGGTTTAGAAAACGGATGGATGGATAGTCAGTGCTGGCCTTAAAGGCGGCGAGCATTGGCCTCTCTTCTCGCTCCAGACTGAGCGGCTTCCGGCATCTGTTGAGCTTCTGGACATCGTATTACTTGACAGGGATCGCGACGTGAACGCTTCTACCTCGATCCCCTTCTCGGCTAACGGCCGCGTCTCGCGCAGGTGCTGGAGGCGTTCGTGGCCTGCCTCATCTTCGTGATCCTGGCCGAGCGGCCGAGCCTCTACTCGCGCTACCCTGCGCTGCAGTGGTGCCTGGCCGTCTACTGCGTGTGCTTCGTGCTGGTGGCGCTGGTCATCCTGCTCACCGTGTGCCAGAGCACCGGGCGCCTCTGCCTGCCGTTCGACCGCTTCCTGGCGCTGTGCGGCCTCGTGGCCGTGCTGGCCTACGTCACGGCGGCCGTGGTGTGGCCCGTCTTCTGCTTCTCGCAAGAGTACGGCGAGCCGCGGCGCCCGCCCGCATGCAAGCTCCTGAACAACTGCGACTGGGACATGCAGCTGGCCGTCACCGTGTTCACCTTCGTGAACCTGCTGGCGTACGTGGCCGACATGGTCTACTCGAGCCGCCTCGTCATCATCAGCCGCTCCTGATGATCGCGAGGAAAGAGGGCCGGCGCCAGACTATTTTGCGCCCTAGGCGAAGGCCAGTTAACTTGCAATCCCCCACCACCCGCCAATTTAGTTTTGCCAACTTCAATTTCGGAAGAAAAAAAAAACAGATGTTTCGTAGAAAAAATATAGTTACGCTGTCAACGAAAACACAAAATTACATCTACGTGAATACAAAAAAAAAAATCGTAATTATAAATCAAAGTCCCTGAAACTTCTCTTAGATACATCGTTTTTTTTTATTTCGCCCTAGACGGCTGCCTAGTTGGCCTAGTGGTAGCGCCGGCCCTGGGAGGAGCAGGGGGTGGAAGCGGTAGATGGGGTGTGGTAGATGGAGGGCTGGGTGTGGTCGGGGTGGGAGGTCACGATTTGGAAACGCTTGTTCGAGAAGTAGCGGGATGGAGACCGGCTGCTCCTGCCACGGATCTCTTGGGAAAATGTCGTCACAGCTGGGTGTGGTAATGATAATAATAATTTCAATTTATATAGCGCCGGAGTCTCCGTTTATAAAGCCCTTTCCGAATGAATACGTTTCTGATGGTTGCTCTTCAAAGCTGTTCTTTCGGGATAGCCGTGTCACAGAGCGATCTCCCTCTCTCGCCCGATGATGCTTCCAACGTTGGAGGCGAAACGTCGCGAGGGAGAGAGAGGGACAGAGCTCAGTGACACGGCCACAGGCTGCATGTATAGACTATAGACCACCGGTTCCCAAACTTTCTCGGTTCACGGCGCCCTTAATGTGTCAGGATTTTTTTCCACGGCGCCCAAATTCAGAAAATATCTGGCATTTATCGAAAATTTGGAATATCCCGTGGCGCCCCTACGAGTTAACTGTACGTTTTTTATTAATACAAATGTTTAAATAGCACGTTTACATTTAAAGGAAATTTCACGCAAGCAGAATTCAGGTGTGCAGGTGGAACCTTACGGATTTTTGTGATAATGCAGTGTTGGTTGGTGGTGTTTTTTTTACACAAGGGTACTGTTCAAATCAGGCCCGTTTACACAGATCGCCTATGTTCACTGCAAGTGCCCGTATCTAAACCGCATGTGTTTACGTACTTTTGGAAAATAAAAACCTGTCTTTACAGTTTTTTTTCCACAGCTGTTCTTTCGGGATAGCTATGGGGAGCAATTCTCATACATCGAGCCATGAAAACCTACATCAGTAACATCTATATATCACCACTATTCCCGCAAAGAGCTTGCAAGTTCACTGGGTATTTTCTGCTGCGAAAATAAACATCGATCTGTCTATCACGTGAGAAGGTCCATCACAGGGCACCGGGGGCAATTTAGTCCGCAGGCCAATTAACCTAAAACAGCAGCATGTCTGGACTGTGGGAGGAAACCGGAGTGCCCGGCGCGAAACCCACATGCAAACTCCACACAGAAATGCACCCAAGCCGGGATTTGAACCCCAGACCTTCTTGCTGCGAGGCAGCAGCGCAACTCACCGCTACGGCACCCTGCTGCCTTCCCAGTGCAAACTATTAATTGCTAATACGCAACAAGTGCTAATACCGAGGTCACATGACAATATCCTCAAATTGCATTGGATTAAAGCTTAGCCCACGTGTCCGTAGACATATAACACAAAGAGGCACTGTTTTGTTCAATAATAGGAATGTCTGATGTTGGCGTTAATTCCCCTGTGTCTTGATTTTCTGCTCACTTTCTAAAGTATTCAAATGCAACTGGACAAGCATCTGAACGTAGCCATACCTCTCCCTGACAAGCATTATACAAATAAGAATGAACAAATACAATGTATAGCCTGTGGCACATTATTCATTCAATTACAAAGGATTTAATTCGAAGAGAGAACGACCACTGCCAGGCCTGTGTACGGTGATCACCATATACAAATACCATCGAGGTTCAACCTGCCATAGCTCCACACGTTCACAAACGTTTGCCCAAATCACAGCTCGGTAAGTAGGCAGACAAAAGGCCACGTGGGTTTAATTTTTCACGTTTTATTAAAGCGTCAATTAGCATCGACAAGGAAAACCAGAGACGTAAACAACTCAGACGTGCTTCCGAATACAACCCAGCAAACGGGACACCTGTCTCGCAAACTTCCCTGGCAGGAGACGCACACGCACAGAATCGGTTTACATCCGCATATGAAGCGACGATGCGTCATACTCAGTGTTGAGTCACAACCACAAGAATAAGAAGTAAGCATAGGGAGGCTCACGTTCACCCATGTATGACGCAGGGCCGCGGAGCCGGTCCGGGCGTCACATCGAGCGTGACATCCGCTCGGTCGCGCGTCCCGACTCCGGGCAACTGCGACCGTGGGCGCGGGGCTCGCCAGGTTTGGAATGGAGGGTCGTTCGGCAGCGCCGATTGCTCACATCATCTCCTTGAGCACGAAGCGACCCTCTTGCTCGGCGGGGATGATGTTGACGAACGTCTTGTAGAGCATGGCGCCGCGGGGCAGCTTGCAGACGACCTGCGGCGACAGACGGGTGGATGATTATTATTACGGCATGAAAATATCCGGTGAGCTTGCAAGCGCTCACGTCTCTAACACTGCGACTCCTGTCTCTTGACACTGGCTCCTGTCTCCGACACTGGCTGCTATCTCTGACACTGGCTCCGGTCTCTAACACAGGCCCTTGTCTCTAACACAGGCTCCATCTCTAACACGGGCTCTTGTCTGAAACGTAGGCTCTTGTCTCTAACACTGGCTCGATCTCTAACACGGGCTCTTGCCTCTAACGCAGGCTCCTGTCTCGAACACTGGCTCCTAGCTCTAACACTGTGACTCCTGTCTCGGACACCGACTTCTATCTCTAACACCGTGACTCCGGCCTCTGAACAGCCGCGATGGTGGTCTCCCACCTGGAAGGCCTCCCTGCTGCGTGGCGGCGGGACGTACACCTCCTTGGTGAAGCGCACCACGCCGTCCTCCAGCGCGTACAGTGTCTTGTTGCGCCCCATGCCCACCTGGCGGGTCAAACGGGCGGCGACCGCGTCAGCGAGCTCGCGCCGCGGTGGCGGTGGCGTGACGATGGGTCGCACGTTCGACTTGCGATCCGCATCGTGGCCGGTTGGACGGGATCGCTCGGCGTGACGGTTAGAACAACTTGACGGCTGCTCTTCAGAGCTGTTCTTTTCGGGATAGCCGTGTCGAGGGAGAGAGGGAGGTGGCTCGACACGGCTATCCCGAAAGAAGAGCAACCATCGTGAATCGAGCCGCGGACAACCTACATCGAATTTCACCGTTTATTATTTCAGCTGGTTAGTTTACAGTGCAATTGGCACGTTTGCTGATGTAGGTTTTCACAAATCGGCACACGGAACAACTTCGAAACGATGTGTGGCCAGTATAATAATAAACAATTATAATTTAAATTTATAACGCGCACGTATTCATTCAATGTCGAAGGTATCCATTCGTGGAGGGAATAACTCAGATGCGTAGCGAGGAAAGCACAGAGAGGCAGAGGAGGCAGCCAGGCAGTCTGCCGGCGCCAATATATTGCCACACACTGCTTCCTATATATTATGATGTTATCGGTCAACTAACTAATGAGTGTTCTTTTTATAAGTTGTGGGAGGAAACCGGAGAACCCGGAGGAAACCGACG
>JAZEWU010000031.1:2496005-2507537 GCA_036362915.1 Geotria australis | reverse complement strand
TGTCCGGCGCCCTCCACAGAAACGTTACCCACCCTGTGACAATAAGTGAAGCTACCGACGACATCTTGGGTGGGGAGGATGAACGCGCGCTGCTGTGGGGAGCGGAGACGTCACATTCCTACACACTTCCGTTTTGCTGAGAGGGGGGGGGTTACGTGACCGGAGCCCTTACCCAAGATGGCCACTGCCTACGCGCGCAACGCACTGACGGTGTGAGGGACGTCGTTTGGAAGTCGTGAATATCGCGGACATGTTGGGTGGGGAGAGTGGGGCAGACAGGTGGTGACTGCCAGTCACCCCGTGACTGGGGCTACAAGACCGGCCCAACCACCTGTGAATGTGGAGAAGCAGACCATACTATGGAACACTGCCTTGTCTGTGCTCTACTACCCAACCTCTGCAGCTCAAAAGACCTTGCGGAGTTCAATGAAAATGCAAGGGGCTGTGTAAGAAAATGGGAAACTGTAATTTAACATCGCGCTTCGAAGAATCGCAAAGAAGAAGACCCCGTGACACCCTGCACCTAGCTTGGCACAGTGGGGCGCACAGCTGGTGCATCTGCCAATCATCTCAGCCAGCCCATGAAAGTGACGATCTTATGAACCGGTCCTGGGCCTCCCCCAGGTCGACTCAGCCTCAAATGAGTACCTGGTGCGGTGTGTAAACCTTGCTACTAGGGAGACAAAGGCGGTCGGCGTGGTGCTGGACACCCATCCGAACAGCACTTGACCCGACAGTCTGTTAGAGGCGACACGGGGGGAGCTTTGTATCCGAGGTTGGTCAATGTCTGCCTACGTAACATGGCCGCCGTGGTCGTCGCTCCCCCGATGCGGGTTACATAACTCGCAAACGATTCGTGGCGATTCCGAACCAAACAATTCGATTCGTAAATCAAAGCGTCATACAGTGCTGGGTCGCACCCATGGGCTGCGACATCTCGGCGTTGTTCAGGGGGGCGGCTTGCTGCTGTGGGGTGAGAGCGGAGGGGGGCACGAGGCAATGACACGGCAGTGACCACGCGGTTACAATGAAGAATAATCCATATTTCTAACGCGTGGCACATATCATGTCTTAGGGCTTTGGGAGGAAACCGGAATGCCCGGCGAATAGCGTTCACGTCGCGATCCCTGTCAGGTAATACTTGGTATTGCCTGCGAATTCTACCAAACACTTCGAAGCCAAGCTGAAAGACAACGATGTCCAGAAGCTGCCCATCGTGCTTTGAAGAATCGCAAAGAAGAAGACCCAAGCGGACACGGGGAGAACGTGTAAACTCCACACAGAAAGGCACCCGAGCCGGGAATCGAGCCCGGGGGTCTTCGCGGGAATCCCGTAAAGAGCTTGCAAGCTCACTGGGTATTTTCTTATGTAATAATAAACATCTATCTGTCTTGCTGTGAGGCGGCAGCGCTACTCACCGCCACGCCACCATACGCACGGGGAAACATGGCGAATGCAGTATTTCTCCAGCAGGTGGCGATGCGCTACCGTCGTGCGAGTACGCCCGCTGTCCCCCGGCTGTAGGGGGAGAGCAGCGCTTCTCTTCCTTGTGCACCTCAAGGGCCACTTGGCCCACTCGGGTCTGGTCTCCACGGACCACACTAGGTGGCGCTCGCAGCCTACTGATGGGTCGCCACCCGCCTTCGGAAATGGTAATAATAATAATAGCGTTTTATATAGCGCCTTTCACCTGAGGGTCACAAAGCGCTGCACAAGGGCCGCGAAGAGAACGGCATGTCAACAATGAAAAAATAACCGAAGGAACAAAAAAAGGGATTAAGGCTGCTTCGAATATATGGTGACTTCAATGTTAAATCCTCCCATAGACTTCTATGTTAAAGTATCCCACGATAAATCGACAGCTGTTTATTATTCCAGCATAATACCCAGTGAGCTTGCAAGCTCTTCATGGGATTCCTGCAATGACACAAACACGCGATGGGACGGTATAATAATAATTTTACATTTATAACGCGCACATATTTCATTCAATTATGAAGGTAATTCATCGACGACAGAACGACACTTGTACCGTTATTATGACCACAGTTCAATTCCCGCTCACGGCCAACACCAGTGACGATTTTCTGAACTTATCCAGGGCCTCTCCTAGGTCGACTCAGCCTCAAATAAGAACCCGGTGGGGGTATATAAACCAACATCAATATGGATATATGAAAAATTACCTACGTAAGATGGCGGATGGGCATTCTTACAACGTAATATGGCGGGCGCGCCTCGAGGGACGTGACGTCCCCTCGTACGTGATTCCGGTTCCGTGCGTCTCCTCGGCCCTTCCCCCCTTCTCTCTCTCAGCTCCATCATGGTGGGTAACGATTATCGCTGCTCCGTCTTTCCGCGCCTCTCAGCGTGTTGTCCCCGGGCTGTCCGCGCGTCTCCCCGACGGCGCGGAGGCACGGCGGAGGGGAGACAGTCTTGTCTCGGGAGGGACCCCGCCAGCCATTAATTGAGCCGATGTTTTATCGCTGAGAGGCGGCGGCGCGGCCTCGCGCGCAGGCTCCGTCTAGGCGACGCCTCGTGTCCGCGTGTAGCGCCAATTGTTAGTTAGTTATTATTATTTAATCTGGAAGGGAACGTTGTGGCTGTTTTTTGCAGCTCTTTGTAACAGTTGTCCAGCGGGGAGGGGTAATCAAGTTAGTGGATATCGTGGGGTGGGACGCCGGTTTATCGCACTGCGCCAGGGACGATTTAGTCCCCGGGACAATTAACCTAGGCAGGAGCATCGAGTCTTTGGACTGTGGGAGGAATCCGGGGTGAGTGAGTTGATGAGTGGGTTGGTGAGTAGTAGCAGCAGCATGTCTTTGGACTCTGGGAGGATACAGCAGTGCTCGGCGAAAACGCACGCGGACACGAGGAAAACGTGCGAACTCCACACAGAAAGGCGGCACCCAAGCCCGGATCCGAACTAGGGTGCTTCTTGCTGTGAGGCGGCAGCGTTACTCACCGCCCGGCTCATTGAAATCAGACAAAGCTTGGGCCTTAAGCGAGATGAGAGACACGGAGACTGAGGGATTGCTCTCCGTAACGGCACGTTGGCGTAGTGGCGAGCAGCGCTGTGCCGCCTCACAGCCAGAAACCCTGGGTTCGAATCCCGGCTCAGGTGCCTTTCTGTGTGCAGTTTGCATGTTCTCCCCGTGTCCGCGTTAGTATTCGCCGGACATGCTGCTTCTTATTCGCGATTCTTCGAAGCACGATGGTCAGCTTCTGGACATCGTTGTCTTTCAGCTCGACCTCGAAGTGGTTTGGTAGAATTCGCAGGCAATACCAAGTATTACCTGCCCCAGGTTAATTGGCCTGCGGACTTAAATTTCCCCTGCTGCACTGTGGTGGACTGGCGTCCTATCCGGGGTATAGCCCTGCCTCGCGCAGTGTGTCTGTCGGGATAAGTCTCCCGCTCACCGCGCGACCCTGTACAGGATTCAAGCGGTTTCTGACGATGGATGGATGGATGGAGAGCCGGGTTGTGCTGGCGTTGACCCGTGGCGTTGCGCGGGAAAAATCTGAGCGCCCTCGGGGCGGTGTGGCCATAATTCGCGGCGCTGCTTGCGATGAGCCGTAGCCTATCCCGGCAGGCACAGGGCGCAAGGCAGGGCCATACCCAGCATAGGACGCCAGTCCATCACACGGCACCGGGGGAGGGGGGCAATTTAGTCAGCAGGCCAATTAACATGCAGCAGCATGTCTTTAGACTGGGAGGAAAGCGGAGTGCCTGGCGAAAACCCACGCGGACAGGGGGAGAACACGCAAACTGCGCACACAAAGGCACCCGAGCCTGGATTCGAAGCCGGGAATTTTTGCTTGGAGGCGGCAGCGCTACCCACTACGCCGTCAACGTGACTGCAATTGACACGACGGTTGGCTCCTCGCTCTCCCGCAGCCGCCCAAAGACCAGAAGAAGAAGGCCGACTCCAAATCGGCGCCGCGCAAAGACAAAGATGCGGCCAACAAGGCCGGAGGCAAGGCCAAGAAGAAGGTGAGCGATGGAGAAATGTCAGCCAGATGTTTTTCACCACTTCAGTAGAAAGACGCCCGGTGAGCTTACAAGCTCTTTACGGGATTCCTGTGTGTGTGTGTCTGCGCGCGTGGCGTCCGTGCGCCGAGCAGAAGTGGTCGAAGGGCAAGGTGCGCGACAAGCTCAACAACCTGGTGCTGTTCGACAAGGCCACGTACGACAAGCTCCTGAAAGAGGTCCCCAACTACAAGCTCATCACGCCCGCCGTGGTGTCGGAGCGCCTCAAGGTGCGCGGCTCCCTCGCCCGCGCCGCACTGCAGGAGCTGCTCGCCAAGGGTGAGACGCGGGGACGCGAGGGCGTTTGGAGGTCGTGCCAGCGTGTCTGCGCAGTGGTACCATCTGCGTCTCTGCAGAAAGAATGGTCTTGCCCGAGGCGGTTCGTGTCAAGCCTTGGGCGCCTTTCTGTGTGGAGTTAGTTTGTGTGTTCTGTCCCCCCTGTTGTGTCGCAGCAGTCCCGTAAAGAGCTTGCAGGCTCGCTGGGTATTTTTTAGAGCTGTAATAATCAACATCTAACTAACATCTGTCCTGCGTGGGTTTTCTCCGTATTCTCCGGTTTCCTCCCACAACTTAAAAACAAACACTCCATCAATTGGCTTTTTAGTCTTAATGTGATGTGTTATTTTGACCGCGGTGAAAACAACACACTCATTAATTATTAGGCCGATGAGATCACAAAATATAGGACGCGGTGTGTGGCAATATGGTTTGCGCCGGTAAACCGCCAGGCTGCCTCCTCCGCCTCTCTGCGGTTTCCTCGCTACGCCTTCTGTATCGTTCTCTCGTCGAATTAAAAATACCTTCGACATCGGATTGAACACGTGCCACGCGACGTAAATAAACAGACCGTGTGTTGCTGTGTGTGGTGCCGCGTTTGCGATGCTCAGGGCTGATCAAGCTGGTGGCCAAGCACCGCTCGCAGCTCATCTACACGCGCAACATCAAGGTGGGCGAGGGGGCGCCCGCCACCGACAAACCGGCCACCGACAAGCCCGCCGCAGCCGCAGCCGCCGAAGACGCGTGACCGGTACGGCGACCGACGGTGTCGCACACAGCCGGGAACACGAACGCGAGCCAACCGATCGTTATTTCTGTATGCAGATCGCGGCTCCGTTATGTAAGTGACGTTAATTGGCCCGTGTCCGCGTCTGCATCACTAAAGTTATCGCTAATAATAATAATAATAGCATTTATAGAGCACTTTTCACCCGAGGATCACAAAGGGCTGCGGAGAGAACGGAAAATCAGCAACAATTTTATTTTTTGGGTTTTTTTTTTAAATCCGAGCTGTGGAGAGAACGGCATGTCAACAACGGGGAGACAGAATAACTGAGAGTCAAGCAATAGTGATAAATTACAAGAAATGATAACGCCGCTCAAGTTCGATGCTAAGTTCCTCGTGCCTTTGATCTACGGGGGGGGAGAGGTTTAGCCTCTAAGCTGAGCCCCGTTGTGACTTATTATGAATGTATTTGTTGTTTTTTTTCTCTGTTGTTGACATGCCGTCCTCTTCGCGGCCCTTGTGCAGCGCTGTGTGACCCTCGGGTGAAAGGCGCTCTATATAAAATTAGATTATTATTAGTGACTATTGGTGCTCGTTAATAACACTTGCCCCGGCGGTGCGTGTTGTAGACTGTATGGCTCGGCGGCGGTCCTGTGTTTGGTGTCGCTCTCTGCGCTTACGCCGCTCCCGTCTGTTTCCTCCGCAGGTTTTGCTGCTCGACGTAACGGTGGCGATTGGAAGTTTTAAATAAACGTTTTAGATCCACCACAGCGGCCGCGCGTCGCCTCCGTTTGTTGTCGCTCCTCGTGGGGACGGGGCCCAGTCTGACGAAGCTTAGACGTGGCATTGTATTAGTGATGCTCGGGCCCCATGCAAAATTACATAATCCCCCCACACACATGCCGATTAAAAAACACTGAATCCGCCCAATGAATGTTGCTATAGGCTTCAGTTTTAATCTTGGATTTAAGAGATTAATTTTAAGCGCACCAAGCGGAAAACAAGCATTCTCGTGTACGTGACCATTCAATTGTGAAACGCTTGTGCAATTGTACTGATGCAGGTTTTCACGGCTCGATTCATGATGGTTGCTCTTCAGAGCTGTTCTTTTGGGATAGTCGTGTCGAGCGCTCCCTCGGAAATGTGGAATTTAATGTCTTGGTTTTGTTTGGCCCCTCATGGATCGTAAACGTATCGTGGCAGAGGAGTTTTTGTGTCCCAATGAGCCCCTGGGGGCTGTCAACTGGAGTCCAGTACTCCTGCTGGGGTATCCCTTGGTGAACAGGTCTGGAGTCTGGGAGAGAGGGAGATCGCTCGGTGACACGGCTATCCCGAAAGAGCAGCTCTGAAGAGCAACCATTGTGGAATCGTCTGCCGAACATAGCACCCTACCCACCGTTAAGACAAGCCTTTGCAGACACTGAGTAGCAAACACTGGAATAAAACGTAATATTCCACTCATAGGCTACTCAACACAGGCAGGTGATGTGTGGGAGCCAACTCGCGGGGTCCGTTAACCATATGGGTAGATAAAGGGCTATCTTAAATTGCTTGAGGAATTGACAAAGTCCAGGAAAGGGTTGGAGTTAAGGTGTTGTATGTGCCGCAAAGATCGAGCAATCGTGTGGAGTGACAGAGGTTTTGGTTACTATTACACCAGAAAATGCCCTGTGAGCTTTTAAGCTTTGGAAGCGGGATTCCTGCGATACGACAAACGTACCACTTTAAAGCACCATATATACCATCCCTCCATCCATTTCCAGAAACTGCTTATTCCTGTACAGGGTCGTGGTGAGTCGGAGCCTATCCCGGCAGACACAGGGCGCGAGGCAGGAGAACATCGAGGATGGGACGCCAGTCCATCGCAGGGCGCCTGGGGGAATTTAGTCAGTATGCCAATTAACCTGGCAGCATGTCTTTGGACGTTGGGAGGAAACCGGAGTGCCCGGCGAAAACCCACGGGGAGAACATGCAAACTCCACATAGAAAGGCCCCTCGGGCCGGGATTTGAACCCGGGCCCTTCTTGCTGCGAGGCGGCAGCGCTATCCTCTACGCCACCGTGCCGCCCCGAAGTTTGAAACCCCTTGGCGTAAAGCCGGGACTAATAATGCCAAGCTCCAGGTAACACGGTGGCCGTGTTTACCACATGGTAAAAAAAGATGGCTCCACTACCGCTTTAAACCACGCCTCTTCCGCCCTCGTTCTCCCGGGGAGGGGTTATGGGCCTGGCGCACGTTCTCGCTCGTGGTTGGTCCGCCGGGCGCGGCACGTGGTCACCACGCGGTGGCGGAACCGGTCGCAAGGGGGCGGCACGGGGAGAGAGCGGGCCAGACGGGGAGCGCTGCCCGGGAGAGAGTGAATGAGAGGAGACGACGACCGTCGTCAGGCTGTGAGACCGCCAGGCTGTGAGACCGTGGGCCCGCGTACAAGCAGGTGAGTCGGCACCCTCCCCCCCTCTAACCCCCCCCAATCTCTACAACTGTCCTCAGCTCCTGTTTACTAAACACCGAGACCTGTCGGGAGGCTCCTAATCAGTTATAATAATTCGTAACCGTTTGTAAATTTATAACGCGTGGCACATTCATTCAGTGTCGATGGTATGCATGCGACGAGAGAACGACTCGGAGGCCTAGCGAGGAAAGCACAGAGAGGTCGAGGGAGGCAGCCCGGCGGTTTGCCGGCGCCAACATATTGCTATACACTGCTTCCTACTCGGGGGGCCTTTCTGTGTGGAGTTTGCATGTTCTACCCGTGACCGCGAGGGTTTTCGCCGGGCACTCCGGTTTCCTCCCAGCATCCAAACACATGCTGCCAGGTTAATTGACCTGAGTAAATTGCCCCGGTGCCCTGTGAGGGACTGGCGTCCAATCATGGGTATAGCCCTGCCTTGGCCCTGTGTCTACCGGGATAGGCTCCGACTCACCGCGACCCTGTACAGTATTAAGCGGTTCCTGAAAATTGATGGATGGAGCAGTATGTCTTTGGACTGTGGGAGGAAACCGGAGTGCCCGGCGAAAACCCACGCAGACATGCACCAAGTATATTATTATGTTATCGGCCAATGAATGAGTGTGTTGTTAGTTGTAAGGGGCCGATGTTGCTGATTGAGTAATTCGCGTGTTGTGTCGTAACACCAGTGGCCGACACCAGTTTACTGTATGCTGTTAGGGCTCTTAAGCTGTGGGAGGAAACCGCAGAACACGAGTGTGGGTGGTTCTCCCCACGCCTGGCCGCCTTTGTATCCCCAGTGGCGATGCTCACACGCCGTACCAGGTACTTGTTTAAGGCTGAGTCGACCTAGGCGGGGCCCAGGACTTGGTCAAAAAATAAGTTACTGCTGTTGGTGGCCGTGAGCGGGAATCTAACTGGGGTGACCAGGTTTGTTGCCCAGCATAGCGCTAACCACTAACAACAGCCGCTGTTCGCTACTAAGTGGCTGACGGTCACATCGCCACGGTGCTGGTGCCAGGCCAGGTGCACCTTGAGAGCTCGCTGACAGGTCACGGGACAGACCCAGGTGCCATAGGCTGACTGCTGTGCCAGGCTAGGTGCATGAGGTCACGGGACAGACACAGGTGCAAAGGGATAACTGCTGTGCCAAGCCAGGTGCACCTTGAGTCCAGGTAAAGTGTCGGAGGCTCGCTGACAAGAGGTCACGAGACAGACCCATGGACTGTATATGCACAGTATAGACTGTATTCACGTCGCGATCCCTGTCAAGTAATACTCGGTATTTACCTGCAAATTCTACCAAACACTTCGAAGCCGAGGAGCTGAAAGACAACGATGTCCGGAAGCTCAACAGATGCCAGAAGCCCCTCAGTCCGGAGCAAGAAGAGAGGCCAATGCCCGCCTTTAAGGCCAGCACTGACTATTACATCTCTGAATGATGAAGGGCTGTCTGCAACTAAATAAGAACTTGTTGCAATGGGGGAAACTGTCATATAACCATCACGCTTCGTTGAATCGAATAGTGAAGCTCTGTTTATGAGTTTAGGTCATGTGAAAAAAGGTGTGTAAGTGAAGTGCATCCGTCGATATGTTGGAGCAAACGAGCGAGCACACGCATCACTTACCTTACAAGATGGTACCGACGTAAGGTAAGTGATGCATGTGCTCATTCGTTATCGACGGATGCACTTCACTTACACACCTTTTTTCACACGACCTAAACTCACAAACAGAGCTTCACTATGAATAACATTGCTCATGAAAGCCTACGTGTTAATTTTATAGACTGTATGTTTACATAATAACCTGTCTGTACAGGCTATAGAAAGCAGGGACACTCAGTGACACGGCTATCCCAAAAAGAGCAGCTATGCGTGTGGGACAATTCAATGCGTGACACCAGTTTCGTAAGTGGGCTCGTGAATATTGACACGATAGCAGCTATTGGGGGGGGGGGTGGTAATAGATACAAACCTGCCACAGGTGGCTGTATCGAGTCAGCGTGACTCAGCAGCCCGGCTCCCAGCACCACGCCCGGCAACCGGGCAAGCCCTGCTGGGGATTAGCAGGCGGCCGAGCGTGGCGATGACCACCCATCCCCCTCGTGTGCCGTGCAGCCAATTCATATGCTGACAGCCCCAACAAAAATTGTATTTGTATGTGTGTCGGCCTTCGTAGGTGCTGCTCGCTAGCGGCACTTGACCCTAAAGTCTGTTAGGCTATACGGGGGATCTTTGTATAGGTGCTACTCGCAAACAGCACTTGACCCGACAGTCAGGTAAGGCTACACGGCGGACTGTGTGGTCTCCTCGTGGCCTGCATGGGGTTCCCCAGCAGGATCAACATAATAATTATAACAATTGTACACTTTAACGCGTGGCACATATTCATTGTCGAAGGTATGCATTTGACCGGAGGATGGACTCAAGAGGCGCAGCGAGGAAAGCGCAGAGAGGCGGAGGAGGCATCCAGGCGGTTTGCCGGCGCCAACATATTGCCACGCAATGCTTCCTATGTATGATGATATTATCGGCCAATTAATTAATTGGTGTTTTTTTTTAAGTTGTGGGAGGAAACCGGAGAACACCGGAGGAAACCCACGCAGAACAGGGGGAGAGAGAGAACACACAAACTCCACACAGAAAGGCTCCCGAGGCGGGAATCGAACCGTCTCGGGCAAGACCATTCTTTCTGTGAGGAGGCGCGGATGTAACCACTGCATAGACACCCTCTAACTGCACACACCTGGCAGGGCCCTCGTGAGAGGGAGTCACGGAGACTCGGTGGGACACTTGGTCAATGTGTATTGTTTGTTTCAGGTGGAGCTGGTGGAAGCAGAAGCCGATGATGCTCGTGCTGACCATACAGATACTGCTGGGTGAGTGGTGAGCTGCACACAACCACGACGCCGACTTGACCTCGCAGTCGGGCTCCCCGGAGAACGGGACCAGGAGTCGAACCGAGCCTCCGGCCTGGGTTTTGTGGGTTTTGACCGAGAACTCCCCCCGGTTTAGAAGGGGCACGCTGTTGGTACAAAGACAAAGATTCCCCCGTAGAGCCTTAACAGACTGTAGGGGCAAGTGCCGTGAGCGAGCACCTGCAAAGGTCAACACGGCACATGAAGAGGTGGGTGACCAGGAGCATGCCCGGCCGCCTGAGTCGAGGCCCAGGACCGCTTCAGAAAATGTGTCGCTGGTGTTAGCCGTGAGCGGGATTCGAACTCGGGTCATAGCCAGGTTTGTAGCCCAGCATGGCGCTAACCGCTGAGCTACCGCTCCCCACTCATAAACAAAACAAAGATCCCCCGTATAGCCTTAACAGACTGTAGAGGCAAGTGCCGTGAGCGAGCACCTACTAAGGTCGACACGGCACACGAGGGGGTGGTTGACCAGCACCACGCCCGGCCGCCTTTGTCTCCCTAGTGGCGATGTTTACACACCGCACTAGTATCACTTGACGGGGATCGTGACGTGAACGCTCCTACCTTGATGCCCCCGCTGCTTCTGGTGCCGTTCCCGGTTTACCGATCGCTCCCTTTGGGCCCTGCGGCGGTGACGGCGGTGTCGTGTCGCTGCGGCAGCCGTGCGCGCGTCGCTGGCGATGGAGCTGTGGGCCCCGCGGGAGGTGGTGTCGCCCGAGGGCCGGCCCGCCCTGCTGCCGTGCCGCTTCCGCTCGGCGTGGCCGCTCTCGCCGCTCCTGCAGGTCTCGTGGCAGCGCCGCGACGGAGCCGGTCTCCCCGCGCACACGGTACCGGCAACCGAGGGGGACGGGGGCTGTTGGAGAGAGATGTTTTACCAGTAGGGTCGCCCGAGACGGGAATTCTATCCGAGGCGCGGACGGGTAAGCGCCGCACGGACACCTTGCTCACGGCCGGCTCGCGTCGGGCGGCTCGGCAGGTGCTGCTGCTGCAGGGGCCGGGCGTGTGGCGCAGCGCGGGCCCGCTGCGGGGACGCGCGCGCTGGGCCGGGAACCTGACCGCGGGGACCGCCGACGGGGAGGCGGAGGCCGCGGGTAGCGCCGCGATGCTGCTGCCGGAGACGCGGCCCG
>JAZEWU010000031.1:2390908-2423666 GCA_036362915.1 Geotria australis | reverse complement strand
TACCATATAAAGAAGCGTCCGCGCCGTGTTCCGCCTCTCCGAGTCCCTGATGATGCTGACAGTAAGCTCAGCGAAACGTCGGTGCCATCTCTTGAGGTAAGTGATGCATGTGCTCGCTCGTTGGCTCCAGCATATCGACGGGTGCACTTCACTTACACACCCTTTTTCACATGACCTAAACTCAGAAACAGAGCCTCACTATAAATACTAACTGTGTCTGCCGGGATAGGCTCCGGCTCACCACGACCCTGTACAGGATTAAGCGGTTTCTGACAACGGATGGATGGATAAAGGCTTTTGTGACTAATGTAATCCATAAAATGGATATACTATGGAGTTTGTGTGTCTCTGTGAGAGAGGAAGGGTCTCTGAGTGGAATATCTCTGGGAGATCCTCATAGGAATACTAGACTCCAGACCTGTTCACCACTAAGGCAGACCCTAGCAGGGGCGCGAGACTCCGGATGGCATAGTTCTGGGGTTCATTGGAACACGAAAATCCTTCCACCACGAAAACAAATACAATGCAATGTGAAGCGTCTTGTCAGAAGGCGCTCCCACACGTGAAACGAACACTTACCTGCACCTGTAACCGCATGGTGTTCCCCGCCGGTATCCTTAACACTGCGATGGCATCTTCTATCAGGTTGCTGCGTCGAATGGTAATGGGCCAAACGAAATGGGGCGAAGCTGGAAATTCCATCAATTGGCTCATGTACCATATAGATGAAAACTGCAGGAGAGAGACAAACCACATTCGTATTAATGATGAAAAACATATGACAATTTGTAACGCGCCAGTGTTTGCGACAGGAGCCAGTGTTAGCGACAGGAGCACGTTTCACAATTACTAACCAGGGTGGCCGCTAGGCTCACGCTGCGAACATCGTGCGAGACTCTACCGTCACGCACGGAGGTTGGAGCTGGTGTGTAGTGCGTGTTATCCGCTCGCCGAGCAGCTCGAAGCGGATGCTTGTGAACGATACGACTGGACAGCGCGGCGATACCTGAATCAGGTGAACGGCTCTCGACTCGAACAACGATATCTTTCCCGCCGACTCCAAGAGGAACGGAAATGTCGTCAAGATCTCCAAGACGCCCTGGAAGCACACGGAGGAGGGAGGCGGCGGTGAGCACGCGCCCAAACACGCGTCCGAACCCAGGACCTGAGCGTTGGTCGGCTCAGCCCTCTGACCCCTGAACCGTCGTCATTACCCAGTGCTGCTTAAAAAGACGAAAAGTGTTGCGCAGACTGCTCTCGTCCCGCGGCGTCGGAGGAAGCTCGGGGATCCGCTGGCTCAGCCAAGTGTCGTGGAAATCCTCCTCCGCCGTGTCCGGAGACGCCGTTCCGATCTGAAACGCACGCGACCGGTGGCGGTTTGCGGGCAACACTCAGTTTCGGTCGTACGTTGCAAGTACGGCGCCGCGGCGCCAACGCTCGCCGCCTCAAAGGAAGAAGGACCCGGGTTCGCTTCCCGGCTTGAGTGTCCGTGTGCGGGGAGAATTGCCCTCCCTGGCTGTTCTCTCGGGGATAGCCGTGTCACTGACCGTTCCTCCCCTCGCCTTCACAAACTTTTCAGAATCGCCTGATGACGCCTCCAGCGTGGGAGGCGAAAGGAGAGAGCGGGAACACTCAGTGACACGGCCATCCCGAACGAGCAGCTACGGAGAGCAATCCTCCACCGTAGCGGTGTAGGTTTGTCCCGGCTCGACGCGTCGTGACAATTTCTCTCCGGAGCTTTCCCTCCGGGGACAGCCGTGTCTCGCCTTCACACATTTTTCAGAATCGCCTGACGACGCCTCCCACTATGGGAAGCGACACAGTTCTTGTCCTGAGCGAACAAACAGCTACCGAGGGCAACCCTCAATTCTCAAGCGTTCCGGACGGGTCAAACGGCATCCGTTCACCTCGTGCAGTTTCTTGAGGATGGAGGCGAGTCCCGGCGGCATCTTCCTCATGTCTCCGTCTCCGTCTCCTCCCCTCGTCTTTGCCAAGACTATCGTCAAGTGCTCGTTCAGGACGTCGGTGCAGGCCTTTACAACGTTGAGGAAGTCTGCTTTTGGCAGATGGGCCAGCCACTGCTCTGCAGATCACACGGTCACGGAAAGGGTAAAACCTCGTATTTTCTACTTTATTCGTACAACGGCAAAAAGGTCCTTTGGTCTTAATAGCTTGCATGGTTTCGCCACAAGTATGTGTGGCTGCCTGCACACTGGAGCCTTTGCAAAAAGGTGTCCACTTAGTGTTTAAACATCTTAACACCGTGTTCTTATTGCCGGAAAGGGTGAAACCTCGTATTTTCTACTTTATTAGATGTTAATCGTGATTACAGCAGAAAAATACCCAGTGAGCCCGCAAGCGCTTTACGGGATTCCTGCATTGACGGAACAAACGCGCGAATTGGGGAGGTGGGGTTAACAGGGTCGCGTAGCGCCAATGGTGGTGTCACGCTCGTCTAGACTCACGTAGGCCTTCAGAACGTGGAGGAAGTCGCCTTTGGCCAGACGAGCCGATTACCTTCGATGAGCAGCCTTAGATACCAATTAGAATTAGCATTTCTGCCTTGCTGTGATTGTAAAAACTTGTGTTCGAAATGTTACAAATGTTGCACTTTTTTAACTCGCTCTCTTTGTAAAAAATGTTTTTGCCGATTGTTCCGTTCTCTGTCGTTGTTGACATGTCGTTCTCTCCGCAGCGCTGTGCAGCGCTTTGTGACCCTCGGGTGAAAGGCGCTATACAAATGCAATATTTATTTATTTATTATTATTCATAATTTCAGATTTTCTGATATCTATTCATCACTATTTTTTATTTATTTGTATCATTATTTTTAATAATAATAAATAATTATTCTTATTTTATTATTCATAATTTCAGATTTTGAAAAAATTATTTATGTTTGCCAAATCGCGTGTTTGTTGTGCCAATGCAGGAATCCTGTAAAGAGCTTGCAAGCTCACTGGTTACGTTCCGCCGTAATAAT
This sequence comes from Geotria australis, assembly GCA_036362915.1. Taxonomy (NCBI): domain Eukaryota; kingdom Metazoa; phylum Chordata; class Hyperoartia; order Petromyzontiformes; family Geotriidae; genus Geotria; species Geotria australis. Next base: position 2,420,683 of record JAZEWU010000031.1, on the reverse strand, counting down.
AAACATCTATCCTCAACTGCTCTGCAGATAATAATAATTTCAATTTATATAGCGCCTTTCACCCGACGGTCACAAAGCGCTGCACAAGGGCCGCGAAGAGGACGGCATGCGGTCACGGAGATAGGGGAGTTAAACAGGGTCGCGTCGCACGTCTGATGATGTCACGCTCGTCTGCCTGACGTCCCGGGCTCTCTGTATTTACCTTAAATAATCGTCATCAATTCGCGTGTTGTGTCGCGGGGGTCCCGTAAAGAGCTTGCAAGCTCACTGGGTTATTTTTTCTGCTGTAATAATAAACACCTATATATCTGTCGAGAGTGCAGCATCCCACGCCGCAGCGATTAATTATAATAATTTTACATTCATAACGCGCACATATTCATTCGCCGTCGAAGGCACTCATCCGACGAGAGAACGACTCCAGAGGCGTAGCGAGGAAAGCGCAGAGAGGCGGAGGAGGAGGCAGCCAGGCGGTTTTCCGGCGCCGTATTGCCATACACTGCTTCCTGTATATTATGATGTTATCGGCCAACCAATTAATTTACCGGCGGGCGGCCCGTCGCTAGGGGCGACGCGAGCCGAGCCGTACCGAAGAGACGGCGCAGACGGTCGGGCAGCCGCGCCACGCAGGCGACGGCCGGGGCGGTGAGCCCGGCAGGGTCGGGCATCAGGAGGAGCAGCGCCGGGACCCGCAGAGAGTCCTCGTCGGCGCACATCCACTCCAGCGACGGCACGAGGTGGGTGCGAAGCAGGGGCTTCACCTGGCGAGCGACGGGGCGGGCGAGGTCACGCGGAGCTCGCCCCTCACGGGCCTGGATTCCGATCCCAACTTAGCCGCCCGTCCGTGCGGCGTTTGTGTGTTCCCCCCTATTCTGTGTGGAGTTGGTGTGTTCCCCCGCTATTCTGTGTGATGTTTGTGTGCTCTGCCCCTATTCTGTGTGGAGTTTGTGTTCTCAGCTTGTTCTTTGTAGAGTTAAAATGCACTCGTCTTGTTGTGCATGGGCCTCCTCAGATTGTGGGTTTGTGGGTTTCCTCTGGGTTTGTGGGCTTCCTCATAGAATAAAAAAAACACTCAAAACATTGTAACGGGAATTCCATCATTGGGATGTAGTGACGTCTATGCATAATAATAATAATAGCAGCGGTAACATCCGCGCCTCACAGAGAGAAGGCCCTGCCCAAGGCAGTCCACCTCCTGCCTCGGCCCCTTTTTGTTGTTGTGGAGTTTGCACGTCCTCCCCCTGTTCTGCGTGCGTTTCCTCAGTGCTTTCCGCTTCCCTCCCGCAACACGTTCGTAGAATCGGCCGCGAGGCTTTAAATACGACGGCGTCGCGGCCGGGCGTCGTTCACCTTGTTGGGGAGATTCCCCAGCAGCAGCTTCGCCTCCCCCACATCCAGCCCCAGGCTGTGCTCCGGCAACGACGGCCTGCCGCCAAATCGACAACAAACGACGCGGTCCGTTAGCCGGGTAACGTCGTTGTCGACGCGCCCGCCGACACGGCACGCCCCGCGGCGCCCGCCGTCGCTCCGATTGCCCGAGGGGGGGTCACTGTGGCAACCGGTCGCGAGCAACCCGGTCCCGTCCCGGAGTCGGCAACAGTCGATCGTTATGTTGCCGCTGTGGACTCACGTGCGATAAGTGGCGCACACAGAGAGAGTCCTAGACTCACCACACAGAGACCCAGACTCACCATACAGGGACCCACAGACTCACCACACAGAGACCCACAGACTCGCCACACAGGGACCCACAGACTCGCCACACAGAGACCCACAGACTCGCCACACAGAGACCCACAGACTCGCCACACAGAGACCCACAGACTCGCCACACAGAGACCCACAGACTCGCCACACAGGGACCCACAGACTCGCCACACAGAGACCCGTAGACGTGTAGCCACTATCGTTGTGCATCTCTACACAATCTCTCAGCCGGCAACGTAAACATCTGCCCGTTAGCGACACGGAAACGCGGCGAGGCGCCGTCCTCACCTCTGCGACAGGAGGAAACTGCCGTTGAGGCACGCGGCCGACGACAAGATCACCTCCAGCTGCCTGTCGACACACACGGCGCGAGGTCACGCCGGGGCCCAACCGCGCCGACCAGGACCGGCCGCCCCCCCCCCCCGAGTCGTAACCCTTGAAATGTAACGAATGTGTCGTGCGTTAGAAATCCACGTTTATTACAATTGCGAACGTCGCACGAGCGGCGCTCCTGCTCACCTCTTCTGCTTCTGAAACAAATCCGACTTGGACGCCACCTTCTTGATCAGCTCCGGGGTGACGGTACAGATCCCGGGAGCCCGCGTGCCGTTCGCATCAACCGGGGACTCCTTGAAAAGTGACGACAACGATAAAAGTGACGACGACGATACCGCGTTGTTTTAATATCACTGGGGCAACAGTGTTGGGCCTCAGTGAGGCTTTGCCTGGTCAACAAGCAGAATCATCTGTCCATTTTTTAAACCGCTTGTCCTGGTGGGATTATATCCTTTGGCTGGCCTGGTAACGCCTGGGAATCCCCCCCCCCAGGAAGAGCCGGAATCTGTTGCTGAGGAAAGGAATGTCTGGTCCACTCTCCTTGGACTACTGCCACCTTGACCCTCACCAGGACAAGCGGTTTATAACATGGATGGATGGATGGCTTGTCCTGGTGAGGGTCGCGGCAACAGCTCTTTAAGAAGGGTGGACCAGACATCCCTTTCCTCAGCAACAGATTCCAGCTCTTCCTGGGTGATTCCCAGGCGTTCCTAGGCCAGCCAAAGGATAATAATAATAATAGCATTTATATAGCGCCTTTCACCCGAGGGTCACAAAGCGTGTCCTGGGTCGGCCTCTAGGTCTCCGCCCAGTGGGCCGTGCCCGGCGAAAACCCACGCGGACACGGGGAGAGAACATGCAATCTCGACACAGAACAGCGGCACCCGAGCCGGGATTCAAACCCGGGACCTTTCTTGCTGTGAGGCGGCACCGCTACTCACCGCTCCGCCACCGTGCCATAATGATACGACGTCAATCGGCGCGCCTGCAACCGCTCACCTCTGCGCCGAGGCAAGTGGCGTAGATGCGATTCCCGCCCGCAAAAATCTTCTTGACGACGAACGGGCCTGCAAGAGACGATGTCTGTTTGACTCCACGGGCTCACTCGAGATCCGACCGTCGCACCTCCCGGACTCCACATTTCCGCCTCCCCCTCGTCATCGAAGACACCGATGGTGGAACCATCAACCGCATCGGAACACCGACAGGCCCATGTGAACGTCTCACAAGACACAGAGTGCGATTGTGGCCATGCAACCCAAACTATCAACCACGTAATAATAATAATAATAGTTTTACATTTATAACGTGCGCATATTCATTCAATGTCGAAGGTACTCATTCGAAGGAGAGGCGCGATGAAAGCGCAGAGAGGCGGAGGAGGCGGGGAAAGCGGCCAGGTGGTTTGCCGGCGCCAACATATAGTAAACCCCTGCAGCGGAGCAGGTCTTGAGAGAAATTCTAATGGAGCGTTGTCTGTCTGTCAAAAATGTCGATGCCACCCTCTGGTAAGGAAAGGTTCCAATACTAATACAGGCAGTCCCCGAATTACGAACGCCCGTACTTACGTACCGACCTCCGTAAAGCCTATTATTCTAAAAAATCGAGTTGCATACAACTGTTCGTACGAACGAACGGGCGGACCACTTTGCGTGACACTCAAAACACCGCGCGTTTGCAGCAGTTTATTATTACTGTATTATTATATTTAAGATGTTTTAGGTAAAATATATACTATATACTGAGACAGACATTCGACTAATTGACGCTAGATGTGGACCGTACGTAACTGTTCTGACTTGCATACAAATTCCACTTACAGACCGGCTTAAAAACGGAACTCGTTCGTAACCCGGGGAGACTGCCCTGTATTATTGCATCAAAGGGCCCAGTTGAGTTCTGGGAGTTAAGGAGACCGCAAATTTCTCACGCATCGAGCCGTAACAAAGCCACGTGCGGTACGACGATTCCGACCACTCAACCGCGCCGCGCCGACCGCCGAGCCAGGGCACCGGCGCGAGTGTCGCCGCCCAGCGGTGTCGCGTTACCCGCGCCGGGCGGATCGCCGGCCGGGACACCGTCCAGCGCCAGCTCCACCATTCCGCCCGCCGCGTTCGTCGCGAGCAGCAAGTAAATCTTTCCGGAGTCGGCGGTCAGCGCCGCCGTGTGGGACCTGGGGGCGGCACGAGGGCGGCACGCGCCGCGCGGCCCGCCGTCAGTCGCGAGCGGTGGCACGGCGGCGGGACCGCTCGCGGCCTCCTCGCAGCGAGAACCCACCCGGGTTGGATTCCCGGTGCAGACTTTCTGTGCGGAGTGCGTATGTATTCTCAGGAATCCCGTAAAGAGCTCGCAAGCTCACTGGGTATTTTTCTGCTATAATTATAATCGTCTATCTATCTCTCTCTCCGTGTCTGCGTGGGTTTTTTTTGGCGGGGTTCCTTCGGTTTCCTCCCGCAGCTAATAAAACCCACTTTTTTTCGCGTGACGTGTGACGCACATTTAAGGTGCAGTGTCTGGCAGCCGTCGGCATCGGCTTACCCGCGTGGCTGCCTCCCCCCTCCCCCCACCTCTCTACGGTTCAATGCACCTCCGAGTCGTTCTCTCTCTGTCTCTCTGTCCGAGAGTGAGCAATACCGCGCGGCGGCGCGTTACAACCGGCGGATGATGATTGCTTACAGGGGTGCAGACTCGTGACGGGTAAAACGGGGAACCAAACGCTCGTCATGCAACGAACCGTCCAACAGACGACGACCACCACCATGACGTAACAAAACAACAGAACAACCGCCATTCGCCACTAGGTGACGGTGGCTTCACGATCGAGCACGGTGCCCAAACGTCGCATCTTCTCGGCCTCATTCCTGTCCAGGGCCGCGGTGTCAGTCGTCAACGCGTCGACCGTCTCTCTGTAATTCGCGCTCGGCGGTGGCATCGCCGGAACGCCCGCTTACCGGCTGCAGGCGACCTGGGATATCTTGCCGATGCCGCGCGGCGCCACCACGCGTCCCCACCGGCCCGGCGCGGCAGAGGCAGCAGAAGCAGCGGCAGGAGCGGCGACGCCATTGGTGACGAGCAGCGTCCCGTCCTGTAACACGGCGCACGCCGCGTCAACGCGGAACGCCGATCATCCCGCGGAGCCTCCGACGCGACGACGGTCGCTGCTTTGCGATGACACCATCCATCCGTTTTCAGAAACCGCTTAATCCTGTACAGGGTCGCGGTGAGCCGGAGCCTAACCCGGCAGACACAGGACGCAAGGCAGGGGAACACCGAGGATTGGACGCCAGTCCATCGCAGGGCACCTGGGGAAATTTAGTCGGTACGCCAATTAACCTGACAGCGTGTCTTTGGACGGTGGGAGGAAACCGGAGTGCCCGGCGAAAACCCACGCCGACACGGGGAGAACGTGCAAACTCCGCGCAGAAAGGCCCCCGAGCCGAGATTCGAACCCGGGACCTTCTTGCTGCGAGGCGGCAGCGCTACCCGCTACGCCACCGTGCCGCCCAATAATACGACATCGTGATATCCAATAACGACAACGGCAACTTGTAACGCGCCACCGCCGCCGCGTTCGCTCCTCGCTCTCGTAGAGAGAGGACGACGTCCCTGCTCCCGCGTTGCCCTACGGACGCCACCCGGCGACGCGCGGGAGACACGAAACGTCGCGACGGAGAAGACGACGAACGCTCTCGGCGGCTCTCGCAAACGGCACGGCTCGCTCCGGACGCAACGACGGGTCTCGTCGTCGGCGCGGAACCACGACGATCCCCCGACCTCCTATCGTTACCTCGGCGAGCAGCGCCGTGTGCCGCGCCCCGCAGGAGGCGTGGGCGACGCGCCAGCCCCGCAGACAGTCCACACGCTCGGGGGTCCGCGCGTCTGGAGGGCGGGAACCAACGTAGTGTTTGTGAAAACGCACATTCTGTGTTCTCGATACATATGGAGAGGTAGAAAATCCATTGCCGCCTGCTCCGTCTGCTCAAACGGCTCAATCCTGAACGGGGTTGCCGGTGAGCCGGTGAGCCGGAGACTATCCCGGCGGACACGGGGCGCAAGGTAGGGCTATGCCCAGGATGAGACGCCAGTCCATCACAGGGCACCGGGGGCAATTTAGTCTGCGGGCCAATTAACCTATGCAGCAGCATGTCTTTGGACTGTGGGAGGACACCGCGGATCGGACGCCAGTCCATCGCAGGGCTAGCTGCCATGTCACGTCTAATATCTAATCAATTACCGAACGAGACATTCAACGTATCGATTATGAATCCTACGGCATTGCGACACTGCGTGACGGCGCGCCGTAGATGTTTTTTTTTAGATAGACGTTTATTATTACGGCAGAAAATTTACACAGTGAGCTTACGAGCTCTTTATGGGATTCCTGCATTGACACAACAAACATGCGAATTTGCTGAAAATAATTAAAATATATACAGGACAAGAACAGCAGGGTCGCTTATCCGGACTGGGAATTGTAAAAGGGCTTACGATTTTATATAGATAGATAGATTCATATATAACGAAATTTAAATCAACCAATAACAAAAAACATTCGAATTCGATTTGATGCTTCGAAGCGTGATGGTTATATGACAGTTTCCCATTGCAACAAGTTCTTATTTAGTCGCAGACAGCCCTTCAATAATTTAGAGATATAATAGTCAGTGCTGGCCTTAAAGGCGGGCATTGGCCTCTCTTCTTGCTCCAGACCGAGGGGCTTCTGGCATCTGTTGAGCTTTTGGACATCGTTGTCTTTCAGCTCGGCTTCGAAGTGTTCGGTAGAATTTGCAGGTAATACCAGGTATTACTTGACAGGGATCGCGACGTGAACGCTTCTACCTTGATCCCCAACAACAACAAAAACATTTACACGTAGCATTGCACACATTTTTCAAGGAAATAGTCGCGAACGAGAGAGAGAGAGAAGGCAACGCTCGACGCGGCCATCGTGACGGAACCGCCGTGAAGATGACCGAACGAAGGACCGCCGACCGTGGGGCACCTTGCGGGCGGTCGATGCCCAGCTGGCCGTGGGCGTTGGCGCCCCACGCGAACACGCCGCCGGTGAGCGTCACGGCCACGCTGTGGGCCGCGCCGGCCGCCAGGCCCCTCACGGGAATCCCGCAGAGGCCTCGCACGACCCGCGGGTCCCGCTCGAACGCCGCGGCCCCGGAACCCAGGCCAAGCTGGCCGCGGTCGTTCGTGCCCCACGCGAACACCTCGCCGGCTGCGGGGGCGACAAACACGCACGTTACCGCTCGCCCGGCGCGTCGTGCCGTCACGACGTGCCACCTTTACGCCGGACCGCGCCGCCGCGCCGCGCCACCGCACCGCGCCACCTTCCCGCTGCTCACGTACCGTAGGATAGCGCGACGGTGTGGCGGTCCCCGCACGAGACCTGTTCCAGCCGTACTTTCTGCGGCGGGTCCATCACGAACGCCACCGGCCTGGTGGGGCACGAAGTAAACGACCGCCGCCCGTTTACTTCGTGTCGAATTAACGACAACGACCGCGGACCGCGTGTCGTATCGGCGATGTGATTTTTCAAAATTTGCCGCGTTTTGGACCGCGAAGCCGGCGGCGCGACGGCCTACTTTTTCCCGAATGACATCGCGGGTCCTCTGACGTCCGCTGTCGATCGGACGGCGCTAAGTATTCTTCATGGACGATACAAAGGTCAAATCGGTTCGAGAATTGCTCTCAAAAGCTGTGCTTTTGGGATCGGCGTGCCGAGCGTTCCCTCCTCTCTCCCTCCAGAGAGCATTTCTCCGACATCGAGGCCGTGAAACCCGACATCCGTACATCACATGGGTTCGTGACAGTGGGCTGCGCTTCGGTCATCAGGGGGCAGTCAGCGTCACGAGCGATCATCTTCGTCCACTGACGGTCATCACCGTTCTCCCCGTCTGTTCGAGGGCAATGCTGCGTATTTTGGACAATTTTAATTGAAAAATGCGTGCAATGCCCTGTGGAAATGTTTGATTTAGATTTGGTTGTATATGAATCTGGCCTGGGAATGCCTGGGAATCCCCCCCCCCCAGGAAGAGCTGGAATCTGTTGCTGAGGAAAGGGATGTCTGGTCCACTCTCCTTGGACTGCTGCCACCGCGACCCTCACCAGGACAAGCGGTTTAGAACATGGATGGATGGATCGTATATGAATCTTGTGTATATTTTAATTATTGTCAGAAATTCGCATATTTGTTGTGTCGCAGGAGTCCCGTACTGTTAAAGCTCACTGGGTACTTTTCTGCTGTAATAATAAACATCTAATAACAAAATATCTAACATCTAACGAACGCTGCAGGAGCCGCTCCGAGCGAGACCCGCCGAGCGCCGCTCACCTGGGCGGGTCGCCGGCGCCCCACGTGACCAGCTGCCCGTCGCGAGTCAGCGCCACCGCGTCGGATTCCCCGCAGCTCACCTGCGTCAGCCGCTCGTGCACAGCTGCGGGCACGGCTGCGGGCACAGCACGGCAAGCAGGCCCGAGGAGCCGTTCAATCGCGGCACCTGTGCCGTCAACACGCCTCCCCGTGCCGGTGCAAGCTCTGCCGCGCTCCTTCTAAACCGTTACAGCCGGTGTCCCGACACGCCGGCGCGACACACAAAGCGACGGCACGATGGAGCGATGACGTCGCCGCGAACCGGTTTCGCCCTTGGCCGGGAATCGTCGGGACTGCCGCCGGACTCGTGACTTCCGGCGAACCGGGCGTCCCCTACCGCCGCGCGGCCGCTCGCGCGACCCGCCTTGAAACGACACGAAGCCTCGAAAGCAGGGTGGCGCAGCGGTAACAACCGCGCCTCGCGGAAAGAATGGTCTTGCCCGAGGCGGTTCGATTCCCGCCTTGGGCACCTTTCTGTGTGGAGTCTGTGCGGTTCTCCCCCCTGTTCTGCGTGGGTTTCCTCCGGCGTTCTCCTGTTTCCTCCCACAACTTTAAAAAAAATCTACGTTAGTTTTTTGGCCGATAACCTCATAATATATAACAATAATAATAGCATTTATAGAGCGCCTTCCATCCGAGGGTCACAAAGCGCTGCACAAGGCTGTGGAGAGAACGGCATGTCAACAACATCAAAACAGATTAACTAAGAGTAGCGTGTGGCAATATGGCGCCGGCAAAACTGCCTCCTCCTCCGCCTCTCTGCGCTTTCCTCGCTACGCCTCTCGAGTCCTTCTCCCGTCGAACGAACATCTTCCGACATTTAACGAATACGTGCCCACGCAGCGTTTCTAAATCTAAAACTGTTATTATTAAGACCCGGAAACCTCGACTCGCTCGGCGGCCCACCTTGAAACGCGTGCCCGTCGCCGCTCGCTTCCAGCGCCGTCCCGTCCTCCGCGAGGACGACCTGGCGCGGGCCGCCGTCGGCGGCGGCGGCGGCGGCGGCCACCAACCGCCCCCCGGGTATGACGAGCGGCGCGCCACGCAGCACCGACGACGGTGATAGCGTGCCATCGTCCAGCTGCCAGCAGATCACGGGCGGGAGACGCGGGCGCTCGGCGGAAGCCGCAACGGATTTCTCGTCGGCGGTAGACATCGCCGACGCTGCGGCGGCACGAGGGACGGGGACAGATCTCATCGGCCGGTCCACAATCGCGCTGTAAGAAACCGCTCGATCCTGTGGAGGGTCGCGGTGAGCCGGAGCCTATCCCGGCAGACGCAGGGCGCGAGGCAGGGCCATGTACAGGATCGGACGCCAGTCCATCACACGTATGTTACAAATCAAACCCATAAACAACAGCATCGCAGTCACAACGCTAATTAATAATAGCGTTTTATATAGAGCGCCTTTCACCCGAGGGTCACAAAGCGCTGCACAAGGGCCGCAAAGAGAACGGCGTGTCAATAATGAAAAGTAAATAAATAAAAAACCAAAGGAACAAAAATAAATTAAACGATTAAGGCTGCTTCTAATATACTGAAAGGTCGTGAAACTGGCAATCTTAAGAGCGTCAAAAATCTGCCAACGTCCCTTAAGATGCCCGTCACTTCCTTAAAGACAAATACGGAGGGGAAGACATAGAGACACAGAGACAGGAAGACAGAGAGACAGACATGAGGGGGAAACAAAGCCAATCCAAATCAAGCAATCAACAATGAAGCACAAGAACACACACATAGACACACGCAACAGCAAAGAAAAAACCGCAGCCACCCACAACAACAAAAACACAACTTCCACACGCGACACGTGGGCAACAACACGAGGCGAGTCTAGGCAAGGAAGGACTTACACGAACTGGGCCAGGAATAGGCCGCACAAAACATACCAAAAAAAACAAGCAACAAGAGTATGGCAGACAACAAAAACAAACACCAAAGTTACTAAGAATCGAACCACCAACCAAAGAGAAAAGGAACAGATGAAAAATGACAAATATACAACAAATTAAAGCTAAATAAATACGATTAACACAGAGTTCCAGCCCACGCGCCCCCACGTGTGGGCTGCGGCGGCCATCAAACACTAAACATTGTTGCTGGTTTTCCGATATGCCGTTCTCCTCTCAATCCTGCTGTAATCATACGCAACTATCTGTCAATCCGAAGGAGCAGCGACTCTACTTTGAGGCGCTCCCGGATTTCTGTGCTCCTCACCTTGTCACGGAGCGTGAGCCCAGCAACCCTGCCGATTATACCCGCGATCTCGTTCTTTCGGTCATTACCCAAACAAAGTTCATGACCATAGGTGAGCATAGGGACGTAGATTGGACCTGTAAACCGAGAGCTTCGTCCGAGGACCAAGCTCTCTCGCTTCACTACCACGGACCGGTACAGTGGCCGCATCACTGCAGACAGCGCTCCAATCCGCTGGCCAACCTTACGTTTCCGCTTACCGTCACCCGTGAATAACCACGCAGCCAAATCGACTTCCCTCCCACACCCATGCTGATAGACTGTCGCTAGAACATTCATATTTTTTAAATCCACTGCGCGTTGGGCGTGTGTGTGTGTACCTCGTGCTGTGTGTAAACATCGCCACTAGAGAGACAAAGGCGGCCGGGCGTGGTGCCAGTCAACCCACCTCCTCGTGTGCCGTGTCGAACTTGAATAGCATGCTCGCTAACGGCACTTGACCCTACAGTCTGTTGAGGCTATACGGGGGATCTTTGTCCTTGTATGTGTGAGTGTGTACGTGTAGGCTAAGTTGTTACCACCGCTCATTGATTATTATTATTCTGATGTAAAGTATGTGCGACCGGCAACATACAAGTGGTTTCCACAACAGGGTACTGCTGCTGCATATACCAACTGTACAAAAACAGTGCTTGTTACGCAAGAAAGAGTACACTATACAACAGCACAACACTACGTCTAGTTTTCATGTTCTCTCCCCGTGGCCGCGTGAGTTTTCGCCGGACACTCCGGTTTCCACCCACGTTCCAAAGACATGCTGCTGCATAGGTTAAGTGGCCTGCTGACTAGGTTGCCCCCGGTGCCCTGTGATGGACTGGCGTCCCATCCTGAGTATAGCCCTGCCTTGCGCCCTGTGTCTGCGGGGATGGGCTCCGGCTCAACGCAACCCTGTACAGGATTAAGCCGTTTCTGACAATGAATTAATGAATGCACAGAGTATACTGTATACAATATGACAACACAACACAGCACAACACAGTACTTCTGCTATATAAATGCTATTATTATATAGAGTACACTGTATACTATAGCTCACACTTCTGTTACACTGCATAGACAAAGTTCCCCGTATAGCCTTAACAGACTGCAGGATCAAGTGCTGTTAGCGAGCACCTATGAAGGTCGACACGGCACACGAGGGGGTGGGTGAGAATATACAATACAGTATACACCAGCACTGCTGCGACAGTATATACTTGCCTACAGTAGACAGCAGCAGGAGAGTACTCACCGTCAGTGGAGACTGGCGCTGTAGCGAGCACAACTTCGCCGTTTTAAGCTCGGAGTGTATTTGGGAAGGTCTCAGCTGGGCGCGACTCGGACACAGTGAGAGGAGCGTCACTGCTCGGAAACACAGTGACGGCAGGCATTATTACACTCACGGGGAGGGGGTACTTACGACACACAGTGGTGGGTGTACCCTGTACACACAGTGGTGGGTGTACCCTGTACACACAGTGAGGGGGTACTTAGCAATTCTTCTTCTTTGCGATTCTTCGAAGCGCGATGTTAAATTACAGTTTCCCATTTTCTTACACAGCCCCTTGCATTTTCATTGAACTCCGCAAGGTCTTTTGAGCTGCAGAGGTTGTTGGGTAGTAGAGCACAGACAAGGCAGTGTTCCATAGTATGGTCTGCTTCTCCACATTCACAGGTGGTTGGGCCGGTCTTGTAGCCCCATCTGACCAAAGCATCTTTTGATCGTCCCGTTCTAGTTCTCAGGCGGTTGAGTGTCTTCCACTGAATCCATGGTGCATCTGAGCCAGGAGGGAAGTCTTCAGCAGGTGGGATTCCCATGCCAGTTGCAGGAGGGTCACTCTCAAGCTTTTCCGTCCAGAGCTGGAGTCTGGCTTCCCCTCGAGATGTTGTTAGGGGCTGCACATGGCTGAGGAAGCTTCTTCTTGACTTCAGTCGTTGGGCCGGGGGTTGACGTCCATGAAGGAGGTGGCGTTCATCGCTAGTAGCCTTTGTCATCTCGACTCGACTGGCCACTTAGCAATTAGTACCCACATACTTCACGTCAACACAGAACGGGACGCTTGCCGTGTTTTCACGCGCAGCTCTCATATTCGCCGATACTTCTTCTAATTTAAGTCTAAGATATAACTCAGCACTTGATTCAAGCTGCTGATGTTATTGTTTTGATTTTTCTGCTGTCTTTATGATCTATGTCCTATGGTTTATCGTGATTGCTTGACACTCAGTTTATCTGTCCTGATGTTACTGACATGCCGTTCTCTCCGCAGCCTTGTGCAGCGCTTTGTGACCCTCGGATGAAAGGCGCTCTATAAATGCTATTGTTATTATTATTATTAACACGAGGCCGAGCTGAAAGACAACGATGTCCAGAGGCTGACGACCATCGGCGCTTCGCAGAATCGCAATGAAGACTGACGCGTCACTTCACGTAAATACACAGTGATGGGGTAACTTAGTATGCATTGACTTGGGTCACTTCACGGAAACAGTGATTTGTGTACCTTGCACCCACAGAGACGGGAGGGGAGGCAGGGTTGTCAATGCAGGGATATAACTTCCGCTCCTCACAAAACGGTCTCTCGCCTGAGGTGGTTCAATTCCCGTCCCGGGCGCCTCTCTCTCTCTCCCTGTTCTGCGTTGGTTTACTCCCACAAATAACAGAAACCACTCAGTAATTGGCCGATACCATCATAATACAGAGGGATGCAGTCAGTGTCTGGTGGTTTAAGGAATCAAGAAGACATCAGAAAAAAAACTGGTTCAAGTTAATTACAGTTTCCATCCATGATCAGAATCCGATTTAATCCTATACACTATACAGGGTTGCGGTGAGCCGGAGCCTATCCCGGCAGACATAGGGTGCAGGGCAGGGCTATACCCATGATGGGACGCCAGTCCATCACAGGGCATCAGCGGGCAATTTAGTCCGCAGGCCAATGAACCTGTGTAGCAGCGTGTCTTTGGACTGTGGGAGGAAACCGGAGTGCCCGGCGAAAACCCACGCGGACACGGAGAGAACATCCATCCATCCATTTTCAGAAACCGCTTACTCCTGTACAGGGTCGAGGTGAGCCGGAGCCTATCCCGGCAGACACAGGGCGCAAGGCAGGGGAACACCGAGGATGGGACGCTAGTCCATCATCGCAGGGCGCCTGGGGATATTTAGTCAGTACGTCAATTAACCTGGCAGCATGTCTTTGGACGGTGGGAGGAAACCGGAGTGCCCGGTGGCGAAAACCCACGCGGACACGGAGTGAACAGTTTATATATTTGTTTTATTCATACATGTGCACGGTGGTGCTTGCCAGCAAGATACAGGTTGCTGGGTATGTCATTGATAATGTTTGCATCATTGCGAGGCCGAGCTGAAAGACAACGACGTCCAGAGGCTGACTGAACCATCGTGCTTCGAAGAATCGCAAAGAAGAAGATTGCAGCATAGCCGTCACGGCGCGCGCAAGTTTTACATCGTGGCGTTAGGGTCACAGGTTGTGGCTCCCGTCCACTAACGGAGATTGAAAACTACATAACTTCATAAATATGGTATACAGCAAAGGGTTCTCACCCTTTTGCACCTCAAGGCCCGCTCCGGCCTGGTCTCCACGGACCGCTAGGTGGCGCTCACGGCCCACTGATGGGTCGCGACCCACCGCTTGAGATCCACGGTGTACAGAACCGCCACCTGTACAGTATACATTTGGAATTTGGACTCGTGTGTGGTGCCGTGCGTGTGCCGTGCTGGCCTTCATAGGTGCTACTCGCAAACAGCACCTGACCCTACAATCTGCCAAGGCTATACGGGGGACCTTTGTGGTAACCTGTGTTTATGATTTGCACTGGCTTATCTGAGAATAATAATAATAATAGCATTTATATAGCGCCTTTCACCCGAGGGTCACAAAGCGCTGCACAAGGCTGTGGAGAGAACGACATGTCAACAACAGCAGAGAACGGATGCCTCGCCGAGTCTCAGGACTAAATTTCAAGAGGGTCCTGCCACGTTTTCACCGTAGGGTTGCGATGCTACTGCTACTGCACGCTCCCGACTGGGTGTACTCACTGGCGTAGCGTGGGCGGGGGGGAACCGGGGCGTTTGCCCCGGGCGCAAAATTCTTAGGGGGCGCGAACTTTCAAAAGAAACAAATTAAAAGTAGTAATAATAACTACAAAATAGCGTGCGCCCCAACCCCCCCTCACACATAAAATCTCCCAATGTTCGAACATTCTACACAGTTTTTCAACACGACGGGGCAAATAAACGTTGCCACGTAACATTTTTGCTGTGATAATTATTTTGCTGACGCGACAGTCATTTCTTATTCAATACTGGACTGGGTGGAAGGGACTCAGGGAGTGCTAACGGTCCACGGGTTAGGGGGGCACAGTGCTTGCCTTGCGTTGAAATGGCCCAACGTGCCAGTGAAAAAGCAGGGCCCCCCTCTGCAAGTTTTATTTCTCCCCCAGATAAACGACGTCTCGAGAAGCCGCGCCGTCGTTATTACGCGTTAAGTGTCGTGTTGAACAAAAAATCTCTCACACACATACACACACAGTAGATACTGCAAGAGGACGCGCGGCGTTAAAAAAAAGTGAAATCATTGCGATTACCAACTCACTACTTGAGGTTTTAACGAAGGAAAACGTAATTCCGTATTTGGCATTTTTCAAAAACACGTAGCATATGCTTAGTGAAACTCCTGCTTTATGCACCGTGCCGCGGTGACTCCGAACACCGGTGTCTACCCACAGTTATCCTCGTATCCGTACACAGTCGAGTGAATAAGCGCGGATACGAGGATGAATTTACCACAGATAACGTGAAGGACTCGTGTTTGTATCCGCGTTTAACTCTTTATCTCTGGGCATCTCTCTGTCTATAACATAAAACAACCGCCATTCGCTACTAGGTGGCGGTGACGTCTCTGTCTTTGTCTTTGTCTATGCAGGCGTACCTCTTTTAACGGATAATATGCGTTGTCGGGGCTCCTTCGCTAAAAGATAAATCCGTTAACAGGTTAATTATAACATGGTTCATCATAACTGTACAGTATTTATTAAATGAATACTATAATAATAATAATAACAATGTACTAGTACTAATAATAATGCGGTTTAACAGTAAGAATAATACCATAAGCATGTTAAATACAACGTATGGTTCACAGGAGTCAGTGCAGTGCAAGTGCTATACTTTACCATAACAGAATATGTCTTAAAATTAATATTTTTTCTTCTTGTCCGTTAAGGAAAAAAATAATTGGCGGAGGCTTTGTCAAAAGAAGTACGCCTGAGTACATGTATCTGTGTCTGTTTCTCAGGGTCCATCCATCTATTTTCTAAACCGCTTGTCCTGGTGAGGGTCGCGGTGGCAGCAGCCCAAGAAGGAAGGTGGACCAGACATCCCTTTCCTCAGCAACATATTGCAGCTCTCTTAGTAACCATCCCCAAACTTTTCTCAATTCCAGAAAACACGCTGCTCTCTGTTCTACGACGTCCCTGACAGTGCTGTTGTGTCTGGCCGCACAGCGTATGGGGCCTTTTGGCCTCTGCTAGCAAACTGGGTTCAAACAAAACAAAAAAATCGTGTGAATAATTCACCCACCTCGAGAGCGCACGATAGTTTCACATTTCAACGTAAGTGCCGCTTTCACGGTGATGAAAATTAAACCGGAGAGTGGTTTTTTTTTGGTGACGAGTGTGTGTGTGTGTATATATGCAACACTGATATGACTTTTATATATTCACAAATAAAACCCCCCGGCTTTGTACAACGACTAACCAAGCGTAACTGAATTTGAATCGATAAATACATTTATATATAATACGTAAAATAATTAAACACAGCCGATACGTGCGTTTGTTTTTGATCTCAGGATAAAATGTAACTGGAGCGATTATGACGTAGGCCATCCACATCTCTGTGTCTCTGCCTTTGTGAATGTCTGTCTCCGTGTCTGTGTGTGTCTCCATGTCTGAGTCTCTGTGTGTGTGTGTGTCCGTGGCACGATGGGGAGCACAGGTGGTGCCCCGGCCAGTCATCTCAGTCAGTCAACCCCATGACAACTCGGTATGTCCCGTGACCTCCTGTCGGCGAGCCTTCGACACTCTGCGTGATAGCTTCAAGGTGCACCTGGCCTGGCACGGGCGCCGTGGCTGATGTCACCGCTACTTAGTGGCCAACGGTGGTTGTTGTTGTCCGTGTCTGTGTGTCTGTGTGTCTCTGTGTCCGTGTGTGTCTCCGTGTCTGTGTAGAGGGCAGGAGTAGTTGCCAGGATATAATAAAAACAACCCCCGCAGATAACGCTAAAACGAACGTCAACACAGCCGTAAAATAATACTGCTCAACCTACGAAGAATGCGCTGACTGTTTTGTACGGTTCACCGGTCCACAACGCGGTTCATGGTCACGTAGACACCCGCTTGCGACCCCCAGGCAGCTAGCAGGCAGTCGACGATCAAGCGTCTTCATCAAGTAACAAGTAGAGCCGTCGGTTTCTGCTGGTCATTTGCAGAACGACAGTAAAACAACGCCGGGGTCTGAGAGAAACGGTATTTCGATCCTCTGTACGTCCCGTACATGCGGTAGAGTTGACAAATAAAGTTGAATTGGATTGAAACCGGCGCGCGCACGGACTTCAGGACTTCTTACATCCATCCATTGTCAGAAACCGCTTCATCCTGTACACAGTGTACAGGGTCACGGTGCGCCGCGGAGCCTATCCCGCCAGACACAGGGCGCAAGGCGGGGCTATACGCGTGGGGATAATCTACCTGGCCTGAACAACCACCACAGTTTAAGACGCAAGAAAAAAAGCGCATTACATGTTTTGTTTTTTTGCGGGCTGCGCTTACCGAACACCGCTACGTTTCCCTTCAACATAATCATTCTCCGGATTAGCGGACGCTCCAGAAATTCGGACGGAGCACCCCCCCCCCCGGGGCGTTCACTCGGCGTTTGTAAATGACGTCGGAGCGGTCGGGTCGAACGCACGCGCAGCCACGCGTTTGTACGACGACGCAAAACCAAAACCAAACTCCGTTTCCTTCAAATTCCCGGAGCGGGGACACGGAACCACACAGCGCGTTATAATCCGGAGAACACCGTGCCCATCTTAAAGAGTCACCTTTTTCGTGGCATCGAAAAGGCCCTTTCGAGACCTAACGTCTCGTCTCACCGTGAGACAAGTCAGCCAAGGGGGGCACCATCGCGCCTTCGCTCGCGTGAAAACAACAAAATCGCGGGTTTCCACGCGCCGTTTAAAGACGCCGGCTTTCGCAACGAAGGCGACTGAACGAACGACAGAAACCCTGCCGACGCCGGGGTTCTCGCCGCATCCGGTGCTCGTTTCGTGCCGAGCTGACCTAGCGGAGGACGGTCCTTGCGAGCGGCTCGTTCCAGGCGGTATCGCCGTTCGTGCGGCGACGTGCGGCCCGCCGGCGTGCGGCTTCGCGAGCGGGAACGTCCTACGAAAACCCTCGCGAAGGAGCTGTTTTTGTTTCGCGTCGAGTCTTTGCCAGAGGCCACCGTAACACGGATCCGTAAGAGGGCCGCTGTTCAGCCGAAGCGTGGCTCGCTCGTTCGTTAGTTGCGGAATATTGCGGGGCGCCGCTGCGACGCACTGGGAGCGTCTGTGCAGCCGAGGCGCACGCAAGGACGTTATTTGAAACGCGGAATTTTTTTTAAATCTCGAAACGACGCAGCCTCGTGTCTCGACGTTTACGAGTTCGCCGGTTTCACAATCGTACTCAGTGCTGCAATCATCCCACAATCCTTCACTGGTGCCGCCCCCCTCACGGCGATCGGGGTTAGGATTTGCATGTTTCACGTCTCATCTCAAGCGTTCCAACGCCCGTCCGCAGTCGAACCGAGGGGAACCTACCACCCAGTTGGCAGCTGTCCCTCTGCGGCACAAGCTGAACACAGCACCGGGCATTAGTAATTCCCTGAATCCTACACTGGTGCCGCCCTCTTTTGATGAAAACAATCCTACAGTTCCACTGTGATTAACAAAAAACCGATTCCCACAATTCCTCACAGGTGCCGCCCGTAGCCTGCGTGCGGTTCCCGAGCTGCCGATTCGCCGATCGAGTCATTTCCTTGCCGCGGTCAGAAACTCATGGGAGATTTGTGGCGAGCGCCCGGCGTGATGAACCCACGCACTCCGTCCGTGCTCTCCTCCATGCGACGGTAGGCCTCTTCGCCTTCCTTGCCTGAGAAATTACAAAATACAGGCAGTTCCCCGGGTCACGAACGAGTTCCGTTTTTAAGTCTGTCTGCGAGTCGAATTTGTACGCGAGTCGGAACAGTTACGTACAATAATACGGTAATAATAATAAACCGCCAAAAACGCGCAGTGCTTTTGAGCGTCGCGCAAAGTAGTCCGCCCGTTCGTTAGAACGAACCGTTGTATGTAACTCGAATTTTAAAACTAATAGGCTTGACGGAGTTCGGTACGTAAGTACGGGCGTTCGTAAGTCGGGCGTTCGTAACCCGGGGACTGCCTGTATTAGAATAACTACCGTTACAAATTGCAACGACAGTTATTCTAATATTTACTGCCTGCAACACGATCGTCGTTCGTCAGCCACAGTCAATCCGCTGCCGGATCCCCAGCGCTTCCGCAAGCTTTCGCCGCAGATCGCAGAAATCGGCGCGTCTCCCGCGCGGCGGTCAGAGGTCGCCGCTGCGTGTCCGTCGGTCACTCTGCCTCCTTACGCCGCCGCGTCGGAGCCGTTCTGTTCCAGCCGCCATCGTCCCCCCCATGGAGCAACAACGTCGGCTCAAGCCCAGTGGCCACCCTGGTTGATACCGAGGGGCTGTGTGTCGCAGGAGTCCCGTAAACAGCTTGCAAGCTCGCAGGGTATTTTTCTGCTGTAATAATAAACATCTGTCTGTCTCACCGAACGAGAAGAGAGCGTCTTTGGCGGCGAGCCTTACGGGCTCCTGGTCGACCTGACAGAGGTGCAGGAGCTGCTCCGTGCTCTCCTTGGCCTGTGTGAGCAAAGACAAAGATCCCCCGTGTAGCCTCAACAGACTGGAGGGTCAAGTGCCGTAAGCGAGTAGCACTCTACAAACAAAGGTCGACACGGCACACGAGGTGGGTGACCAGCACCACGCCCGCCGGCTAGTGGTGATATTTGTGTGGTCAGCGCTACGCTGGGCTACAAACCTGGCTATGAGCCGAGTTCGAATCCCGCTCACGGCCAACACCAGTGACGATTTTCTGAACCGGTCCTGGGCCTTCCCTAGGTCGACTCAGCCTCAAATGAATACCTAGTGGGGTGTGTAAACATCGCCACTAGGGAGACAAAGGCGGCCGGGGGTTGTGCCGGTCACCCACCCCCTCGTGTGCCGTGTCGACCTTCATAGGTGCTACTCCCTAACGGCACTTGACCCTACATTCTGTTAAGGCTACACGGGGGATCTTTGTCATGCGTGCGAGCACCTGCAGGCAAGCCAGCGCAGCACACCCGGCCCTTCTTAGCGTCTCATCCTCATCTTCCAGAAGCTGCAGACACCAAACCACCACCTGCTCGCAAAACACAAAGGTCACCCGTGCAGCCTCGCACGATGTCAAGGCGAGTGCCGTTAGCGCGGAAGCCGTGAAGGCCGGCACGGCACGCGACGGGGTGGGCGGCCGCCTTGCTCTCCCGAGCGTGACCCCCGCGGGTCGCCGACAGGAAACGTCGATGCGGCGGGCGACGTTTCACGGCGGAGAGCTCACCTTCTCCCCGAGCGGCCCGTCGCTCGCGGCCCTCCTGAGTATCGCGGCCGCCGATTGGCTGATCTTGGAGTCGCTGTCCATGAGCAGCGGCGCCAGGGCGGCCACGTTGGCCGCTCGGAGCCGCGGGGCGCCCGCGTCGGGCCCGGCGAGGCGACGCAGGCCGCGGAGAACCTCGGCGCCGTCGTGCGACTCCAGCGACACGGACACCGACACTGGGAGGGCGGAGGGCGGACGGAGTAACGTTGGACAAAATTACGTCCGACGTTACGTCACTCAGCAACGTCACCTACGTCATAAAAAATACGACTAGAATGCGTTTTTAGTGTTCTTTAAGGTTTAGCGATAGTTATATTCTTTCGCGAGTTATTTACGCTAGTTTTACGGTGTCTGTCGTCATTCTAAGGCATTTTTGAGGCGTTACGTCCGGTTTACGTTAAAACCCGAGTTACGTCACGGCTTTTGTAACCAACTAATGACGTAGGGCGGGGTATCGTTAAGCGGTGTCCGACGAACGGCGTTTGCTGTTGTACCTTCGTGTCCGATCTGCGTGATGAAGGAGTCCATGGTGCGTATGTCGTGTCGCCGGGCGAGCGCCGCGAGCTGGAACGCGGTGACGCGCGCGGGAACGCACGCGTGCAGGCGGCGCACGCGGCGGCACAGCAGCCGCTCCAGCAGACGCACGCACACTGCCGCGCGCGCGCGAACGTTAGATCCCCCGTGCGGCCTTAACAGGCCTCTCCGACGGCACTCGACACCTGCGGCCTCGACACCTGTGCCCGCGTGTCCGCGTGTCTCACCCGTGTCGGTGTGCGCGAGCGTCTCCGCGTAGTCGGAGGCCAGGGTGCGCGCGAGCCGCGGCGCCGTCGCGCACAGCGGCGCGCCCGGCTCCGCGACGCGCTCCCAGAAGCGCAGCACGCACTCGCGCTCGCACAACTCCGGCACCGCTACGCCACCCGCAGAGGGGGCGGCGCGGGGAAGGGGGGGATAGATAGACGCTTATTATTACGGCAGAAAAAATACCCGGTGAGCTTGCGAGCTCCGTAGGGGGGGGCACGGGGACCTGGGGGGGGGGGAGGTCAACAAGGTCGTCACGGGAGGAGGGGGGTAAGCCGAGCATCGTCGCGGGATAGCGGCGGCTGCGACGCGCGCTAGAGACAGACGCATGCTGCAATAACGTACGACGGGACGCGCGCGTTATCGCAGCCGGCACGTAGCAGCGCCGCGGACAGTGGCGGCCGCGGTGCACGGAGGGATCGGGTTAGGGTGTAATGCGTGATTGGATAAGGGTGGCTGTAGCGCACGAAAAGCGGGTGCCGGGCGGCCGCGTACCGCTCGCGACGCTCGGGCCCTCGCCGCCGCCGCCGCCGCCGCCGCCGCCCAGGCCTCGCGCCAGCTCGCCGATCCTCCGCAGCACGGGCGCCTGGCCCTGCAGGCGGTCCAGCGCGCGCAGCTCCGAGCAGCGCAGCGGCCCGAACGCGCCCACGTTCTGCACGCGACGACAACAACCGCCGCTAAGTGGCGGAGACGCCGCCACGGCGCCTGTGCCGAGCCGGGCGCACTTTGAGGCCGTCGCGCAGGGCGTCGAAGGCTCGCCGACAGGAGGTCACGGGACAGACACACGCACAGGGTACACACGGACACAAAGAACAGGATCCCCCGTATAGCCTTAACAGACTGTAGGGGCGAGCACCAATGAAGGTCGACATGGCACACGAGGAGGTGGGTGACCAGCACCACGCCCGGCCGCCTTTGTCTCCCGAGTGGCAATGTTTACACACCGCACCAGGTAATCATTTGAGGCCTAGTCGACCTAGTGGGAGGCCAAGGACCGGTTTAGAAAATCGTCACTGGGTGTCGGTGGCCGTGAGCGGGATTCGAACTCGGGTCATAGCCAGGTTTGAAGCCCAGCGTAGCGCTAACCGCTGAGCCGCCGCTTCCCACATCATCGTATACGTACACACAGATACACAGGGTGTCCACGCGCCGCGTGCATCTGGCTGAACCGACACGCGTACACGCAGGCGCACGCACGCACCGCGAGCAGGTGGGTGCAGAGCGCCGCATGCAGAGCCAACGCCAGGTCGAGGCTGTCGCTGCCGGTGGTCGGAGCGCCGGGGCTCAGCTCCGATCCGTCGCCAGCGCCCGACGGCGGCTCCACGAGCTCGGCGTGCGGCCTGCGAGCGACGGAACGAACGACGGCGCGGAAGCGTAAACGGACGGCGTCGCCGCGGCCGCGGTCGTCGTTGCCGCCATCCACGCCGCCGCCTTCCTCGTGAAAATCGCCGCGGCCGCTGGCGATCATTCAATTCAACTTTATGGTCAATTCTGCCGTATGTACAGGGACATGTAGAGGATCGAAATGCCGTTTCTCTCAGATCCCCGGTGTTGGCATACACATGGACTGGAACGCAACAACAAGGGTTGAAAAATACTAGGATAAAAAAAACGAAATACCAATTTTTTTTATAGATTTACAAGTTAAGCTTCGTAACCCAGGAGCGTCTTGCCACCGCTACGCAACCATTTATTTTCATTATTGTCAGCAACTCGCACGTTTGTTGTGTCGCTGGAGTCCCGTGAAGAGCTTCCAAGCTCACCGGGTATCGTTCTGCTGTAATAATAAACCTCTATCTCTGTCTTCCTGTCTCTGTGTCCCTATGTCTCCCCCTCCCTCCCTGTCTCCCTCTTTAAGGAAGTGACGGCCATCTTATGGGACGTTGGCAGATTTTTGCCGCTCTTAAGATTGGCAGTTTCATGACCTTTCAGTATATTCCAAGCAGCCTTAGTATTTTTTTTGTTCCTTTGGTTTTTTATTTATTTACTTTTCATTGTTGACATGCTATTCTCATCGCGGCCCTTGTGCAGCGCTTTGTGACCCTCGGGTGAAAGGCGCTATATAAAATGAAATTATTATTATTATTATCATCCACCTCTGCCACATCCCTGACTCCAACCCTAACCTGTCCCCCCCGCTAGGTCCACTCTACGGCACGCTATTATTATTATTATCTACTCACTTGCCCTCCGACTCGGCACTCTCGGGGTGTCCCTCCGTCTCCTCCTCCTCCGCGCGCTCCACCTCCTCGAGCTCCACCACTTCGTCGTCCTGGTCGTCGTCGAGGTCGGGCGAGTGGAGGAAGTTGAAGCTCTCCAGCGCGGTCTCCACCGACAGGCTGATGCTGGACTCGCGACTGCGAGACACCTTGCCGCCCGGCTGCGCGGCGCCGCCCGTCCGTCCCGGGTTACAACGCGTTTTTAATCTACGTATGTAAAATCGTAAGCCTTTTCACAGTTTCCGGTCCGGATAAGCGGCCCTGTTGCGTTTGTAACCGAATCGCGCGGGACCTTCGCAGAACGACGCCACTCGGTCCCACCAGGGGTTTCTGTCGACTTACCGCGCGCCGGGAGGCCAACCCCGCCGTCCGAGACCACTGCCTAAATTTCCCCCGTTGTCCCGTGACGGACTGGCGTCCCATCCTGTGTATATCCTTGCCTTGCACCCTGTGTCTGCCAGGATAGGCTCTGGCAATGACCGCGATAAAAACGGCGAGACTACCGTCCGCGCACGCGATCGATTCGAAACGCGAAACCCACACACCTGCAGGACGCGGTCCAGGTTGGCCACCTCCTGCTCGAACACCCGCAGCTCCTCGTAGCGCCCGCGGCGGCCGTCCAGCGCCGAGCACAGAGCCTGCCAGGCCTGCTCCAGACCCGAGCCTCCTAGCCGCTCGCCCGAATCCTCCCCCGCGTTCCCGGCCCCTCGCCGGGGCGCGCGTTCGGGCGAGGGCCCGGGCCCAAGCGGCTCGGCCGGGCCCGAGCGTTCTTCGGTTCGGTCGCCGGTCCCCGCCGCGGCCGTCTCGTTCCGACGACCACCTGTGGCGTCGCCCGGGTCCCCTTCGCACGGCACGACGGGCACGTTGAAGAAATGCACCACGTCTTTCGACTTGTCAGTGAAGAAGATGTCGGCGGGGTCGGCGCTCAGCAGCAGGCCGTCCTTGGCCGGCCGCGGCTCGCGGCCCGACGTCCCGTCGGCGCGCGTCGCCGGCGGCGAGCGTTTCGGCGAGGAGGCTTCGCCCGCCGCGGCGTCGCCCGCGCCGGCGTCGCGGGCGTCGGCGTCGGCCGCGCGGTCCGGAGCGACCGTCGATCTCGCGTCCTCCCGCGGGCCGTCGTTCGCCGAATCCCGGGCCACTCCGTCGGCCGGCGGATCCGGGCGGTCGTCCGTGCCGACGGCCCCCGTCGCCCCGCCGTGCTCCTCCGGCGAGTCGTCGCTGCCCTCGCTGATCTGGCTGAGCGCGCGGCCGTAGGCGGCGACGCCGTCGCCGGCGGCGGGCGCGCGGCCGTTCTCGCCGCGCGGCGGGGAGCGGTCGGCGTTCGGGGTCGCGCGACGGTTCGACTCCCCGTTCTCGGCGCGCGGCTCGCTCGCCGGGGAAACGGCGGCGGAGGCGGCGGAAGACGACGTTTCGGGCCCGCGCCCGGAACCGGGAGCCGCGGCGTCGAGCTCCGGGATCGGCGGCTGGTACTCGGGGATGACGCGACGCCGGGCGGCGGCGCCGCCGCCGTCGGGCGGCGCCCGCGGGCTCGCCGAGCCGTCCGTCGAATCCGACGACAGCGACGACGAGGTGGCCCCGTTCTCCAGCTCGTCGTGGCGACGTAGCATGTTCTGCGCGGGGGGGGGGCACGGACGGCAAAGCGTCGCGGCCCGTAAGCCGACCGCGTAAGCTGACCGCGCCGGCAAGCGGACGGCGCCAACGGCGGCCGCGGCGTCAAACGGAAACCGTGTCGCTGGGAACGAGCCGATCGTCAATCCACGCGGCCCAGAGGTGGTGGCCACGTGCTGTGCCTGCGGTTATGGCTGGGTGTTACTGGCGGGTGTTTGCGGCTAGCATTGTGTCAGGGTGTCGCGGCCAGATGTTTCAACCGGGTGTTGCGGCCGAGGGTGCGCGGCGTGCGGCGGTGCGTGGCGGTGTGCCGCGGCGTGCCGCGCGCTCACGTAGAAAGCCTGCTCGCGTAGCGACGGCGTGTCGGGCGGGCTCTGGCTGTAGAGCGACAGCCTCTTGCTGGCCGCCGACATCTTGCCGATGGTGCCCGGAGTCATGGCCTGGTCCTCCTTGTCGAACGGACTGCGGGGGAAGAGCGGGGAGCGGCGACACGGCACGACTTACACTGCCCAACTGTGTGCAACGCTGTGTGTAAACTGTTTTTTGTTTGGTGAATCTGTTATTTTTATATTTTTATTTATAGCATTTATTTTGAAATAAAAGTGTCCATTTGGTGTTTTAAAGCTTTTAACACTTGTCTCATTTCCATAAAAAGTAAAACCTTGTATATTTTACAAGTTTAGTTATTTTCGTCAATTTGCGTTTGTTGTGTCAATGCAGGAATCCCGTAAAAAGCATGCAAGCTCACTTGGTATTTTTGCTGCAATAAAAAATACACCTATCTCTCAGGGATCCAGGATATCCGGTGTCTGGATCAGAATCTTGGGTGACACTCGACGATGGAATAATAGTTTTCAAACAGCCGGTCTCCCACAATCAAGTCTTAAGTCTCTCCATCCTGAAACTCAAGATGACTAGCTGAGGTCTCATGGTTCTGAACAGGAAAGCGAATTTCCTGGAGCCAAATCTCAAGATTACGTGTCAAGGATTCACGAATCTGAACCTTGAAAACCCGCTTTCCTCGAGCCGGGTTCTCAAGTCTGCGAACCTTCAACCCGATCTCCCGGAACTCACTTCCAGGTGACCTCCAGGTTGAGTTTGATCGTGCCCAGGTCGTTGATGTCGACGGCGACCAGCTGGGGTCCCACGGTGAGCAGGTCCCTGGTCTCGCACACGACGCTCCCCACCACCACGTGCGTGGCCAGGCTCTTCAGCTCCGTCACCTGCGGCATCGCGAAACGTCGGCCGCGGCCAGCTCACCAGACCTGATCGCGGCGGAGAAGCCTCCGCTCTGAGCAACGGGCACGACATGCCGCTGCGTAGGTTAATTGCCCTGCTGACTAAATTGCCCCCCGGTGCCCTGTGATAGACTGGCGTCCCATCATGGGTATCCGCCTGCCTTGCGCCCTGTGTCTGCCGGCATAGGCTCCGGCTCACCGCGACCCTGTACAGGATTAAGCGGTTTCTGACGACGGATGGACGGGATATAAAAATAACACATTAACCGGAGTGGCCGGCGAAAACCCACGCGCACACGGGGAGAGAACACGCGCGGCGGTCCACAGCGTCACACACTGCCAGAGGGAAGGAATCACGCGATCAAGGGACGCCTGACGACGCCTCCAACGGCGCCGTGAAAGCGGCCGTCGTCACCTTGATGTGCAGCAGGTCGGAGATGAGCGGCACGAGCAGCGTCTCCTCGCTGTCCCAGCTCTGCTTGTCGTCCGAGTCGATGCGCCCGCGCAGCCTCCAGCGCTGCCGCCCGTAGCGCATGAAGATCTGGCCACAAGAGGCAAAGGTCCCCCGTACAGCCTTCACGCGCTCTCGGGGGCAAGGGCCGTTAGCGAGCGGCGCCTGCGAAGGCCGCGCACGGCGCACGATGGGGTGGGCGGGCGGCACTGCGCTCCCGCCGACATTTGTCTCCCGCGGCGCGGGCGAAGTTGACACGTTGTGACGGCTACTTCGAAGAATCGCAAAGAAGAAGGAGACGGCTACTCGTTGATCTGCATAACACCACCACTGATGATGATGATGACGATGACAAAAACTGTAAAATATACGAGGTTTAACCCTTTCCGGAAATGAGAAAAAGTGTTAAGATCTTAAAAACACTAGATGGACACCGTTTTGCAAAGGTTCCAATTTGCAAGCAGCCACACTACATACTTGTGGAAAAAACATGCAACTAAAATGCTAAGATAATGCATTGTCCTTCAAACTTATTGGCCAATCACCAGACAGCTTTTTAAGATCTTAACACTTTTTCTCATTGCCGGATAGGGTTAAACCTCGTATATTTTACAGTTTTGTACAACGGCAAAAACAGGGTCCAATGGTGGTGACGATGACGATGCTCACCTCGTACTGGTCTCCGGGGCAGAGACGCGCGAACCCGGCCAATCCTGCACACAACATCGTCACCTTAATCACAACATCGTCACATTCATCAGAATAACAAAGAGTAACAATCGTCCACAACGCTGTTCTTTCGGGATAGCGTATCGCCTCCCACGCTGGAGGCATCCTCGGCCGTTCTGAGACCGGGAGGAGAAACGTGGCGGCGGAGAGAGGGGGAACGCTCGACACGGCCGTCCCGAAAGACCAGCTTTGGGAAAGCAATTCTCGTGCATCGAGCCGTGAAAACCTACATCGGCCGCAATAGTCCACAGCTTAAAGCGCGCGGTTTTGTTTGCTCTCGAAGAGGGAGGAGAGGCGCGGGGAGGGAGAGACGCGGGGAGAGACGCGGGGAGAGACACGGGGAGAGACACGGGGAGAGACACGGGGAGAGACACGGGGAGAGACACGGAGAGAGAGGAGCAGGGAGAGGGAAGCGTTGGGA
Organism: Geotria australis; assembly: GCA_036362915.1. Lineage (NCBI taxonomy): Eukaryota > Metazoa > Chordata > Hyperoartia > Petromyzontiformes > Geotriidae > Geotria > Geotria australis. Next base: position 2,392,801 of record JAZEWU010000031.1, on the reverse strand, counting down.
GCGACGAGGGGGAGCCGATCGATGGTGTGGAGCTCACCCTTCATGCGAATGTGAAATTCCCCCAGCAGGCTCTCCAGCTCGTTCTCAATAACGCACAGGCTCTGCGCGTGCGTGCGTGCGTGCGTGCGCGCGCACACACGGGGAAACAGAAACACGTCCTATAAATACACAGCTGGGGGTCAAGGTAGAAGCGTTCACGTCGCGATCCCTGTCAGGTAGTACTTGGTATTGCTTGCGAATTCTACCAAACACTTCGAAGCCAAGCTGAAAGACAACGCTGTCCCGAAGCTAGCCATCGTGCTTCGAAGAATCGCAAAGAAGAAGAATACACAGCTTCACGAGTCGCAACGGTTTGTGTGTCCGCGCATCCCCGCGTCCGCGCGTCTGTCCGTGCGTGCGCCCGCGTGTCATCGGCGCGCCCGCCCGCACCTCGGTGTACTCGCGGTGACCCCGCGTGACCTCCTGCAGCGTGTCGCGCGCCTCCCGGCTGCCGGGCGACGTCTCGTAGGCGGCCATCATGCGCCGCGCGCCGTCGCGCAGGCGACGCTGGATGCCGTACGTCTCGTACAGCTCCTCCACCTGGGGGGTCGCGGGCGTCGCCGCGCACGGCGGGCCGCGTCGCAACACGCGGTTACCGGCGTCGCGCACAGTCGGCCAAGCGTGGGCCGACGGGGTTCTGCCCTGCTCCGCGGAGGTTTCCTCCGGCTTCTCCGTTTTCACGGCGCGGCGGTAACCTCGCTTTTACGACGGCCTCGCGATACGATTAAATCGTCATCCGTTCCAGGACACGCGACGTGATGTGAAACCGTCGTAAGACGAAACCGATAATGCCTTCGTACGCTAACGGCAGCACGCACGTGTTTCGGGCCCTCCTCGCCACGAGGAGGCCGCCGGTGTTACCGCCGCACGTCGAAAGGCGGATGCAAAACCCTCGCTACCTTGCTGACGTGAAACTCCAGCCTCCGGATGAATCGCTCCGTCGACTTGATTTGCTGAACGGTGGGGGGGGCCAGAGTGGGGATGGCACGAAGGTCACTGGTCAAGGGTTGCGCTATGAATAGACTCGCCCTGGCCACGGCTGTGTGTCTAATCTGTGTGTGTTTGTGTGTCTGTTTGTGTAACCTGTGTGGATGAGTGGGGACCGTTAGCTCAGCGGTTAGCGCTACGCTGGGCTAAAAACCTGGCTGTGACCCGAGTTCGAATCCCGCTCACGGCCACCAACAACAGTGACGATTTTCGGAACCGGTCCAGGGCCTCTCCTAGGTAGACTCAGCCTCAAGTGAGTGCCTAGTGCGGTGTGTAATCATCGCCACTGGGGAGACAAAGGCGGCCGGGCGTGTTGCTGGTCACCCACCTTCTCGCGTGCCGTGTCGACCTTCATAGGTGCTACTCGCTAACGGGACTTGACCCTACAGTCTGTTAAGGGTATACGGGGGATCTTTGTCTTTATGTGTGTGTCTAATCTGTGTGTGTCTGACCTCAGTGTGTGTGGTGTGCTTGTGTTGCGACGTGCGCAAACACTCTTCTCACCTTGTCGAGGTCGTACACGAAGCCCTGACGAGGTGACCCGGAGATGAGGGGAGATGCGGCGACAGGTGTGGGCAAGAGCGCAGAGAGAGCGGGTGCGTGCAGGGAAGAGGGGACGGAAGGCAGACGAGGTGTGGGAGGGGACCAGCAGGTAGAATCATCATCAGCATCATCAGTAGCAGCACCACCGTCACCGTCACATCATCGTCACCATCAACGTCACCATCGTCGCCATGGCCGCCACTCACCAGCCGCGAGTTGCGTTTCATTTCCTTCTGTTGGATGGTCATCGTCTCCAGTTCGTTGTGATGAGCCTGCAGGAACTCACTAACACACACACACACCACACACACCATGTATACACTA
>JAZEWU010000031.1:2347696-2361058 GCA_036362915.1 Geotria australis | reverse complement strand
CCCACTCAGCAACCCACTCAGCAACCCACTCACCCACCCACTCAGCAACCCACTCAGCAACCCACTCACCCACCCACCCAAACCGCGATACTCGTACAAAACTCCGGCAAGGCCACAAACCTCCGCTACCTCGTTGCTACCTCGTCTCTACGAATCCGAGTGGTGTGCCGGCATGCCCGCCTCCTGCGACGCGGCGGAGGAGGCGGCCACGACGCTGGGCAGCGTCTGCAGGATCGTCCCCGCGGCCGGCGCCGCGCATTCCGCGCCCGCCGCCTTCTCCTCATCCTCCTCCTCCTCCACCTCCTCCTCCTCGGCCACCATCCCCACCACCACCTCCACCACCTCCTGCTGCTGCTGCTGCTGCAGGAGCTGCTGCTGCAGCTGCGCGGCCGCCACTATGTCGTCGATGGGGCCGAAGCGCACGATGCTGAGCGTGGGGGCGGCGGCGCGCACCACGAAGTGCCGGTGGCCCGACGACACCTCGACTTGCCGCCGCCGCTGCTGCTGCCGCGGCGCCTGCGTCGTGACGACGGCGCCGCGGCGGTCGACGCGGACGATTTCGCCGGACGCCGGCCGCGCGGGCGCCGCGCCACCCCGCGCGTCGCCCTCCTCCTCCCGCGGCTCGTCTCCGGCCGCCGGCGCCGATTCCGCCGATCGCGCCGTCTCTGTCGCCGCGGCGACGGCGACGACGTCGCCGCCGCCGCCGGCGCCCGTCGCGAGGAGCCCCATCTCGTGCAGCAGCCGCACGGCGCTCGACTGCGCCGCCGCCGCCGCCGCCGCCTCCTCTTCCTCCCGGCCGACGCCGTCGCCGCGATCGTCGTCGCGAGCGGCGGCGACGGTGCCGGTCGCGATGTGTATGGCGGCGCGCATGAGCTCGTCGCTCAGCGGAACCGACGAACCGGATATGACGATCTGGAGCACCGCCTCCTCCTCCTCCTCCTCCGCCGCCGCCGCCGCCTCGCCGCCCGCTTCCAGCCGGCGCTCCGGTTCGCCGCCGGCGCCGGCCGCGTCGCCGCCGAGCTGCAGCACCGCGAGCGCGGCGCTCTGCACCGTGCGCGCCACCGCCTCGTGCTGCCGCCGGTGCGAGCGCAGGGAGTCGCCGCGCACGAACGACGCGCCGCACGTCTCGCAGCCGAACGGACGCTGCTGCTGCTGCTGCGCCTGCGCCTGCGCCGGCCGCCGCGCCGCCGCCGCCGCCGCCGGCCGCGCATCGGCGGCGCGCCGGCACGGCCGCCGGGCCCGCGGAGAGGCCGCCACGCCGTGGGCCCGCGCGTGGGCCCGCAGCGCCGTGCGGCCCTCGCACGCGAACGCGCAGCCCGCGTAGTCGCAGAGCAGGCGCTCGGCGGGCGGCGGCGGCGGCGGGCCGGGACCCTCCCCGGCGTCCGGCGCGGCCGGCCGGTCGCGGTGCCGCGAGCGCTCGTGCGACTTGACGTTGGCCTTCATGGAGCTGCGGTAGTCGCAGTGGCCGCAGCCGTAGGGCTTCTCGCCCGAGTGCACGCGCATGTGCCGCTTCAGGTCCGAGTTGATCTTGAACTTGGCGCTGCACAGCTGGCAGTGGAACGGGGAGTCGCCTGCCGACAGAGCGGAGGGACTTATGTGCGGCGGAGGTTCGCGAAGGACGCTACCGGGCGGTCGGAGCGCCGGGCGGATAAAACCGGCACGGTGGGGAGCACGGGCGGTGCCCCGGCCAGAGCGAGCACACACAGCACTTACCTTCAAAGATGGTACCGACGTTTCGCCGAGACTTCCGCTCGGCTTCATCAGGGTGTGGAACCATCTTTGAAGGTAAGTGCTGTGTGTGTGCTCGCTCGTTTGCTCCGACACATCGAAGGGTGCACAACACTTACACACTTTTTCACACATGACCTAAACTCGTAAACAGAACTTCACTACGGATAACACTGGTCAGGAAAGCGTTCGAGTTAATTTTACGAGACGCGGCCGCGGCCCGATGCCCCCCGCAACCCACCTGTGTGCGAGCGCAGGTGCACGACCAGCTGGCTGGCGTTGCGGCTGGCGTAGGGGCAGATCTGGCAGTGGAAGGGCCGCTCGCCTGTGTGCGTGCGCAGGTGCTTGCGCAGGCTGCTGCCGTCCGACGACGTGTAGGGGCACTCGGGGCACTGGTAGGGCCGGCGGCCCGTGTGGGCCCGCGCGTGCAGCTGCAGCTTGTCCCGCCGCGAGAAGGCCTTGCCGCACGCGCCGCACTCGAACGGCTTCTCCCCTGCAAACAAAAAACAAAGACAAAGATCCCCCCCCCCTCTGTGTAGCCTTAACAGACTGTAGGGGCAAGTGCCGTTAGCGAGCAATAATAATAATAGTATTTATAGAGCGCCTTTCACCCGAGGGTCACAAAGCGCCGCACAAGGCTTTGTGACCATTTTTTTTTGGGGTTTTTTTTTTTTATAATCCGAGCTGTGGAGAGAACGGCAAATCAACAACGGAGAGACAGACGCAGCCTTGATGACACCCTCAAATTCACGCGCACCTCTACACACACTCACAACACACAACAACAACCACCATTCGCCACTAAGTGACGGTGCCTGTGCCACACCTACACCTACACACGCCTCTATTCACAGCACAGTAGGTGCCCCAGCCAGTCATCTCAGTCAGGCAGCCCGTGACACCTGGTTCTGTCCCGTGCCCTCCTGCCGGCGAGCCTTCGACGCTTCACGCCACTCACTTACCCGTGTGCGTGCGCACGTGCCTTGTGATGTCCTTGGAGTGAGCGGTTTTGAAGTTACATCCTGCGCGCGCGCACACACACACACGCGCGCGCAAAAAATTACTCTCGCGAAACTTCAACGCCACAGCGGTCCCTCGCTTTGCGATATTAATCCGTTCCGGGACACGCGTCGTAACACCGCGTGGCACATATTCATTCAGCGCCGAAGGGATTAATTCGACGAGAGAACGACTCGGAGGCCTGGCGAGGAAAGCGCAGAGAGGCGGAGGAGGCAGCCAGGCGGTTTTGCCGGCGCCTACATATTGCCACACACTGATATCTACGTTTTACGATGTTATCAGCCAACATCATTAGATTATTACGATACGGGTTTGTAGCCCAGCGCGCTAACCACTAAACCACGACACGCGTACACATACGAACACTCGCTCCATTACATCCATCCGTCCGTTGTCAGAAACCGCATAATCCTGTACAGGGTCGCGGGTGAGCCGGAGCCTATCCCGGCAGACGCAGGGCGCAAGTCAGCGCTATGCCCAGAATAGGACACCAGTCCATCACAATTGCTCCATTACGTTATTACAGATCAGCGGTTCCCAAAGTGTGCGCCGCAGCAGCTAACTACTCGCAGGTGGCGCCGCTAAACACCAAAGGGGGTCGCCGCGAAGCGAGAACGCTCGTGGAGCCGCCGCCGCCGCTTCAGACGATGACGACACCGGCAAAACAAAGTCACCTTGGAACGTGCACTCGTATCGTTTCTCCCGCGCCGTTTTCACCCTCGCCGCTGCGCCACCAGCGGTGACGGCGGCGGCGGCGGTGGCGGCGGTGGCGGCGACCAGCTCCGTGCCGAGCGCCGGCGACGGGCTCCGGCTCTCGGCCGGACTGGCCATCGGCGCCGCGTCGAACACGCATTCCGTTGACGCTGGGGTCACGTTCGCCGGAGCTGGGCAAGCGACAGGTCGAACGGAGTGACGATGTGTTTGGCGCGGGTTTTTTTCGCTCGCGGCTTGCTCTTCGGAGATTTTGCGATAGCTGTGTCACTGAGCCGTACACACGGTCTATAGTCTGTACACACGGTCTATAGTCTGTAAACAGTCTATAGTCTATACACACAGTCTAGAGTCTATGCAGTCTACAGTCTGTACGCACAGTCTATACACAGAGTCTTTAGTCTATAAACAGATTCACACTAATGAGCTTGCAAGCTCTTTACGGGACTCCTGCATTGACACAACAAACGTGTGAATTGAGAGCCGCCCGCCAGCCCGCCCCTCACTGATGTAGATGTTGCTCTCGGTGTGCAGCGGACACTGGTTCTCCTGCTTGTGCGTGATGAACGCCTCGAGGCTGTGGAACTGGTGCCGGCAGGTTCCGCAGATGTGGATGTCGCTGCCGGCCACCTCCACCACTACCATGTCCTTGGACACCTCTGTGAGTGGACAGGCACACACACACACACAAAGACCGCAACGCACCGTAGTGATGGGTGTCGATGTGGGCTTGCCACGGCTCGATGCGTGATGAGAATCGCTCTCGAGAGTTGGTGCCTGTCCGGCGACCTCCTCCTGCACCTAGCCTGGCACAGCTAGGTGGTGGCACCTGGGTCTGTATTGATGATGTTGTTTATATTGATTGTGATGATGGATTGATATTTATAACGCCAATTAAATTATGCAACGGCATGTCTTTGGACTGTGAAAGGAAACCGGAGTGCCCGGCGAAAACCCACGCGGACACGGGGAGAACATGCAAACGCCACACAGAAAGGAGCTCCAACATATACGTAAAAATGATACAAGGTTTTACATTTTCTGGCAATGAGACAAGTGTTAAGATCTTAAAAATACCAAAAAGACTTAACAACTGGACCCTTTACAAAAATGTGTCCATTTGGTGTTTTTAAAATCTTAACAACTTGTCTCATTGCCAGAAAATGTAAAACCTCGTATATTGTTTACATAATCTGTACACTGGCAAAAAGGTGTTGTGTCAATACAGGAATCCCGTAAAGAGCTTGCACGCTCATTGGGTATTTGTTTATGCTGCTGTAATAATAAACATCTATCCAACAATATATATCCCGATGGAAACTCGAGAAAGAATACAACATTGCAGTTCCTCAGGAACTGATGATGGTTTTAGCATAACGCTCAGAGGCTGATTCTGGGTTTTGTTTCATGACATGCTGTTCTCTCCGATGCCTTTGTGCTGCGCTTTGTGACCCTCGGGTGAAAGGCGCTCTATAAAATGCTATTATTATTATATGTTTGTGCGTTAACTTAAAACGTGCCCTCTGCTGGACTGGCGTCCCATCATGGGTATTATAATATATATAATAGCATTTTATATAGCGCCTTTCACCCGAGGGTCACAAAGCGCTGCACAAGGGCCGCGGAGAGAGCGGCATGTCAACAACAAAAGAAAAAACAAAAAAAAACCAAAGCAACAAATTTAATGATTAAGGCTGCTTCGAATACACCGACAGGTCGTGAAACTGGCAATCTTAAGAGCGGAAAAAATCTGCCAGCGTCCCCTAAGATGGCCGTCACTTCCTTAAAGACAAACACGGAGGGAGACAGGGAGAGAGGGTGAGCCACAGGGAGAGACGGGGGAGCATGCCCTGTGTCTGCCGGGATAGGCTCCGGCTCATCGCGACCCTGTACAGGATTAAGCGGTTTCTGACAATGGCTATATGGATGGAACTTTAAACGTTACCACAGTACAGTACTACATTATTCTTGCACACCCCCCCCACTACAATCCGTACGACTAAAAAGGGGGGCATTTAAAAGCCACACAGCGCATCGGCACAACGATAAACTTTATAAACAAATAATACAACCGCGGCGCCGCGATAGACGCACAAAACACCACACTTTACAGTGAACTTATCACCGCTAACAATCCCCTCAACTGTTAAACGTTAAGACAATAACAAATGTAACAAATTGTAGATGCGATGTCATAAGGTAGAGTAAAGTCTTGTTCCAGGGCCTGAATGCCGAGGCGCCCCAAACAATGAATTCTCGCTGTCACCTTGAATCTGGAAATCTTCGCTCGCCTCCACCTCGTTCATGTCTTGAACACGTTACGGTTACGCGGTAACCGCGGATAATCTGCAATTAACCAGACTGCTTAGTCTGTTTAATCCTTAATTAGTCGAGAAGTGGCGACGATTTGACGCTTTAGTAAATGGGGGCGAATTGGCGAACACTTTCCCGCCATCACTTTTAGCGCGTCGGAATACTCCGCCGCCATGTTTGGTAAGGGGGTTGCGGTAATGTTGACGATAGAGCCGCGTTCCGATGACGTGCCGGACACGGTTTATGATAATAGATTATCGAGTTGTAATAGAAGCTCACCGCATCTTTGTCGTTCACGGATTTGTGTCGGTTCGTGGGTTTTCCGAACCGGTTTAAAATGAACGTAAGAAGAAGACCACACCCCAACCCAGCCGGTTGTCGAGGTTTATCCCTACCCAAGATGGCGACACCGGCTTCCCGTGGGTCACATTGCTCAATCGGAAGCGGGTTTGGGGAGTTTTTTAATCGTGTGTTAAAACTAAATTTTGTATTCTTTAAAAGACAATGACTGTATTGAGTAGTGAATCTAATAAAACGCTGCGTGATTTTCTTGCGACTTTATTTCGGTAAAAATTGTGTCTTAAACATTTCCTGAGGTAAAAAAAACACTGACGAAACGTCGACAAGAGGCGGCGCAATTACTACGAGCGTGGTCCGCTCCAAAATGCGCTCAATAATCATCGTTTAACTATTACACAGTATTGGAGTAAGCTACGTTGTTATTACCATTGAAGCGTGTTGTTATGCATGCGCTATAGGACTCGCGGCAATGTAAGTACACACTGTGTGTGTTCTTTGTATCAGGCTATGTGCTAATGTACCCCTCAGTGTCTGACCAGCGGCCTTCGGCTCAAAATGCGCTTTAAACGTCTCATCTCCTTGTTAGAAACGATTAATCATGTACAGGGTCGCGGTGAGCCGAAGCCTATCCCAGCAGACACAGGGCACAATGTAGCGCTATACCCTGGCTGTGGACGCCAGTCCCTCACAGGGCACCGCGTGGAATTTAGTCCGCCTTTATGTGTGGAGTGTGTGTGTTCTCTCCGCCTGTTCTGCGTGGGTTTCCCCCGGGTTCTCCTGTTTCCGCTCACAACGTAATTAATTAATTGGCCGATAATATAATAATATATAGGACGCAGTGTGTGGCAATATATTGGCTCCGGCTAACCGCATTGGCTGCCTCCTTCGCCTCTCTTCGAATGAATACCTTCGATTATTGAATGCATATGTGCCTTGCAACGTTAGATAAATATCAGTTACGAGCACACATGTTGGTGAGGTGCAAGAAAGAACTGGAAATAAAGCATAACGCAACAAAACATCGAATAAAAAATATGTAAAATGCAGGGGAGCAGGGAATTGTAATAGCTGGGCCGCTTATGCGAACCGCGGATTGTAAAAGGGCTTACGATTTTAAATAGATGGCTATATAGATGTAGATTATTATGATGAACTTAAAGGCGTCACGGGGCCTGACTACAACACAACTGCCCTCTGTTGACAGATGCTCGGCTCGCCCATCGCAATAGACGACTTCACCTCGACAGGAGACGTCGTTAACATCGTGACCCTCCCCTCCTGCATGTGCTCCTCCATCAACATCGTCACCCTCTCCTCCTCCAGCAGCGTCAGCCTCTCCTGCTCTGACGGCAGTAACAGCAGTGGCCTTAGCAAGTCTTCCTCCAGTAACAACAGCGGCAGCAGCATCATCATCACCATGCCCGTCTCCTCCTCCTTCACCTCCTCCGCCACCTCCTCCTCCTCCTCCTCCAACAACACCAGCATCAGCACCATGCCCTCCTCAACCTCCAACAACAGCAGCATAATCACCATGCCCCTCTCCTCGTCCTGCTCCTCACCCTCCTCCTCCGACAACCGCGGCACCGCCGGCGTCGTCGCCGCCGCCGCCGCGAGCGAGCCCTCCTCCTCCGCTCGCGACGGCGACGGCGCGGCCGAGTCCCCGGCGTCGTCGTTTGCGTTCCTGCGCCCGCTGTGCGTGGCGGTGACGCGCTCGCCGTCGCCCGACAAGCTTCGCTCGCTGACGCTGGCGCTGCGCTCCGTGCCCGACCGGCACCTGCGGCCGCTGCAGGACTACGTGCTGTTCCCCCCGCGCTTCTCGCTGCGCTGGGCCGACGCCGCCCAGAGCGGCGCCGCGCCGTCGCCGCCGCCGCCGTCGCTCCGCGCGGAGCTGGAGCGCCTGCGCGTGGCCGCGGCCGAGTGCCTGGCCGCGGTCCTGGAGCGGGCGCCCGCGACGGGCGCCCGCCTCCTCGCGGAGCTCCTCTCGGAGCTGTGCGCGCTGTGCGGCGGCCCCGACGGCGGAGGAGCCCGCCGCCCCGAGGAGGTGAAGCTTGCGGCGATGACGGCGCTCGCGACGCTGCTCCGACGCGCCGAGCCGGACGCGGTCGCGACGCTCTACCGCCGCGTCGCCCCGCGGCCGCCCGGGGGGCAGTGGGGGGAGCGGGAGGGCGAGCCGCCGGAGGTGCCGACGACGCTGCAGCGGCTGGGTCACGCCGTGTTGACGCTGCTGGTGGTGGCCGAGAAGGAGAAAGGCCCCGCCGCTCGCCTGCTCGCCCTCCAGTGTCTCGGCGCCGTCTGGCTGATGCCGGTCGCCGGCGCCGGGCGGAACCGCCGGGCCGACGACGGCGAGGAGGCGGCGGGGGACGAGGAGGAGGAGGAGGACGACGAGGAGGAGGAGCCGTGGAAGCGCGCCACCTTCAGGGCGCTCGCCTCGTTCCTGCCGGGCACGGCCACGGCGCTGTGCTGCATCGTGACGGAGGCGGGGGGCCGCGCCGCCAAGCAGCCCGCGGCCCTCACCGCCTCCGCCACGCGGCTCCTCGCGCACGTCGTGGCGCGCACGGCGCACGACGACGCGCTCGGCCCCGACGCCGGGGTCGCGCTCTCCGCGACCCCTCCCTCGGAGCCCCCTCCCTCCGAGCCCCCTCCCTCGGTCGCGGAGAGGAGCCCCGAGCGGGCGCGGGCGATCGGCGGGAAGCTGGTGCCGCTGCTGCGCCGCGTGGTCGCCGTGGTGACGGGGCACGCGAGCTGGCGCGTGCGGGCGGAGGCGGCGGCGCTGGCCGGGCGCCTGCTCCGCTCGTGCCGGCGGACGCTCGGCGCCGACGGCGTCGCCGCGATGCTGGACGCCGTCGTGGGGCTGTCGTGCGACGACGACGACAGGGTGAGGAGGTGCTGGCGACGGCGACGACGATGACGACATCGATGACGATGCTTATCGCGCGTGTCAGCCTCAAGGTGCAGTTGGCCCGGCACAAGCGCCATGGTGACCACTTGTTATTATAATAATAATAGCATTTATAGAGCGCCTTTCACCCGAGGGTCACAAAGTGCTGCGCAGGGCTGCGGAGAGAACGACAAATCAACAACGACAGAGAACGGTAATCGGCAACAAAAAAATTTCGTTTTAATTGTCCGTCCACCCACCCACCCATCCGTCCACCCTCCCCCACCGCCCACCGCAGGTCCGCTCCGCCAGCCTCTCCGTCCTGCGCCACCGCCGTCGCCCGCGGGCGTCGCCGGCGCCCGGCGCCGACCGCCTGGCCGAGGAGTCGGCGGCGCTGGAGCGCGCCTTCTCGCTCTGCTCCTCGCTGCCGCGCCTCGCCCGCCGCGCCGGCGCCGGCGACGGCCCCAAGCTGGCGTCGCTGGCGCTGCTGCTGGGGTACCTGCGGCTGCTGGGGCCGCGCGCCGACGCGCTCCTCCGCTCGGCGCCACACCTGTCGCGGCTGTCGCGTGCGCTGGCCGACATGCTGGCGCCCGACGCGAGCCGGCGGGTCGTGCTCGAGGTGGACGACGGCGACGAGGAGGAGGACGACGAGGAGGAGCGAGCGACGCCGGGAGGAGGCGTCGAAACCGGCGACTCGGCGGGCGGGCGAGCCGATTGGCCGGGCGCCGGCTCCGCGCCGTCCGATTGGCCGGTGCCGGGCGGGCGCCGGAAGCGGTTGCGCGGGTTCGCGGAGGCGCGAGCGTACGCGATGCTGCAGCAGATCTGCCGCACGCTGGGTTGGCACGGCGACGCTCACCTGCTGGTCGACACCTTCCTCGGCCTGTACCGCGAGTCCCGCCTCAACCGGTGGGTTTTGTCATCGAGGTATAGGCGCATAGGCGGGTGTTCGTTTTTACGGCAGAAAAATGCCCGGTGAGCTTGCGAGCTCTTTACGGGATTCTTGCGTTGACACGACAAACAGTGCGAATTGACTAAAATAAATACAAAGAAATATTAAATAACAGGGCGGCACGGTGGCGTAGCGGTGAGTAGCGCCGCCGCCTCACGGCAAGAAGAACTCGGGTTCGAATCCCAGCTCGGGTGCGGACTTGATGTTCTCTCCCCGTGTCCGCGTGGGTTTTTGCCGGGTACTTCGGTTTCCTCCCGCAGTCCAAAGACACGCTGCTGCATAGGTTAATTGGTCCCGCGGACTAAATTTCCCCCGGTGCCCTGTGATGGACTGTCGTCTCATCTGGGGGTATAGCCCTGCCTTGCGGCCTGTGTCTGCCAGGATGGACTCCGGCTCACCGCGACCCTGTACCGGATTAAGCGGTTTCTGACAACGGTGCGTGTCGAGGCCGGGTCCTCGTAACGCGTGTGGTCACGTGACTTCCTGCAGGGTGGCGGCCGCGATGATCCTCAACGAGGTGATCGTGGGAGCTGCGGGGCGGGGGTTGGACTCCTGGGAAGGTTCCGGCGCTCAGACGGAAAATGAGCACGGTGAGGCAGCTTGCAACAACAACAATAGCATTGTATATAGCGCCTTTCACCCGAGGGTTGCAAAGCGCTGCACAAGGGCCGCGAAGAGAACGGCATGTCAGCAACGAAAGAAAAAACAACTAATAAAAACCAAAGCAACAAAAAATAAATGATTAAGGCAGCTTCGAATACACTGAAACGTCGTGAAACTGGCAATCTTAAGAGCGGCAAAAATCTGCCAGCGTCCCCTAAGATGGCGAAGTAGCAACAGCCAGCGACAATCGGCGCCGTTTGGGCGGCACGGCGGTTCCGCGAGTGGCGTCGCCGCCTCGCAGCTCCACACCGCACCCATCCCCGCGCGGCGCGGGCATCGAACCCACGCCTTGGCTGTCGCCTGCCGCGTGTGCAGGCGCGCGGCGCTCGCGGTACAGCCAGGAGCAGCTGTCGTGGCTGGTGCGCGCCGTCGCCGAGGAGTACACGTTGGCGCAGAACTGGCGACTGGTGACGGGGCGGGAGGAGGGCGCCGCCGGGCACGCGGGCGCGCTCGCGCCGGGGGCGACCGACACCGGTGGGTGGCACGACAAAGGCAAAGATTCCCCGTGTAGCCTTAACAGACCGCAGGGGCAAGTGTCGTCAGCGAGCAGCACCTATGAAGGTCGACACGGTACACGACGGGGTGGGTGACCGGCACCACGCCCGGCCGCTGCCTTTGTCTCCCTAGTGACAATGTTTACACACCGCGCTAGGTACTCGTTTGAGGCCGTGTCGACCTAGGGGAGGAGGCCCAGGACCGGTTCAGAAAATCGTCACCGGTGTTGGCCGTGAGCGGGAGTCGAACTCGGGTCGCCGGATTTACAGGCGCGCACACACACACACAGATCCCCCACCCGTGTGGCCTTTACAGACCGTAGGGTCGAGTGCCGTTCGCGAGTAGCATTTATGAAGGTCGACACGGTGGGTGGCCGGCACCACGCCCGGCCGCTTTTGTCTCCCTAGGTACTAATTTTGAGGCAGAGTCGACCTCGGGGAGGCCCAGGACCAGGTTGAGAAAATCGTCACCGGTGTTCGGTGGCCGTGAGCGGGATTAGAATTCGGGTCATAGCCAGGTTTGTAGCCCAAGGTAGAAGCGTTCACGTCGCGATCCCTGTCAGGTAGTACTTGGTATTGCCTGCAAATTCTACCAAACACTTCGAGGCCGAGCTGAAAGACAACGAAGTCCAGAGGCTGCCCATCGTGCTTTGAAGAATCGCAAAGAAGAAGAAGCCCAGCGTAGCGCTAACCGCTGAGCCGCCGCTCCCCGCTCGCTCACACTCACCATCGGCCCGACGCGAACACACACACGGGTTGTGTGTGTGTGTGTTTGTGTCGAGTGTAGATTCCACGCTGGAGGTGTTCAACAGCAACGTGTGGCAGCTGTGTGTGCAGCTGGAGGGGATTGCCGGATTCTCCGGGGTCTTGGGTCGCGACTTCAGACCCATCCTGGCCATCGTGCTCTACCCTGTGCTGGAGAAAGTTGGAGGTGGGACGTCATCGTCACGTTCATCGATATCGTCATCATCGTGACGGTTGCTCTTCAGAGTTGTTCTTTCGGGATAGCCGTGTCACAGAGCGATCTCCATCTCTCCCTCGCGGCGTTTCGCCTCGCACGTCGGAAGCATCGTCAGAACATCGACATTATCGTCGGTATCACCGTCGATGTCCTCGCCATCATCGTCAACGTCATCATCATCATCATCGTCAACATCATCATCATTGTTTTTTTCCCCCTCATGTCTGTCTCTCCGTCTTCCTGTCGCTGTGTCCCTGTGTCTCCCGCTGTCGCTCACCCTCCTTCCGTCTCCCTCCGTGCTTGCCTTTAAGGAAGTGACGGCCGTCTTAGGGGACGCTGGCTGATTTTTGCCGCTGTTAAGATTGACAGTTTCACGACCTTTCAGTGTATTCGAAGCAGCCTTGATCATTTAATTTTTGTTGCTTTGGTTTTTATTAGTTGTGTTTTTTTTGTCGTTGTTGACATGCCATTCTCTCCGCGGCCCTTGTGCAGCGCTTTGTGACCCTCGGGTGAAAGGCGCTCTATAAAATGCAATTATTATTATCGGTAGCACCAGTGGCAGCATCCCCTACAGTCTGTTAAGGCTATACGGGGGATCTTTGTCTTGCGTGCGGAGGTGACGGGCTCGACGTGCGCCCCGTGGCCTGCACGGCTCGCCGCGTGACACGCCGCCTGGCGCAGGCGTGCGGGTACGCGAGCGCCGCCCGCCTCGTGTCGCTCAACTCGGACTACGTGGCGAGCGCCATCACCATCGCCCTGCGCCACCTTCGCGACAGCGACAGCGCGCCGGTCAGTGGGTGTGTGTGCGTGCGTGCGTCAGTGAGTGAATGATTGAGCGAGTGTACGTGTGAATGAGCGAGCGTGTGTCTGAGCGAGCGAGTCCTAGGACTTAACGGACGTTGCCGACGCGTCGTCCGGCCGTGACGCCGCGCGGCCGTTGACGCCGGCGGCGGCGCTAACGACGGCGCCTCCGCTCCCTCCGCGCGTCGCAGCTGGTGCTGGCGGCCGTGCTGCGCTACGCGGACGGCCCCGGGGCGCTGCTGGAGGCCGCGGGGCCCGCGGGCGAGCTGATGGACCTGCTGGACCGGCACACCGGCACGGTGGCGCCGGGAGCCGCGCCCGCAATGCTCGCGCTCGCCCGCGCCCTGGGTGTGTGTGGGCACGCGCGGAGACTCGTAGCGCGCACGGCTCGGTTGCCCCGTACTCCGATGCACCCGGCCATTCGCTCACATACTCGCGCAACAACAGCAGCAGCAGCAACCGCCGTTCGCCACTAGGTGGCGGCGACGTCACACACCCACTCGCTCACACACCCGCGCTCACTCACACAAACAAAGACAAAGAC
>JAZEWU010000031.1:2335988-2347541 GCA_036362915.1 Geotria australis | reverse complement strand
AGGAGGTCACAGGACAGACGTCACACACCCACTCGCTCACACACCCGCGCTCACTCACTCACTCACACACTCACACACTCACATGCTCACACGCACGCTCACTCGCACGCACACACGCTAATACACTCAGCCATCCACTCACACGCACACCCGCGCTCACTCGCCCATTCACTCGCACTCGCACAACAACCGCCGTTTGCCACCAAGTGGCGGTGACGTCGCCACGGCGCCTCTGCCAAAGCCACTCATATCAGCCCGTCCGCTCGCTCACACGCTCGCTCACACGCCCGCTCACACGATCACTCACACACACGCCCGCCCAATACGCCCCACTCGCACTCTCGCTCATCCACTTCTTCTTTTCGACTCTTCGAAGCATAATGGTCATATGACAGTTTCCCATTTCTTTACACAGTTCTTTGCATTTTTATTGAACTCTGCGAGGTCTTTTGAGCTGCAGAGGTTGGGTAGTAGAGCGCAGACAAGGCAGTGCTCCATAGTACGGTCTGCTTCTCCACATTCACAGGTGGTTGGGCCGGTCTTGTAGCCCCATCTGACCATTTTGTCACACACACCCTTCCACTCGCTCAACCGCACGCTCACACCCCATCCATCCACCCACCCACCCACCCGCTCACGCGACGCATTCTCTCCCTTCCACAGACAAGTGGTTCCCGGGGCCGGGGGTGCCGGCCGAGGAGCGGCTTGGCAGGCCGCGTGACCCCGATGCGACCCCGTGCGGCCCGGAGGAGCTGGCGCGATTTCTGCACGAGCACCGGCGCCAAACTCGGCTGGCGTGCGCCAACGAGGAGGAGCTGGCCAACGACGACGACGATGCCGGTATTGATAATAATAATATAATTGTATTGAGCGCCTTTCACACGAGGGTCACAAAGCGCTGCACAAGGGCCACGGAGAGAACGGAATGTCAACAACGACAGAAAAAAAACCAACTAATAAAAACCAAAGCAACAAAAATTTAATGATTAAGGCTTCTTCTTTGCGATTCTTCGAAGCACGATGGTCAGCTTCTGGACAACGTTGTTTTTCAGCTCGGATGATTAAGGCTGCTTCGAATACACTGAAAGGTCGTGAAACTGGCAATCTTAAGAGTGGCAAAAATCTGCCAGCGTCCCCTAAGATGGCCGTCACTTCCTTAAATACAAACACGGAGGGAGACAGGGAGGATGAGCGACAGGGGGAGACACAGGGACACAGGAAGACAGAGAGACAGGAAGACAGAGAGACAGACACGGGGGGAAACAACGCCAATCCAAATTAAACAATCAACATTGAAGCACAAGAACAAAGACAAAGACACACGCAACAGCAAAGAAAAAACGGAGCCACCCATAACAACAAAAACACAACTTCCGCTCGGTAGTCCTCTGGCTAGGACTACCGGTGCGGCTCAATGCTGTCGTGCCAGGATGTTGGCTCTCTTGCTACCTGCGTCTTCACGGGAACATTTATTCCTCCCTCTGGCTTGGACTGTTGGTGCGGGCCAGTGGTGCCTTGCCGAGACGATGGCTCTCTCTCTCCCCCGATCTGCGTCTGCTCGGGAGCATCTGTTCCCTCCTTGCTTGTTGGAGAATTATTCGTATTTTTTCTGCTGTCTTTATGTCATATGGCCTATAATTTATCGATATTGCGTGACTCTCAGTTAATCTGCGTTCATGTTATTGACATGCCGTTCTCTCCACAGCCTTGTGCGGCGCTATGCGCCCCTCGGGTGAAAGGCGCTCTATAAATGCTATTATTATTATTATTAGTATTGGCGCCGTCCCAACACGGTCGCTCGTCGCAACCTCCTCGTGGGTCCCATCGTGGTGCAGGAGGGGTTTGTGTTCCAGTGATCCGTGAGCTGTGTCGCCTAGAGTGTAGCGCCCCTGCTAGGGTCTCCCTTGGTGGTGAACAGGTCTGGAGTCTAGCACTCCTGCTAGGGACTCCCTTGGTGGTCGATTCGATTCTTGGAAGAGTGATGGTTATATGACAGTTTCCCATTGCAACAAGTTCTTCTTTAGTCGCAGACAGCCCTTCAACATTTAGAGATATAATAGTCAGTACTGGCCTTAAAGCCTGCGGGCATTGGTGGTGAACAGGTCTGGAGTCTAGCGCTCCTGCTAGGAGGGTCTCCCCTGGTGGTGAACGGGTCTGTGGTGCCATGGCGCGTTGTAAACTGTATTATCATTAATTGCCATCGTCATGATTTTAATTCGTTCACGCATACATTCGTGACCTCATTCCCTGTCGCTGCCGCGTGCAGAGCTGGTGCCTCCCTACGCTGCCACCCCCACCGGGGGGGAGCGGGGGGCGGAGGAGGAGGGGAAGGAGGGGGGAGAGGATGACGGTGGCTACGACAAGAAGCCGGCGTTGCCGCCCCAGCTGAGCCTGTGCCGCGACCTCCTGGAGCGCAGCGTGCACCTGCTGTCCCACCGCGACCTCGGCGTGCGCATCGCGGTACGACCCCCACTCCCCGCGCCACCGCCGGACACTCCGCGTTCCCGTGCCAGGTCGCGGTGACACGTGGGAGCCCGGCTCGAGGGCGCGTTCACGGTGACCGGAGTGCGGCGGTGCCGCCGGGCTACGGGTGTGAGTCTGTGTCGGCCTTCGTCCTGCGGTCTGTTCAGACTATCGTGCCAGGATGTTGGCTCTCTTCCTACCTGTGCCTTCACGGGAACATGTATTCCTTCCTCTGGCTTGAACTGTTGGTGCGGGTCAGTGGTGCCGCGCCGAGATGTTGGCTCTCTCTCTCTCCCGATCTGCGTCTGCTCGGGAACATCTGTCCCCTCCTTGCTTGTTGTAGAATTATTATTTTTTTATCTGCTGTCTTTATGTCCTATGTCGCTATTGCTTGACTCACAGTTAATCTGTCTTGATGTTATCCATAGTAAAGCTCTGTTTATGGAGTTTAGGTCATAAGACCTTGCGGAGTTCAATGAAAATGCAAGGGGCTGTGTTAGAAAATGGGAAACTGTAATTTAACCATCGCACTTCGAAGAATCGCAAAGAAGAAGAAGAGGTCATGAACAGAGCTTTACTATGGATAACATTGGTCATGAAAGCCATCCATCCATTTTCTAAACCGCTTGTCCTGGTGAGGGTCGCGGTGGCAGCATTCCAAGGAGAGTAAACCAGACATCCCTTTCCTCAGCAATAGATTCCAGCTCTTCCTGAGGGGGGATTCTGAGTTAAATCTGTCTTGATGTTGCTGACACGCCGTTCTCTCCACAGCCCTGTGCAGCGCTTTGTGACCCTCGGGTGAAAGGCGCTCTATAAATACTGCTATTAATATTATTATTTTTGTGTGGGTACGTGTCCGTGCGCAGATTCTGGAGGTGGTGCGGCTGGCGCTGCCCGTGCTCTCCGCCCGCGATGACGTCTGCCTGCCCGCGGCTCACCGCCTGTGGGCGCCGCTCGTGCAGCGCCTCACCCGCGACGACTGGCGCGTCACGCTCGCCGCCTTCAAGGTGCGTCGCGGTCGAGCGGACCTAGGCGCGGGACGGCGCGCCGCAAATTCCGCGCAGATTCGAACCCGGGACCTGGCAAGAAGGTCGTGGGGTTCCAATCCCGGCTCGGGGGACTTTCCACGCAGAGTTCGCACGATCTCCCCGCGTCCGCGTGGGTTTTCGCCGCCGGGCACTCCGGTTTCCTCCCACCGTCTAAAGACACGCTGCCAGGTTAATTGGCGTACCGACTAAATTTCCCCAGGCGCCCTGCGACGGACCGGCGTCCCGTCCTCGGTGTTCCCCTGCCTTGCGCCCCGTGTCCGCCGGGATAGGCTCTGGCTCACCGCGACCCTGCACAGGAGTAAGCGGTTTCTGAAAATGGACGGACCTTCTTGCTGCGAGGCGGGCGGCGCTACTCGGCGCTACGCCGCCGTGCTGCCCGACGATAAAAATCTATCGTCTTGTCATCTGTCACCACCCCCCCCTCTCCGTCTCCTCCTCCCGGCAGACGCTGGTGTCAGTGTGTGGCGCGTGCGGGGTCTTCCTGCGGCGGCGCGTGTCGGAGGAGCTGCTGGGGCCGGTGACGTCGTCGCTGCGCGCCGCCGCCGCCGCCGTTTCCGCCCCCGCCGCGCCGGCCCCCGACCGATCGAGGGCCGTGCGGCTGCAGGAGGCCGCCCTGAGCAGCCTCGGTCCGCTCGCCATCGCCCTGCAGCTCGGTGCGTCGCGGTTCCAGGCCGGTTCCAGACCGGTTTCGCGGGATCGCCGCCGATTTTGTTTCGGTTGGGATCGGTCCCGTTTGGGGTCGTTATCGCTTTCGTTGCCTAACGTTTGGACGGTTATTTTACATCCGGAGCCTGTCCCGGCAGACACAGGGCGAAAGGCAGGGCTATATCTAGGACGGGACGCCAGTGGGAGGAAACCGGAGTGCCCGGCGAAAACCCACGCGCGCGCACACAGGGAGAACGTGCAAACTCCACACAGAAAGGCACCCGAGCTGGGATTCGAACCCGAGCGCTTCTTGCCGTGAGGTTATTTTACATCTCACGAATCATACCGTCAAGCGATATCTTCGTATTGTGAAGCCGTCGTAAAGCGAGTGACCAGCATGTGTCAACCGTTGAAACACAAACGTACATTGTGATTGTTCCGCTTTATTATGAAGGCACGTTTGTGTGTGTGTGTGAGCATAGACAACGAAGACCTGGACGTTGTGGTGAATGCCGCCCTGCCCTACCTCAGCTGCCACCGGCCACTCACGCTGCAGGAGGCGGCTATAGGGTGAGTGCCAGGCGGAACGGTGGTGCTGCGGTAACGCTTGCGGGTCGCAGCGAGAAGTTCCCGGGTTCGACTCCCGGCTCGGGCGCCGTTCTGTGCGGTGTTTGTGTGTCGCGTGTTGTGTCAATTCGCGTGTTTGTTGCATCAATGCAGGAATCCCGCGTAGAGCTTGCAAGCTCACTGGGTATTTTCTGCTGTGATAATCCATCCATCCATTTTCTAAACCGCTTGTCCTGGTGAGGGTCACGGTGGCAGCAGTCCAAGGAGAGTGGACCAGACATCCCTTTCCTCAGCAACATATTCCAGCTCTTCCTGGGGGGTGGGATTCCCAGGCGTTCCCAGGCCATCCGAAGGATACAATCCCTCCAGCGTGTCCTGGGTCGGCCTCTAGGTCTCCGCCCAGTGGGCCGCGCCTGCTATACCTCCCGAGGGAGCCTTCCGGGGGGCATCCTTACCAGATTCCCGAACCACCTCAACTGGCTCCTCTCAATCTGAAGAAGCAGCGACTCTACTCTGAGGGCCTCCCGGATTTCTGCTGTGATAATGAATGGAATAATTACAATTTATAACGCTGTGCGGCACATATTCATTCAATGTCGAACGTATTCGTTTGAAGAGAGAACGATTCAGAGGCGTAGCGATGAAACCGCAGAGAGGCGGAGGAGGCAGCCAGGCAGTTAGCCAGTGCCAACATTTTGCCACACGCTGCTTCCTATATATTATGATGTTATCGGCCAATTACCGGCCCAACCACCTGTGAATGTGGAGAAGCAGACCATACTATGGAGCACTGCCTTGTCTGCGCTCTACTACCCAACCTCTGCAGCTCAAAAGACCGTGCAGAGTTCAATAAAAAAGGAAAGAAGAGGAATCGGCCAATTCATTAACGAGTGTTTTTTTGTTGTTGTGGGAGGAAACTGGAGAACCTGACGGAAACCAACACAGAACAGGGGCAGAGAGAACACATAAACCTCACGCAGATGTTACCACAGTGTAACCCTGTCGATCTATCAACGGAACCCGCTAACCGCTCCACGCACGCCGCCACACACACAGGCTGCTGGAGAGCGTGGCGCCGACGGTCATGTCCGCACAGAAAGGCGCCCGAGGCGGCTCTCGAACCGCCTCGGGCAGGACTGTCTTTCTGCGAGGCGCAGATGTCACCCCCGTGCCGCCATATCTGTCCATCACAGAACCCGCTAACCGCTCCGCGCACGCTCCCACGCGCAGGCTGCTGGAGAGCGTGGCGACCACGGACCCCGACCGCGTGTGGCTGAGCGTGCGCTCGTTGTGCCCGGCGCCCGTCCTGCACCCTCCGTGCCAGGGTTTCGTCGCGCCGCGATTCGGCCGCGCCGCCCCCGACGGGCGCGACGCGGAGTTCGCCGGCAACGCCCGGCGGCTGCTCGCGCTCGTGGGCGACCCCTCGTGATACCCGCCCCGCCCGCACGTAGCTCTCTACGGGACTCCTGCGTTGAGGCGACAGACGCCTGGGTCGACTCGGCCTCGTAAAGATCGCCGGCGGGCGGAAACGATCGACTCTCGGGAGCGGCTTCGAGCGAGATGACCACCCATCTGTCGTCGCGTGGAATCCGCTAAAGAGCTTGCAAGCTCACCGGGTTGTTTTTTTTCCCGCTGTAATAATAAACATCTATCTGTATATAATAATAATAATATCAATTTATATAGCGCCTTTCACCCGAGGGTCACAAAGCGCTGCACAAGGGCCGCGAAGAGGACGGCACGTCAACAACGAAAGAAAAAAAACAACCAATAAAAACCAAAGCAACAAAAAATAAATGATTAAGGCTGCTTCGAATATGCCGAAAGGTCGTGAAACTGGCAATTGTGTCGGAAATGGCTTAATATTGTACGGGGTCGCGGTGAGCCGGAGCCTATCCCGGCAGACACAGGGCGCAAGGCAGGGCAGCGAAAACCCACGCGGACACAGGGGGTAGCGCTACTCACCGCTACGCCACCGTGCCGCCCTTCAACGAGATACTGGTGTGTGAAAAGTAACATCTGCGCCTCCCCACAGAAAGAATGGTCTTGCCCGAGGCGGTTCGACTCCCGCCTCGGGCGCCTTTCTGTGTGGAGTTTGTGTTTTCTCTCCCCCGTTTCCTGCGGCTTCTCTGGTTTTCCTCCCACAACTTAAAAAAACCGCTTATTAATTAGTTGGCTGATAACAGGAAGCGGTGTGTGGAAATATGTTGGCGCCGGCAAAACCGCCTGGTTGCCTCATCCGCCTCTCCGCGCTTTCCTCGCTACGCCTCCGAGTCGTTCTCTAGTCGAACGGATTACCTTCGACATTGAATAAATACGTCCCGCGCGGCGTTACAAATTCAAAATGATTGTTGTTATTATTATTAGGGCGAGAACGCAAGGCACGCGTGTGAACATGGAGCTACTGTGACAAACCCACATCAACACAGCGGAGGAACGCTCAGTGACACGGCTATCCCGAAAGAGCAGCTTACGGAGAGCGATTCTCATCACACATCGAGCCGCGGAATCGCGCGTCGATAGGCTGAGTGAAGTCTCTCTGTGTCTCGATGCCCTGCGATGGACTGGCGTCCCATCCTGTGTAGGATTAAGCGGTTTCTGACAACGGATGGATGGAAATCTGTACACAAAGACGGATAGATAGTGCAGTCTCAATGGGTCTCTATGCATAGACAGACACAGACCGATCTATAGGAGTGTCTTGGACACGGACAAGACACACAGACTGGTCTCGATGCATCACTAGACACAGACACACACAGATCACTTCAATTCAATTCAACTTTAATGTCAATCCTGCCATATGTACAAGACATATCGAGGATCGAAATTTCGACTCTCTCAGACCCCGGTATTGGCACATACATGGAAACAACAAAGGTTTAAAATTACTAGGGTAAAAAAAATACAGCCATAACACGCCCAACGTCACCAACCGGCCCCAAAAGCTGTGACGCAACCCGGTTCCCGACGCAAACCGGACGCAATGCCCCAAAAAAAATTACCCAAAATGAGGACGAACACCGCAAAACACCAGACACACAGCCCAGTCTATGAGGTTTGTAAATTTAACACGAAGGCTTTCGTGACCAATGTTAGAGACGTTGCAGTCTCTATGAGTCTCGAGACACACACAGCCAGACAGACAGGTCTAGCGGCACTCCGTCTCAATCCTCCTTGTCCACCTCCTCCTCCTCTTCCTCGTCGCCCGTGCCGCTCGTGCCGTCCTTGTTGTCCTGCCAGATGCGGTAGTTGAGTGCGGTGGCGAGGCCGAGCCACGCCAGGTACGGCACCATGAGCGTCGCCGCCGTCTGGTTGATGGGCAGCCAGGTGGCCGCGGTGGCGCCCGCCACCGCCGACAGCAGCACGATCTCGGCAAACGCCTACGGTGGTGACACGGTGACGACACGGTGACGGTCACGGTGACGGTCACGGTGACGACACGGTGACGACACGGTGACGGTGTGTGTGTCCGCACCAAACCCATGCGATGAGCCTTGAAGAAGATGGGGGTCCACAGCCAGTTGAGCGCCAGCTGTGTGCCGTACAGACCCAGCGGCACCATCGCCACGGCCGTGAAGCCACCGCAGTCACGCCACACCAGGTACGACCCGTACCTGACACAGACTCGCGCACACAGGTCCCCCGCGTAGGTATGAGCCGTACGCTCAGTGACACGGCTATCCCCAAAGAGCTACGGACTGTATATATAGACTGCATACACAGACTGTAGAGAGAGAGAAAGTGAGATCACTCGGTGTTATAAATCTGGGCCTTGTTATTGTCCCCCCCCCCGACCCCTAGCTTCGCTTAACTTGTAAATATTAAAAATTGTTAGAATTTTTTTTTATCCGAGTATTTTTAAACCTTTGTTGTTGTGTTCCAGTCCATGTGTATGCCAACACCGGGGTCTGAGAGAAACGGCATTTCGATCCTCTCTATATCCTGTACATACGGCGGCACTGACAAATAAAGTTGAACTTCATTAAAAATGAATCGCGCCGCATGGAGCGGTGACGCCTACACCAGCGCCCGACCGCCTAACCGTCTCAAACGCACACGGTAACCGGCTCACCCCATGCTGGTGTACAGCACGGGCCAGACGATGGAGAAGGCGCGGTTGGGAGGCCGCCAGGCCGGCTTGACGAGGCCGCGGTACCATCCGCGGATCTCGCTCCGGGTCAGGAGGCCCCCGGCTACGCCGCCCACGTGCGGCAGAAGCGTGCCCAGGACGGGCGGCACCCACTCCGGCAAAACCATCCCTGGATCCTGCCGGCACACAGGAGGAAATCCTGGCCACACCACAAGTAAACAACTGCAGGTCAGGAGGCCGGCGGCCACAACACCAACCTGCCCACAGCGGCCACACCGCGGATAGCATCTGGAGGGCGTGAGGTGGGTTCTGCCACACCACCAAACCGCTGGGGAACAAGGTAGAGGCGTTCACGTCGCGATCCCGGTCAGGTAGTACTTGGTATGGGGGTCAAGGTAGAAGCGTTCACGTCGCGATCCCTGTCAGGTAGTACTTGGTATTGCCTGCGAATTCTACCAAACACTTCGAAGCCAAGCTGAAAGACGACGATGTCCAGAAGCTAGCCATCGTGCTTCGAAGAATCGCAAAGAAGAAGAAGTACTTGGTATTACCTGCAAATTCTACCGAGCACTTCAAAGGCGAGGTGCTAAATGACAACGATGTCCAAAAGCTCAATGGATGCCAGAAGCCCCTCAGTCCTGAGCAATAAGATAGGCCAATGCCCGCCGCCTTTAAGGCCAGCGCTGACTATTATATCTCTAAATGTTGAAGGGCTGTCTGCAACTAAAGAAGAAGTTCCACGGACTGCCTGACTTGAGATGACCGGCCGGGGCACCACCTGTGCTTCCCTACCGTGCCAATTCGGTGAGTTTTAACTGCCCGGCGCTCGGCACGCTGTTGTGAGCGTCACTCCTCCGCCCTATGTTGTTGTTGAAGGGCGACTGCCCAGTCATACTGTAATGACCTCAGGTCATTACAATACAAAGACAAAGATCCCCCGTGTAGCCTTAACAGACTGTAGGGGCAAGTGCCGTTAGCGAGCACCTACGAAGGTCGACACGGCACACACAGAGGGGGGTGGGTGACCAGCACCACGCCCAGTCATACACAACAGCCACAACACGCACCGAGACCGGCGCTAGGCCCGAAGACTTTGGAACCAACATTGGAATTCTAAACTTCAAACGCGCCACGCAAATCAACAACACAGCCAGCCCGCGAGCGGTCACCAACCTGTAGGTTCGCGACTCGCTGGCTGCGGTATCACGCAGGCAGTCCAACGCAGGGCTGACACTCACGGGACTACGTGGCTTTAGCGACCGGGGCGGTGGTGATGATGATGATGTTTCGCAAGTGTCTCTCGTTAAACGCCGGCGGTTTGTACGTACAGTACGCGTGTTTACGTAACGCGGGTCCTAAGCGTCAACAGTGCCACCACGCGGCCAGTTATATTCGAATAGTTTGCCATTGCAACAAGTTCTTCTTTAGTCGCAGACAGCCCTTCAACATTTAGAGATATAACAGTCAGTGCTGGCCTTAAAGGCGGGCATTGGCCTCTCTTCTTGCTCCAGACTGAGGGGCTTCTGGCATCTGTTGAGCTTCCGGACATCGTTGTCTTTCAGCTCCTTGGCTTCGAAGTGTTTGGAAGAATTTGCAGGTAATACCAAGTATTACTTGACAGGGATCACGACGTGAACGCTTCTACCAGTTACAGAGACGGTCGTTTAGATGTACTGCGCCCTGCCATGGCAATGTGGGATTTACATGGCACGGTGGCGTAGCGGTGAGCAGCGCTGCCGCCTCACAGGAAGAAGTACCCGGGTTCGAATCCCGGCTCGGGTGCCTTTCTGTGTGGATGGATACTTTCATCCATCCATCCATTTTCAGAAACCGCTTAATCCTGTACAGGGTCGCGGTGAGCCGGAGCCTATCCCGACAGGGGTATACCGAGGATAGGACGCCAGTCCATCACAGGTCACTGGGGGCAATTCAGTCCGCAGGCCAGTTTACAACCTACGCAGCAGCAGCAGCATGTCTTTGGACTGTGGGAGGAAACCGGAGTGCCCGGCGAAACCCCACGCGGACACGGGGAGAGAGAACGTGCAAACTCCATGTAGAAATGTGGCACCCGAGCCGTGATTTGAACCCGGGCGCTTATTGCTGTGAGGCGGCAGCACTACACCCACGGCTTCTTCTTTGCGATTCTTCGAAGCACGATGGTCAGCTTCTGGACATCGTTGTCTTTCAGCTCGGCCTCGAAGTGTTTGGTAGAATTCGCAGGCAACACCAAGTATTAACCTGACGGGGATCGCGACGTGAACGCGCCTACCTTGACCCCCAGCGCCACCGTGCCGCGGTTTCACAATGCGATGCGACCGCATTGTGAAACCGCATTGTGAAACCGCGTGTTGTAACAACGGACAGCAGGGCCACCACGTGTCGATTATAACGCGAACTCGCTGTCATCTGATGGAGCTAGTCGCTCAGACCCACAATGAGTGGATTTATTGAAGGTGTTGCGTGCTGTGCTTATAACATCGCTGAACTCCGTCTCTGAACGCCTGAGGATGCCTCCAACGTCGGAGGCGAAACGTCGCGAAATGGAGAGGGGGAGCGCTCAGTGACACGGCTATCCCAAAAGAGCAGCTTTGGAAATACAGACAGATCTCTATGGGTCGATCGACAGTTTACACACACACACCTTGCCACAAAGACAAAGATCCCTCGTATAGCCTTAACAGATTATAGGGTCAAGTGCTGTTAGCGAGCACCTATGAAGGTCGACACGGCACACGA
>JAZEWU010000031.1:2310493-2322582 GCA_036362915.1 Geotria australis | reverse complement strand
GCCAATCCAAATTAAGCAATCAACATTGAAGCACAAGAACACACACATAGACACACGCAGCAGCAAAGAAACAGTAATCAAGTTGACGATTGAACTTCAGAGCTGTTCTTTCGGGATAGCCGTGTCACTGAGCGAGGCCCCTCTCTCTACAGTCTAGGGAGACAAAGGCGGCCGGGCGTGGTGCTGGTCACCCACCTCTTCGTGTGCCGTGTCGACCTTGGTTGCTCGCTAATGGCACTTGCCCCTACAGTCTTTTAAGGCTATACGGGGGATCTTTGTCTGTGTTTAGAAAAAATATACATTTGGCGCTGGAATTACAGGGCGCATTAAAATCTTGTTTTTAATAATGAGCGTCGCTATTATTTTTATTATATAAGCCATTATCGAGCTGTTTGGGTTTTTTTTAATATTCTCGACACGAAATTGAACATTCGGATTAGTGGGTTACGGCCAGTCGCCACGCGAGTCATTACGGCAATTCTGAACATATTTAAAGACACACAGAGACTCGCAGACAAACCCACAGTCACAAAGAGACACATAGACTCGCAGAGAGACCCACAGACTCGCATATAAACCTATGGACTCGCAGAGACCCACAGAGTCGTATGGAGACCCATATGGTCTCAGCCCACGTCTGCAGAGCATTGATGGTTGCTCTTCAGGGTTATTCTTTCGGGATAGCGAAACGTCGCGAGGGAGAGATGGTTAGAGTTAGTGACGGCCTATAGACTGTATAGACTGTACAGACTATAGACTGTACAGACTATAGACTGTACAGACTATAGACTGTGTGTATAGACTATAGAGAGAGGGAGAGCGCTCAGTGACACGGCTATCCCGAAATAGCATCTGTCGAGAGCAATTCTCATCACACATCGAGCCGCTGCGACAAACCTACACGAACACGGGCACTTGCCCCAACAGCCTGTGGAGGCTACACGGGGGGGCTCTATCTTATCTCTGTTCAAAGTACCGTTGCAAAAGAACAGGGTGTGTGTGTGTGTGTGTCTTGAATTAATGTCGCAAATCACAGCGGTTTCCCGCTGAGGATCCCTTCTGATATGGCCGCTACGGTGGAGGTGGGAGGAAGACCCCCGCTCCGAAACGGGGCGGCGCGGTAGCTCAGCGGTGAGTATCGCTGCCGCCTCACAGCAAGAAGCATCCCGGTTCGAATCCCGGCTCGGGTGCCTTTTCTGTGTGGAGTTTGTACGTTCTGTCCCCGTGTCCATCGGTCTTCTTCTTCTTTGCGATTCTTCGAAGCACGATGGGGTCAGCTTCTGGACATCGTTGTCTTTCAGCTCCTCGGCCTCGAATTGTTTGGTAGAATTCGCAGGCAACAGCAAGTACTACCTGACAGGGATCGCGACGTGAACGCTTCTACCTTGACCACCCCACCCCGTGTCATAATAATAGTGATGTGTTTTAAAAACGCGCGGTGCATTTTCTCCGGGCGCGTTGCACCCGTTGATTCGAAAGGCGCGGAGCCCGGCTCAGTCGGTCTGTTGTGAGTCGGTGAAGAGGTGTCCGCGTGGGTTTTTCGCTAGGCACTCCGGTTTCCTCCCACAGTTCAAAGACACGCTTGCCGCATAGGGTTGATTGGCCTGCGGACTAAATTCCCCCCGGTGCCCTGTGATGGACTGGCGTCTCATCCTGGGCGTAGCGATGTCGTGCGCCCGGTGTCTGTCGGGATAGGCTCCGGCTAAATTGTGTGGATGGATGAATGTACGTTTGTCACGGTGGCTCGATTCATGATGGTTGCTCTTCAGAGCTGTTCTTTCGGGATAGCCGGGTCACTGAGCGTTCGCCCTCGCTTGCAACGTTTTGTCTCTTAAGATGGCCGTCCCCTAAGACGGCCATCTTAGGGGACGCTGGCAGAATGTTGCCGCTCTTAAGATTGCCAGTTTCACGACCTTTGAAGTTTATCCGAAGTAGCTTTAATAATTAATTTTATGTTGCTTTTTATTGTTTTTTCGTTCGTTGTTGACATGCCGTCCTCTTCGCGGCCCTTGTGCAGCGCTTTGTGACCCTCGGGTGAAAGGCGCTATATAAATTGAAATTATTATGATTAGTGCGGTGTGTAAACATTGCCACTAGGGAGACAAAGGCGGCCGGGCGTGGTGCCGGCCACCCAGCCTCTCGCGTGCCCTTGTCGGCCTTAGTAGGTGCTACTCGCTAACGGCACTTGACCCTACAGTCTGTTGAGGCTACGCGGGGGACCTTCGTGGTCGGTGTACGTGTATCGCATTGGCGCCGCCCGTTATTGTGATTTTAATCTGGAGTAATGAAGCGGGCGGCGGCGGCGGCAGCGCGCCTCGCCATCAAAGACAGAGCGCAGAATCCCCCACGGGGAAAAACACGGCACACAGACAAAGCTCCCCCGTGTAGCGTCACCGGCCTGCAGGGTCAAGTGCCGTTAGCCAGCACCGCACGCACTGGACAAAGCTCCCCCGTGTAGCCTTAACAGCCTGTAGGGTCAAGTGCCGTTAGCCACAACCGCACACAGACAGAGATTCTCCCGTGTAGACTTAACAGACTGTAGGGTCAAGTGCCGTTAGCGAGTAGCACCTATGTAACAATAATAATATCAATTTATGTAGGTCGATACTGTGCACGAGGGGGTGGGTGGCCAGTTCCACGCCCGGCAGCCTTTGTCTCCCCAGTGGCGTCACGCCCCCCTCAAGGTGCACCTGGCGTGGCACAGGAGCCGTGGTGACGTCACCGCCACTTAGTGGCGAACGGCGGTTGTTGTTGTGTGTGGGGAGCGGTGGCACAGCGGTTAGCGCGCTAGGTTACAAACCCGGCTATGACCCGAGTTCGAATCCCGCTCACGGCCACCAACACCAGTGACGATTATCTGAACCGGTCCTGGGCCGCCCTTAGGTCGACTCGGCCTCAAATGAGTACCTAGTGCGCTGCGTAAATATCGGTACTAGGAAGACAAAGGCGGCCGGGCGTGGTGCTGGTCACCCACCGTGCCCACCCGCCGTGCCAGCCTTCATAGGCGCTTCTCGCTAACGGCACTTGACCCTACAGTCTGTCAAGGCTGTGCGGGGGGGCCTTTATATTTGTGTCATCACGTCAAGCCCCGTTGCCAGGCCTACGTTCTCTGCAGCCGGAGCACGCGCTCCTAGAGACGCATTATTTACAAATTAAGGGGATTGATTCCCATATTGATTTTCCGCTCAGAAAAATCCAACCTTATTTGTCATTAAGGCCCCATTAGACCGAGCGATCGGGCATCTGTTAAGGATGCCCCCTGGGAGGCTCCCCCGGGAAGTCTACCAGGCACGGCCCACTGGGCGGAGACCTAGAGGCCGACCCAGGACACGCTGGAGGGATTATATCTCTCGGCCGGTCAGTCAATCGCTCAGTCACTCACTCTGCCAGTTAATCACTCAGCAAGTCAATCACTCAGTCAGTCAGTCACTCAGTCAGTCAATCAGGCATCAGTTAAGGATGTCTTGGATGGGACGCCAGTCCCTCACAGGGCACGGCGGGGAATTTAGTCCGCAGGCCAATTAACCGATGCAGCAGCAGCGTGTCTTTGGACCGTGGGAGGAAACCGGATTACCCGGCGAAAACCCACGCGGACACGGGGAGACAAAAGACAAACGCCACACAGAAAGACGGCACCCACCGTGCCGCCTTGCATTGGATTATGATTCATATTTCTGCACACAACACTGTGGGGCTGGCTGCGAGGCAGGAATCATAAAGCACACGAGATGTGTTGAATGCACCAAAAGTTCTATTTGGTGGTTGCTCTGCAGAGCTGTTCTTTCGGGATAGCCGGGTCTAACGCGTCTCCTCTGCCGCTGTCCCCCGTCGCCCGTAGCAGGGCCCTTCTCTCTTCCCATGGCTGCGTCAGGTCGGTCGGTCGGTCTGTAGGCGAGATCGGATTTTCTAGCGAGGACGCGGCTGCGCGGAGGTGATGGTTTGGCGCCTGGCTCAGGCGCCGTGGCGACGTCACCGCCAGCTAGGGTTTAATAATAATAATAGCATTTATAGAGCGCCTTTCACCCGAGGGTTACAAAGCGCTGCACAAGGCTGTGGAGAGAACGGCATGCCAATAACATCAAGACAGATTAACTGAGAGTCAAGCAATAGCGATCAATTATAGGACGTAAAAGACGGCAGAAAAATTATAATAATAATTCTACAACAAGCAAGGAGGGAACAGATGTACCCGAGCAGATGCAGATCGGAAGAGAGAGAGAGAGCCAACATCTCGGCACGGCACCACTGACCCGCACCAACAGTCCAAGCCAGAGGAAGGAATAAATGTTCCCGTGAGGACGCAGGTAGGAAGAGAGCCAACATCCTGGCACGATGACAGCATTGAGCCGCATCAGTAGTCCTAGCCGGAGGATTTGAAAGTTTTACGGAACAAGTGAGTCTTGAGACGAGATTTGAAGACGGTCAAGGACTCCACTGAACGAGTGTCCAGCGGAAGGGCATTCCAGAGTCTTGTGTCTGCCGGGATAGGCTTCGGCTCACCGCGAACCCTGTATTCAGGGTTAAGCGGTTTCTGACAATGGGTGATTGATGGATGGAGCGAGCGCGGTGGGAATCGACGCGGATCGGAGCGGTGGCGCCGTGGTACGACAGGATGCTGTTCTGCGACAAAATGCTCTGCGCCAATCGGAGGGAAGTACGTGCTTGCGTCAGCGATTACTTGCCTCGGTCATGTTGAAACGTCCTTACGTCAGGAGGGGGGGCCCTGGCAGAATTAGGCCTGACGTCACGATCGAATCGCTTCCGCACATTCGATGCACACGATTGCGGATCGGTTACGGATCGCCGCCAATTAACAATAAAAGCGCTAGGGTTTGTGATCGGGTAATTTCAATCACATGCAAAATAAAAGCTGTAATTCTGATCCTCCGAATCGTTGTCCCAGTTGGCCCATTCGATTCTGAATCGTTTCCTACGCGACTCTGTAGCTCCTTATATGGGCAGGCCACGCCTCTACTTCCGTCGCATTTCATCGCAGAATAGCATCCCGTCGTACGACAGAGCGCTAACCACTGCGCCACCGTTCCCCACTCCTCTCCCTCATGCTGCATGCGGATCACGTGGCGCCGGGCGGTTGGCATGGTAACCTCACTGTCTGCAGATCGTGGTCCGGGACCTCCCCTAGGTCGACTCATCCTTAAATCAGTGAGTGGCTGGTGCCACGGGGTGTAATAATCGCCACTAGGGAGACAAAGGCGGCCGGGCGCGGTGCTGATAACGCACCCCCTCGTGTGGGTGCTACTCGCTAACGGCACTTGACCCCTACAGTCTGTTAGGGCTACACGGGTGGATCTTTGTAGTTGGTGGTACGTGCGGGGAGCGGTGGTGCAGCGGTTAGCGCGCCGCGCTACGAACCCGGCGACCCGTGTTCGCGTCCCGCTCACGGCCACCGACACGGTGCTGGCCACCCACCCCCCACACACCCCCGCCGTGTGCCGTGCCGACCTTCATTTGAAACACACGCTGTTGCGGTTGCTGTCTAGGTTAATTGACCTGCTGACTAAAATTGCCCCCGGCGCCCTGTGATGGACTGGTATTGTTATGCGATTTAAAAGCCGAGATCCTGGACAGAATTCTAATTTATTTCCCCCCCCCTATCAAAAAATAACCTTATTGTCATCATGTATCAGTCACCGCTTAATCCTGTACACGGTCGCGGTGAGTCGGAGCCAAGACAGGGAGGGCTCTACCGCAGATGGGACGACACTCCATCGCAGAGCGCCGGGGGAGAAATTCAGTCGTCAGCAGCCCTGCCTTGCGCCCTGTGTCTGCCGGGATAGTCTCCGGCTCGCCGCGACCCTGTACGGGATTAAGCGGTTTCTGACAATGGTTGCTTGACTCAATGGAGACTAAACCCTGAGACCCGGTCTCCCCTCCCACAGGCGAGACTGAATGTTCTGTTCATGCAACTATTCTCGCCAACTTTGCAGGGTGGTTAACGTGCAAGGTGGCTCCTTGTTCGCCCGGATTAGAAGCATTCTCTACGGATCGGCGCCTTCGTTATTAATTTGCCTTAAGCCTGTCACCCAACACTAACTCGGCACAATATCGCGTCGTGTCGCCTCGTCTTCGGCACAATTACAGCGATGTTGTGTGGAGCTAATCAGCACTAAGACGCAGACAATGCAAGCGGCACTGTGGTGCAGAGTAGCGCTGCCGCCTCACAGCAAGAAGGTCCCGGGTTTGAATCTCGGCTCGGGCGCCTTTCTGTGTGGAGTTTGTGTGTTCTCCCCCTGTTCTGCGTGGGTTTCCTCCGGATTCTCCGGTTTCCTCCCACAAGTAAAAAAAACACTCATTAATTATTTGGCCGTTAACATCATAATATATATGAAGCAGTGTGTGGCAATTTGGCGCTGGCAAACCGCCTAGCTGCCTCTTCCGCCTCTGTGCGCTTTCCTCGCTACGCCTCTGAGTCGTTCTCTCGTCGATGAATACCTTCGACATTGAATGAATATGTGCGCGTTATGAATGTAAAATGATTGTTATGAAAACCTCCACTCGCCGTCGGCTAACACGCGAGAGTTAAAGGGCACGCCTCGTTAAAAACGCCGATGTCAACATAACAGCGTCATTTACACCCTGAAAAAAAAGCCACGTTGTGCCAAGCATTAATTTAATGGAAACGAGCTAATTATCTCCAAGTGTAATCAGCGCCTTGTCGTTTCGCGCGACGCGAGCGAATTAAACGTCAAACTGAGCGACGAACATTGCGACATTCCGACGATTCGGCAAAAGCTCTCGACGTAACGGAACCTCGATTCAACGGACTTTGGAAGCAAAGCTGTGTGCGTGGACATTTTTATTATTATTTAGGTGTTTTTTGTATTGCTGTTTAGATTCATGCGTCCATCCATCCCGTCCATTGTCAGAAACCGCTTAATTCCTGCACAGGGTCGCAGTGAGCCGGAGCCTATCCCGGTAGACACAGGGCACAAGGCTGGGCTGGAACGCCAGTCCATCACAGGGCACCAGGGGGCAATTTAGTCCGCAGGCCAATTAACCTATGCCGCAGCATGTATTTTGGAATGTGGGAGGAAAACGGAGTGCCTGACGAAAACCCACGTGGACACGGGGAGAACATGCAAACACCCGAGCCGGTGTTTTTATTGCTGTTATATTGACGTGTTACTCTGCGTAACTGTTTCTGTAATATATAGGTTGTCATAAGATGTTGTAATTGTTGTGTGTGTGTGTGTAATATCGTCGTGTAAACATTCGTGTTTAACGGACTGTCAGACACCCGTGCCCCCGCTGTAAGTCCGTGGAATCGAGGTTTAATTGATCTGGCACCGTGCCGTGTATCACGATCGCAGCGACACACAACGGTTCAACGGACAAAATATATTATAATTATGATACTTATTATTATTAAGGCACCGTGTAAAGCGCTCACAGTGCGAGGGGTGTGCTAAGGGACGACGTCAAACAAGAACAACAACAACGTAAACAGAGCGGTGGCGACGTGGAGAGGAGTGCTTGTTGTGTCACCTCGTCACTCCTCCTCCACCTCACTATACCTCTCACCTCGTCACCACATCACCACCCGCCTCCTCACCACCCACCTCATCACCACTCACCTCACACCGACACGGAGACTTTATCAAAGTGACCAGAACACAGGCTTCTGGCGTATAAGCGCTTAAATGTAATGGCAGCATAAGGTGGAGGCTGGGAATAGAATGTGGCAGCAAGATAAGGGTTGTGGATGCCTCCAATCTCCAAGGGATGACGACCTCCAATCTCCAGCTCCAGGTTGGAAAAACCCTCCAATCTCCAAGGGATGATTGTCTCCAATCTCGAGGTTGAGAGGTGCTGAAAACCTTGAGTCTCTATGGAATAACGACCTCCAAATCTCAAGGTTGATGGCACCTCCGATCTCTATGGGATAATGATCTCCAAACTGCAAGCCGCGAGGACCTCCGACAGTTGTGGTGGGCGGGTAATGTGGGTCTGGACCTCCAAGATCTAAGAGATGATTACGTCCAATCTCAAAGTTGAGAGGACCCTCAATCTCCAGGACCTCCAATCGCTGCGGTGGGCGAGTCGGAGCGGGCGACGCCGGGCGTCCTCGTCAGTAGTACAGCACTCCGAAGCTGCCCTTGCCGTTGCGGCAGAAGGAGTTTCCGACGATGGAGAGAAGCATGTCTGCTGGGAGCTCGCCGCCGGCCCGTGCCTCCGCGTGTCCCGCGTCGCCGTCGCCCGCCTGCCACACGCCGCCGCACGCGCCGACCGCCGCGCCCATCGTCAAACCACCGCACCGGCACGTTGGGCACCTGGTTTGCCAGTGTACAGTCGGAACTGTGGGCACCTTATTAATAATAACAATTAATAATTTTACATTTATAACGCGTGGCACATATTCATTCAATGTCGAAGGTACTCATTCGACGAGAGAACGACTCAGAGGCGTAGCGAGGAAAGCGACTCAGGCGGGGAGGCAGCAAGGCAGTTTTTGCCGGCGCCATATTGCCACACACTGCTTCCTATATATTATGATGTTGTCGGACAAATAATTAATGAGTTTTTTTAAAGTTGTGGGAGGAACCCGGAGAAAACCCACGCCGAACAGGGGGAGAACACACAAACTCCACACAGAAAGGCACCCGAGCCGAGATTCGAACCCGGGACCTTCTTGCTGTGAGGCGCAGATGTTACCACTGCGCCACCCTGCCGCCCAGGGTGGCGCAGTGTACAGTCGGCACTGTGGGCAGCTATTAGCCAGTGTAGAGTGGTGGGGTGTCTGTGCGGGGGAAAGGTCCGCACCTCCTCGCAGAAAGAATGGTCTTGCCCCGAGGCGTTTTAAGATCTTAACACTCGTCTCGTTGCCAGGAAAGGCGAAGCCTTGCGTATTTTACGTCGCGTTCGTCACCTGCGTCTCCATGGGCTGCTCGTCGGCGGCGTCGGCGGCGGCGGCGGCGGCGCTCTCCCTCCACTCCCTCTTCTTCTGCGACGAGGTGACGAGCTCCGCGGTGATGGCCTCCTCCGGCTGCTCGGCGTGCGGCGCCGCTCGCGCGCCGCCCTCGTCGCCCTCGTCGCGCCCAGTCGGCGACGTGAGTGCCGGGCTAAGCCCGAGGTCGGCTTCACGTTCACACGGTGCAGAGGTGGGGGGGTCGGGGGGTCGGAGGGTCGGAGGGGGACACGGGTGGATTAACGACGTGACCGGGGTGGTCAAGGGGCAGCACCTGCGGTTACCGATAGACGATTGTTAGACAGAGAGTGAGTGTCGCT
The DNA here is from genome assembly GCA_036362915.1 of Geotria australis. Lineage (NCBI taxonomy): Eukaryota > Metazoa > Chordata > Hyperoartia > Petromyzontiformes > Geotriidae > Geotria > Geotria australis. The sequence continues at coordinate 2,313,336 of JAZEWU010000031.1, read as the reverse complement.
GCCGCCTCACAGCAAGCATCCCCCGGGTTCGAATCCCGGCTCGGGTGCCTTTCCGAGTTGGCACGTTCTCCCCCGTGTTCGCGTGGGTTTTCGCCGGGCACTTCGGTTTCCTCCCGCGGTCAAATAGACACTCTGCCGCTGCGCAGGTTAATCGGCCTGCTGACTAAATTGCCTCCGGTGCCCTGTGATGGACCGGCGTCCCATCCTGGGTACAGCCCTGCCTTGTGCCCTGCGTCTGCCGGGATAGGCTCCGCCTCACCGCGACCCTGTCCAGGATTAAGCGGTTTCTGCTAACGGACGGAAATACATTTTCAATTAATATTGTTATTTAATCGAATTCGATTCAATTCTTCGAAGCGTGACGGTTATATGACAGTTCCCCATTGCAACAAGTTTTTCTTTATTCGCAGACAGCCCTTCAACATTTAGAGATATAATAGTCAGTGCTGGCCTTAAAGGCGGCGGGCATTGGCCTCTCTTCTTGCTCCAGACCGAGCGGCTTCTGGCATCCATTGAGCTTCCGGACATCGTTGTCTTCCAGCTCCTCGGCTTCGAAGTGTTTGGTAGAATTTGCAGGTAATACCGAGTATTACTTGACGGGGATCGCGACGTGAACGCTTCTACCTTGATCCCCTGTTGTTTAACGAAAAGCAGCCAACCTACCGGATGGTCGCTTGAGCGTGCCGGGGCGGCCAGGCTCTTCGGGCTTGAGCAGGCTGACTCCGTAGCCGTCGTTGTTGCTGATGAGGTTGTTCATCATGGACAGCTCGGGCATGTCGTACACCGACTCCATGAAGTCCTGCGGCGCCGGACGGGGCGGTGAGACGCGGGAACCTGAGACTCGAGACGTCGCTCTTAACGCGAGCCGCTTCCCGATCGCAGTCCCGGCCGCGCGTCGTCAGTCACCGCTTAATCCTGTACGGGGTTCGAGGTGAGCCGGAGCCTATGCCGGTAGATACAGGGCACGAGGCAGGAATGCACCACATGCAGGGACGCCAGGCCATCACAGGGGTGATCATTGAGGAGACTTGCCAGGCGTTCTGGTCACGGCTATAGGCCGTGTGTACGGACTATAGGCGATGTGTATAGACTATAAGCCTGTGTGTACGGACTATAGGCTGTATATATAGCCTATAGGCTGTATATATAGCCTGTAGAGAGAGCGGGAGATCGCTCAGTGACACGGCTATCCCGAAAGAACAGCAGTGAAGAGCAACCGTCAGCCCTAGCAATCTTCCACCGGATACACCCCGGTCCGTCGCTCGCTCCCGCACGGTGGCCTGTATGCGGACTCTAACCATGATGAGGACACCTTCGCGGCAGTGGTGGATCTCGTTGCCGATGAGGGAGCAGGAGCTGCCTGGGTACACCTCCACTCCCGGTCCCTGCAAGCACACACAACAGACCGTAGGGTCAAGTGCCGATAGCAAGCACCTAATGAAGGTCGACACGGCACACGAGGGGGTGGGTGGCCAGCACCACACACGCGCACGTGGTGACGATGGTCAGACTATAGCGGTGGTCTGCGACGGTCCGATTTCGGCATCGACGGAATCTGGCAGCGGGAAGGAAGCAGCGGCTCGGTGCGTGGCGGCGGCCTCGGCCGCAGTCACGACCTCTTGACCCTGACCTGCGATTCGAATTCGATTCTTCGAAGCGTAATGGCTACACGACAGTTTCCCATTTCAACAAGTTATTCTTTAGTTGCAGACAGCCCTTCAACATTTAGAGATATAATAGTCAGTGCTGGCCTTAAAAGGCGGCGGGCATTGGCCTCTCTTCTTGCTCCGGACTGAGGGGCTTCTGGCATCTGTTGAGCTTCTGGACATCGTTGTCTTTCGGCTCCTCGGCTTCGAAGTGTTTGGTAGAACTTGCAGGTAATACCGAATGTTACTTGACAGGGATCGCGACGTGAACGCTTCTACCTTGACCTGCAATAAGGCGGTCGCGGTGCCAACTCTGACCTTTGCCCCGTAGAGGTTGCAGTTCTTGAGGGTCAGGTGTGCGTTGGGCCTGACGGTGACCCCGGAGGTCTCGCACTGCAACACGCACTCCCTCAGCTCCACCTCTCCACGGAGCACACCTAGGGGCGGGACGGTCACACGGGCAGACGGTGACGTTACAGCTGATGACGACGCTGCTGCACCGATGTAGGTTTGCACGGCGCTGTACGAGATTGCTGTAGGATGCCACCCACACACGCAGGATGCCACCCACTCACTCATGATGCTACCCGCTCACGCAGGATGCCATCCGCTCACTCATGATGCCACCCACACACGCAGGATGCCACCCATACACGCAGGATGCCACCCACTCAGTCATGATGCTACCCACTCACACAGGATGCCACCGACTGATACAGGATGCCACCCACTCACACAGGACGCCCGTCACTCACGCAGGAGCCCCTCGCTGGCGCCGTGCTGGATGATCTTGAGGTTGGCGACGGAGAGGCGCCGCTCGCTGCACGCCACGAGGGCTGCGCCGCGGCCGCGCAGCTCCAGGACCACGTCATCCGCGACGCCGAACCCTGGCGAGACGGGAGACACGGGGGGGTAGACGGGGGGAGACGGTGAGACACGGGGGAGACAGCGGCAGCGACGGTTCACACGCGGCTCCCCACGAGGAGGTGCTCCACCAGGCCCTGTAGCCTTTCATCTCATCGCTACACCTGGGATTGAGACCCTGTGGCCTCCCAGCTCATCGTTACACCTAGGATTGAGGAGGCCCCGTGACCTTCCACCTCGTCTATGTGACTTTCCATCCGATATCTGGACTCCAGACCTGTTCACCACCAAGGGAGACCCTCCTAGCAGGAGCGCTAGACTCCAGACCTGTTC
>JAZEWU010000031.1:2293661-2310428 GCA_036362915.1 Geotria australis | reverse complement strand
CATTTTATATATTGTATCGGAGGCGGCACGGTGGCGCAGCGGTTAGCGACGCCGCCGCCTTTCTGTGCGGAGTTCGCACGTTCCCTGTCCCCGCGTCCGCGTGGGTTTTCGCAGCGCGCTCCGGTTTCACTCCCGCAGTCCAGAGGACAGGCCGCCGCCGATCTAGGTTAATCGGCACGCGGCTGGCCTGGGAATCCCCCCCCCCTCCAGGAAGAGCCGGAATCTGTTGCTGAGGAAAGGGATGTCTGGTCCACTCTCCTTGGACTGCTGCCACCGCGACCCTCACCAGGACAAGCGCTATATAAAATGGACGGATGGATTAAATGTGTAACGCTGCGTGCCACCCATTCGTTCAATGTCGAAGGTCGGTCATCTGACGAGAGAATGGCTCTGAGGCGCAGCAAGGAAAGCACGGAGAGGCGGAGGAGCCAGCCAGTCGGTTTTGCCGGGGCACCAACGTATGGATGGCACGCGGACTAAATTGCCACCCAGTGCCATAGTGATGTACTGGCGTCCCATCCCGGGTATATCCCTGCTTTGCACCCTGTGTATGCCGGCATAGGAGCGTGTGTGTGTGTGTGCGCAACGCGCGTGTGCGTGTAACCCCTCACGTGTATGCGCTGCTCGTCGTCCCCGCCGGGCGGCTGCGCGGGCGACTGCGCGAGCGAGCGTGCGAGCGCGCCGAGCGTGGCTAGCGACGCGGAGCGCGCCACCACCAGCGTGGCCGTGGCGCCGTCCGGCCGGGGCCCGCGCGCCGCCCGCACCTCCGCCTCGCCGCCCGCCTGGTAGCCCAGCACGTAGCTGCACGCGCGGACACGGGCACGCGACGGACAGACGGACGGATGGTAGGCAGATTGGTGTTTATCATTGTTATTATTTTCCTGTTGTTTTCGTGTCCTATGTCTTATCGTTATTGCTTCACTCTCGGTTATTTGGTCTCCCCGTTGTTAACATGCCGTTCTCTCCACAGCTCGGATATAAAAAAAAAAAACAACAAAAATATATCGTTTGTTGCTGATTACCGTTCTCGGTCGTTGTTGATATAATAATAATAATAATATCAATTTATATAGCGCCTTTCACCCGAGGGTTATCTCCGCAGCCCTGTGCAGCGCTTTGTGGCCCTCGGGTGAAAAGCGCTCTATAAATGCTATTTTCATTATTACAGCAGAAGGATACCCAGTGAGCTTGCAAGCTCTTTACGGGATTCCCGCGTTGACGCAATGAGCAAACGGGAGAGGGGGAGCAGGACAAGGAGAAGATGGAGGTAAACAAATAACAATTCAAAGTGCCCGCTTAATCCTATTATACATGGTCACATGGGGCCAGAGCCTATCCCGGCAGACACAGGGCGCAAGGCAGGGCTACACCCGGGATGGACACAGTCCGGACGACGAGCGTCCCCCTCACCGCAGCACGGGATTCTCCATGATCTGCAGCTTGCGCTTGGTGGTCTCGAGGCTCTCGTAGAGCTGGACCCCGCGCGCCACCGCGTCCCCGTCGCGCTCCACGTCGCCCGCCTCGCCGCCCGCCTCGCTGCCCGCCTCCGACAGGGAGCCGCGCAGCCGCGAGAACTCGGCGTAGGTGGCGTCGAAGAGCGAGCGCAGGCGCGCGTACTCGCTCACCAGCCCCGCCGCGATGCGCCCCTCCAGCACGTCGTAGTACCTGCAGACAGCGAGCCCACGCCGCGTGGCCTTCAACGATCCCCCGTGACAGATACGCGTGCGAGGCCGAGTCGACCTGGGGGAGCCCCAGGACCGGTTCAGAAAATCATCGCCGGTGTTGGCCGTGAGCGGGATTCGAACTCGGGTCACAGCCAGGTTTGTAGCCCAGCACGCTAACCGCTGCGCCACCGCTCCCCGACAGCCTCATCATCATCATAGTGAAGCTCAGTGTGTCGTAGCAGTTACAGCCATGCCGCCGCGATCATCAGCACATCACGTTGACGAAACGCAAAGCGTGTTCTCGCTCACAGCTTGAGTCTCGGGTCGACGCATCTGACGAAGTAATCGTAGTCGTCGTCGTCCTCCTCGTCCCACGCCCGCCAGATGTGTCCCAGGAAGAAACTAGAATCGCCGTCACACACACACACACACACACGGGCGCTCGTCGGTGACTACTACGCGTGACGCGAAGCCATCGCTCGAGTGTCTCCCGGTTCAAACGAACGACGCGGGACAGGCTCCGGAAATTAAGCCTGGAGAATCGGCGACGCTTCAAGAATTGCTCTTAAGAGCTGCTCTTTTGTGAATAGACATGTCTTTATGTCATATGAACTATAATTTATCGCTTTTGCTTGACTCTCAGTTAATCTGTCTTGAGGTTATTGACATGCCGCTCTCTCAACAGCCCTGTGCAGCGCTTTGTGACCCTCGGGTGAAAGGCGCTCTATAAATGCTATTCCTATTATTATTAGAATGCTGAACGCGGCTATCCAGAAAGAGCAGCTCTTAAGAGCAATTCCCAAACATCGAGCCGTGGAAACCTGTGGTCAGTCCGTGTGCAATGTGGTTGCACGGGCAATGTAAGTGCAATACGAGTCCATCGGCAATACGAGTAATCCAAGTCTATGAGCAATGCGAGTCTGTACTTAAGAACGCGCTGCATGCTTACAACACGACCGCCCGTGGGGCGGGCACTCTGCTAGCCCCCCCGCGGGGCGGGCGCTCTGCTAACCGCCCCCTCCCCGGTGGCGGCGGCCACGACGGCGCTCGTACCGCAGGTGCTCTACGGCGAGCGCCGTGCGGTCCAGCGCCCCGGAGCAGTCGTACGCGACCCACAGCTCCCGAAGCTCCACGCGGCCGCCCACGCGCTCCAGGGCCTGCTCGGCCACCTCCAGGACCTGCTCGGCGACCTCGCCGCTGGCCAGCGCCGCGGGCGGCCCACCCGACGCCGCCGCGGCCGCGGCCACCGCCGGGTTGGAATACTCGAAGAGCAATGGTTCGGACAGAGACACCAGCGCCTTCAGGTCGTCGAAATACACGTCCTTCACCTGCGGGGCAGATATATAGATAGATGTTTGTTTATTAGGGTTACGGCAGATACATGCCCAGTGAGCTTGCAAGCTCTTTACGGGATTCCTGCATTTATATACAAAAATATATACAAATAAAAAAATTGCGGCGAGTCGCGCTGCCACCTCACAGCAAGAAGGTCCCGGGTTCGAATCCCGGGTCGGTTGCCTTTTCTGTGCGGAGTTCTAGCACGTTCTACTCGTGTCCGCGTGGGTTTCGCCGGCCACTCCGGTTTCCTCCCACAGTCCAAACGCACGCCGCCACGTAGGATAATTGGCCTACGGACTAAATTGCCCGCGGTGGCCTGTGATGGACTGGCGTCCCATCCTGGGTATATCCCTGCCTTGCGCCCTGTGTTCTGCCAAGATAGGCTCCAACCCATCGCGACCCTGTACAGGATTCATCGGTTTCTGACAACAGACTGATGAACGCATGAATTGTTGTATCGGTTGGGGGATGGGGATCAAGGTAGAAGCGTTCACGTCGCGATCCCTGTCAATTAATACTCGGTATTACCTGCAAAGTCTACCAAACACTTCGAAGCCGAGGAGCTGAAAGACAACGATGTCCGGAAGCTCAACACATGCCCAGAAGTCCCTCAGTCTGGAGCAAGACGAGAGGCGAATGCCCGCCGCCTTTAAGGCCAGCACTGACTAATTATATCTCTAAATGTCGAAGGGCTGCCTGCAACTAAAGAAGAACTCGTTGTCATATAACCATCACGCTTCGAAGAATCGAATCTGAAAAAGTCGGGGGATTTCCGCGAGCGGGTTTGGTCGCGCCGGCCGTTCGCCCGCTGTTCGCCGGAAGGAGCCGGAGTTTTGGGGCAGCTCCGTGGACACGTGCGCTCCACCCACCTCCACCAGCACGTCAAAGGCCCCGCTCCTCCACACGGCGCTCCACCCGCCCGGCTCCATAGTCTCCTCCAGGTACTCGCCCATGAAGCTCCGCACCTCGGACGGGCGGCAGTCGCCTGCGCGCACAGACAAAGATCCCCCCTTAGCAGACCGTAGGGGCAAGTGCTGGATAGATCACACTCTGGCGACATTTCGTTCGTAGCATCGTAAGGGGTTTTGCTTCCAACGCGGGAGGCGAAACGTCGCGAGGGAGAGAGGGGGCGCGCTCCGTGACACGGCTATAGACTGTGTGTACAGACTTATAGACTGTGTGCAGCGCTTTGTGACCCTCGGGTGAAAGGCGCTATATAAAATGCTATTATTATTATAGTGTGTATGGACCATAGGCTGTGTGTATATACTATAGGCTGTGTGTGTAGACTATGGTGTGTATAGACTATAGGCTGTGTGTACAGACTAGAGACTGTATGTATAGACTGTAGAGAGAGAGAGAGGGAGATCGCTCAGTGACACGGCTATCCCGAAATAACAGCTCACGGAGCCGTGACAATCCCAACCTAGTATGTAGTCCTGGTACGCCTTGAAGCGCTCGTAGTAGGAGAGGTGCGGCGAGTGGAACACGTCCGGGAAGCTCACGTAGCCGCAGGACGGCAGCCGCTGCAGCTGGCCGCCCAGCTCCTCCTGTCTCGCCGCCGCATCCACCACCCGCTTGTCCCTGCTGTGTGCGGTGGTGACGCCACCTGCACAGGGAGACATCGCGCGCTCGCTTCTTCTTCTTCTTTGGGATTCTTCGAAGCACGATGGTCGTCAGCCTCTGGACAGCGTTGTCTTTCAGCTCCTCGGCTTCGAAGTGTCTGGTAGAATTCGCAGGCAATACCAAGTACTACCTGACAGGGATCGCGACGTGAACGCTTCTACCTTGCTCGCTAAGCCAGCGGTTCGCAGTAGCTGGGTCTTGACACCATCAGTAGGCTGTGAGCGCCACCTAGTGGTGCGTGGAGACCAGAGCCGAGTGGGCCTTGAGATGCAAAATGTTGAGAAACTCTGGGTGTAGAACTGTAGATGATGGTAGTGGTGATGGTGATATCATCACAGCGCCCCGCCTTCACTATACCTCCATCGCCCCCATCATCACTCCCACCATCACCAAGACAAAGACCCCCGTATAGCCTTAACAGACTGTAGGATCAAGTGCTTTTAGCGAGCACCATCCTCACCATCACCCCCCTCACCATCACCACCCACCATCACCGCGCTCACCATCATCCCCGTCCCGCGCCTCCGCCTTCTCCCCGCGCGCCTCCATTCTTCTCAGCGGTTTGAATGGTGACGTCGGGACCGGCTGCTGAGCGCCGCACGCTCCCATTGGCGGCATCGGCCGCCACGTCACGCGTTCAAATCTCACGTTCGTCGACGACTGGTTGACTTATCACCTCTGCGTGTACACAACGCCACACAGGAGCCGGTGTTTTCACTCTTCATAGTTTTATGGTGGGTTTTCGGCGGGCACTCCAGTTTCCTCCCACAGTCCAAAGACACGCTGCTGCTGCGTAGGTTAATTGGCCTGCGGACTAAATTGCCCCCGGTCCCCTATGATGGACTGCCTTCCGCCCTGTGTCCGCCGGGATAGGCTCCGGCTCACCGCGACCCTGTACATCCTGTACATTGTACAGGATGAACGGGTTTCTGATAATGGGATGAGATGAGGAGATACATAGAGACTCATAGAGACACAAAGACGTTTCGCTGATAGTTGCAATTAGCTTCAATCAGCAACAAAGGTTCTGGAGAGGACCCGCGGTCTCCAGGTCTTGACAATGAATGGATGGATTTCAAACCTACGTCAAAAAAAATCAGTCATTTATTTATGTCTTCGCGCCGTATAAATAACAGGCACCGGCACGGCGGACACCTAAACAGGCCGCCGAGTCATTTTTACCGCGGACCCGTGGGAGGGAGCGCAGGACCCCCCAGCTAGTGCCGACATATTGGGTAGGGGTAAGGAGAGGCCGCAGCCAACCGAGTGGCGCTTCCTCGCTCGTAAAGGCGGCAATTAACGCGGCTCGGAGACAATTAGGAGGAGAGTCGATAGATTCGCGTCTTCGCTGCGACACGAGAGGAGACGCAGCAGCAGCCATGAGCGTGATGGATTACGTGCGAGAGATGGCCTCGGCGGGGCTGTTCTCCAACGTGCGGCTCATGAGCAGCCTCCTCCTCACCTTCAGCGACAATAACCCGTAAGCGCCTCTGTTAACACACACACACACACTTATTAACACCCACGCACCATTATCACTACGATACTATTAATCGTTTCCTGTCACATTCGTTTAATACATTGTGCTATAGCACGTCGCAGCCTGCCCATAGCCCGCATGCGCCTCCATTAACACCCACACACATGTGCCGAAGCTGACCATCGTGCTTCGAAGAATCGCAAAGAAGAACACCCACACACTATCATCACTACTGCGCTAACACTTATAGTCGACTGCTACATACTATGATCATTGTACTATAGGACACGTCACTCACAGCTCTTTCCATCTCAGGAATCGTGAAGCCAACCGACCTCTTAACATCAAATGGTCTGGAACACCACTTGAGCACTGTAAGCACCCTGTCTACCTTGGAGTAACCCTGGACCGCACTCTCTCCTTTAAGGAGCACGTCAAAAACACCAAATTGAAAGTGGGTTCCCGAAACAACATCCTACGAAAACTGGTCAACTCCAAATGGGGAGCCACAGCACACACATTAAGATCTACTGCTCTGGCCTTGTGCTATTCCTCTGCGGAGTATGCATGTCCTGTCTGGGAGAGGTCAACCCATGCCAAGAAACTTGACCCGGCATTGAACAACACCTGCCGCCTGATCACTGGCTGCTTGAAACCCACACACACAAACAACCTGTACCTCCTCGCTGGCATTGCCCCTGCTGATATCCGACGGGAAGTGGCCAGTCGAGTCGAGATGACAAAGGCTACTGGCGATGAACGCCACCTCCTTCATGGACGTCAACCCCCGGCCCAACGACTGAAGTCAAGAAGAAGCTTCCTCAGCCATGTGCAGCCCCTAACAACATCTCGAGGGGAAACCAGACTCCGGCTCTGGACGGAAAAGCTTGAGAGTGACCCTCCTGCAACTGGCATGGGAATCCCACCTGCTGAAGACTTCCCTCCTGGCTCAGATGCACCATGGATTCAGTGGAAGACACTCAACCGCCTGAGAACTAGAACGGGACGATCAAAAGATGCTTTGGTCAGATGGGGCTACAAGACCGGCCCAACCACCTGTGAATGTGGAGAAGCAGACCATACTATGGAACACTGCCTTGTCTGTGCTCTACTACCCAACCTCTGCAGCTCAAAAGACCTTGCGGAGTTCAATGAAAATGCAAGGGGCTGTGTAAGAAAATGGGAAACTGTAATTTAACATCGCGCTTCGAAGAATCGCAAAGAAGAAGAAGTGCCAATAGAGCGTGCGCGCCTCTATGAGTTTCACGACCTTCCAGTATATTCGAAGCAGCCTTAATCATTAAATGTTTTGATGCTTTGGTTTTTATTAGTTGTTTTTTCTTCTTCTGTCGTTGTGCGGCGCTTTGTGACCCTCGGGTGAAAGGCGCTATATAAAATGCTATTATTATTACTGCGGTCGACTGCTCCACACTATGATCATTGTACTCCTGTCACCGTGTCTCCTGTCTGTCACCGTGTGTCCTATCTCCGTGTATGTCCCTGGGTCTCCTGTCTGCGTCCCTGCGTCTCCCGTCCTCGCGTGTCCCCGCGGCCAGCGAGCTGCTGTCGCCGGGCGCCCACTACCAGCTGCTGGTGTACCACGCGGACGCGCTGCACGCCGAGCGCGAGTTCCGCAAGGCGGAGGCCACCTACCGCCAGGCGCTGCAGCAGAAGAAGTTTCTCAGCAAGTGCGTGCGTGTCCGCTCGGGGGCCGGGGCCGCCGCTCCGCCACCCGCGCAGGTCGGTCAAACGGCCGGCCGGCCAGCCGCCGCAGCACCGCGCCACCGCCACCCCGGTTTGAGATAGATCCGAATTCGATTCGCTTCTTCGAAGCGTGATGGTGACATGACAGCATCTCATTGCAACAAGTTCTTCTTTAGTTGCAGACAGCCCTTCGACATTCAGAGATATAATAGTCTGTGCTGGCCTTAAAGGCGGCGGGCATTGGCCTCTCGCCTTGCTCCAGACTGAGGGGCTTCTGGCATCTGTTGAGCTTCTGGACATCGTTGTCTACCAAACACTTCAAAGCCGAGCTGAAAGACAACGATGTCCAGAAGCTGACCATCGTGCTTCGAAGAATCGCAAAGAAGAAGAAGCTCGGCTTCGAAGTGTTTGGTAGAATTTGCAGGTAATACCAAGTATTACTTGACAGGGATCGCGACGTGAACGCTTCTACCTTGAGATAGATAGATGTTTATTATTACGCCAGAAAAATACCCATTGAGTTTCCAAGCGCTTTACGGGACTCCTGCATTGACGCAACAAACGGCGCGATGTACGACGAGCATTGCTCTTAGATTGATCGATGTTACTCGTCATCATCGTCATTGTATGAAACCGCTGAATGCTGTACAGGGTTGCGGTGAGCCGGAGCCTATCCCGGCAGACACGGGCAATTTAGTCCGCAAGCCAATTAACCCAAGCAGCAGTGTGTCTTTGGACCGTGGGAGAAAAACGGAGTGCCCGGCGAAACCCCACGTGGACACTGGGGGAACATGCAAACTCCACACAGAAAGGCCCCCCGAGCCGGGATTCGAACCCGGGAACGTCTTGCTGTGAGACGGCAGCGCTACTCGCCGTGCCGCCCGACAGGTGTACCTACGTAGCTGTGTCACGGCGGCTCGATTCATGACGGTTGCTCTTCAGAGCTGTCTCTTTCGGGATAGCCGCGTCACCGAGCGCTCTCCCTTTCTCCCTCGCATCTATCCGATGAGGAAGAAGAGCTGGCGATGCCTCCTGCGTGTGTGCTGTAGCCGCCTGCGCTGTGTGCGTGCGTGTGTAGGGGCTGCCGTCGGAGCTGGAGGTGAAATACAAACTGGCCGATTGCTACATGAACCTGCGTCAGGATAAGGACGCCATCGCCGTGCTGGACACCGTGCCCGCCAAGCAGCGCACACCCAAGGCACGAACGCACACGAGCGCACACAACAACAACAGCAACAACCGCCGTTCGCCACTAAGTGGTGGAGACGTCGCCAAGACACCTATGCTAGCCCGGGTGCACCTTGAGGCTATCACGCGGAGTGTCGAAGGCTCGTCGACAGGAGGTCACGGGACAGACCCAGGTGCCACGTGCTGCCTGGCCGAGATGACTGGCTGGGGCACCATTTGAGCTCCCTACCGTGCCAACTTGCTGTGCTTTGGCCGCTCGGTGCTCGGCTCGCTGTTGCGAGCGTCGCTCCTCCGCCCTCCGTTGTTGCTGGAGGGCGACCGCACACACCCAACAGCAACAACTACCGCCATTCCCCACTAAGTGGCGGTTACGTCACCGCGGCGCCTGCGCCAGGCCATATGCACCTTGAGGCCGCACACCCACACGCACGCACACACACACACAGCAACGCACGCACGGCAACGCTCGCAAGCGACACTTGCCCGCGACGGCCTGCGCGTCTATAAGGGGGCGATGTCTGCGCGCGTTCGTCCCGTGTGTTCAGATCAACATGACGCTGGCGGGGTTGTATCGCAAGACGGGCCAGGAGCGCTCGGCCATCACCTGCTACAAGGAGGTGTTGCGGCAGTGTCCGCTGGCCCTGGAAGCCATCCTGGGTGGGTGACGCAGCCTCTTGTCAGCTAAGCCATTCCACACGCTCGACGGGCGATTCCGACACGCGGGAGGCGAAACGTCACGACGCAGGGAGGAACGCTCGGCGGCACGGCCGGGCGGCAGGGCGTCGTCTGCGTCTCGCGGAAAGAACGGTCTCGCCCGAGGCCGGCGCTATGCCGGGCGACAAACCCGGCGACCCGAGTTCGAATCCCGCACGCGGCCAACACCGGCGAAGATTTTCCGAACCGGGTCCCTAGGTCGACTCGGTCTCAAATTTTTACCTAGCGCGGTTTGTAAACATCGCCACGAGGGAGGCAAAGGCGGGCGGGCGTGGCGCCGGTCACCCACCCCCCTTCCGCGTGCCGTGTCGACCTTCACAGGTGGCGCTCGCTGACGGCACTCGCACCGACGGTCCGTCGAGGCTAACGCGCGGTCGGGGGGGGGGTGTCGTTGTCTCGCAGGGCTGCTGTCGCTGTCGGTGAAGGGCGCCGAGGTGGCGGCGCTGACGGTCAACACGCTGCAGACCATGCCGTCGCTGGAGTGGCTCTCCATGTGGATCAAGGCGTACGCCTACGCTTACGCGCGCGACTACCCGCGAGCCATCTCCACATTCTGGTGCCCCACGCACGCACGCACACACACACCGGTACAGAACCGGTCCTGGGCCTCCCATTGGGTGACTCAATTTTCGAATGAGTACCTGGTGCCGTGTGTGAACAGCACTTAACCCTGCAGCGCATTAATGACGTGCGGGGGGGTGTGATCGTGCGTTTGTGTGTGTCTGTGTCGCAGCGCCCTGGACAAGCGCATGCTTCTCAAGGACAACGTGGACCTGCTCACCAGCCTGGCGCGGACCTACTTCCGCAGCGGAGACAAGAAGAACGCGATCGCGCGATTCCAGCAAGCGCAGATCCTCGACCCGTACCTCATCAAGAGTGAGCCCTCGCTCTCTCCCGCGCTCTCTCCCGCTCTCTCTCCCTCGCTCGCTCCCTCGCTCGCTCCCTCTCTCCCCTGCGGCGTAACGATTGCACTAGCTACTCATTTGGGGCTGAGCTGACATAGGGTGAGGCCCAGGACCGAGTTTAGAAGATCGTCACTGGTGTTGGCCGTGAGCAGGATTCGAACTCGGGTCATAGACAGGTTTGTAGCCCAGCACCGCTTCCCTCAAAGGACATCTATGTCTCCCCCTGTCACTCACCCTCCCTCCCTGTCTCCCTCCGTGTTTGTCTTTAAGGAAGTGACGGCCATCTTAGGGGACGCTGGCAGATTTTTGCCGCTCTTAAGATTGCCAGTTTCACGACCTTTCGGTATATTCGAAGCAGCCTTAATCATTACATTTTTTGTTCCTTTGGGTTTTTATTGGTTGTTTTTTCTTTCATTGTTGACGTGCCATTCTCTCCGCGGCCCTTGTGCAGCGCTTTATGACCCTCGGGTGAAAGGCGCTATATACAATGCTATTACTACTATTATTATCTAGATTGGCACAAGCGCCGTGGTGAAGTCACCGCCACTCGGTGTAAAACGGCGGCCGTTGTTGTTGTTGTGTGTCCAGGCCTAGATCTGTACGGGTACCTGCTCGCCAAGGAGCGTCGCTTGGAGGAGCTGGAGAAGCTGGGCGTGCGGCTGTTTGGCATCTCGGACCAGCAGGCGGAACCCTGGGTCGTCATGGGGTGAGCGGCGGGCCTCGTGCGCACACAGCCGTGGGGAGCCGTCGCTCATTGCCGCACCCGGCACCTTGCCGTGCGGAGTTTGTTATTAACAGGGGGATCAAGGTAGAAGCGTTCACGTCGCGATCCCTGTCAAGTAATACTCGGTATTACCTGCAAATTCTACCAAACACTTCGAAGCCGAGGAGCTGAAAGACAACGATTTCCGGAAGCTCAACAGACGCCAGAAGCCCCTCAGTCTGGCGCAAGAAGAGAGGCCAATGCCCGCCGCCTTTAAGGCCAGCACTGACTATTATATCTCTAAATGTTGAAGGGCCGTCTGCGACTAAATAAGAACTTGTTGCAATGGGAAACTGTCATATAACCATCGCGCTTCGAAGAATCGAATCGAATTCGAAGGGGGAGAGATCACACAATCATCATCATCATCATCGTCAGAAACCGCGTAATCCTCTACAGAGTTGCGGTGGGCCGGAGCCTCTTCCGGCAGACACTGTGCGCAAGGCAGGGCTATACCGAGGATAGGGCGTCAGTCCATCACAGGGCACCGGGGGCAATTTAGTCCGCAGGACAATCAACCTATGCAGCAGCGTGTCTTTGGACTGTGGGAGGAAACCAGAGTGCCCGGCGAAAACCCATGGGGACACGGGGAGAACATGCAAACTCGAAACAGAAAGGCACCCGAGTCGGGATTCTGTTTCGCTGTGAGGCGGCAGCGCTACTCGCCGCTACGCCACCGTGCCGCCCCCTCTTAATAATAATGATTCTAAATTTATAACGCTGCGTGGCACGTATTCATTCAATGTCGAAGGCATTCATTCGAAGATAGAACGGACTCAGACGCGTAGCGAGAAAAGCGCAGAGAGGCGGAGGAGGCAGCCAGGCGGTTGGCCTGCCTTGCGCCCTGCGTCTGCCCGCGATAGGCTCCGGCTCACCGCGACCCTCTGCAGGATCGAGCGGTTTCTGACGACGGACGGACGTGTGCACGGCGCGTTACAAACCGCGCCGCCGTCGTTACTAACGCGGGCTGGTCGCGATTCTGCCCTCCCCTCTCCTCCGCAGCTACTACTGCTACAAGACCAAGAAGCACACACGTGCCGTGTACCTGGCGGCCAAGGCCATCCAGCTGAACGGCGGCTGCGTGCAGGCGCTGCTGCTGAAGGGCTCGGCGCTGCGCCACATGGGCAAGCTGCACGAGGCCGTGCTGCACTTCCGCGAGGCGCAGCGGCTCGCGCCCAACCGCCTCGACTGCTACGAGGGTGCGTGCGCGCGCGTCAGTGTGCGTGCGTGTGTGCGTGTGGAACGGTGGCTCGGTGGCTAGCGCGCTGGGCTACAAATCTGGCGACCCGAGTTCGAATCCCGCTCACGGCCACCAACGACAATGACGAATTTTTTAACTGGTGCCGGGTCTCCCCTCGGTCGACTCGGTGTGTAAACATCGCTACTACTGTCCGGAAGCTCGACAGATGCCAGAAGCCCCTCAGTCTGGAGCAAGAAGAGAGGCCAATGCCCGCCGCCTTTAAGGCCAGCACTGACTATTATATCTCTAAATGTTGAAGGGCTGTCTGCAACTAAAGAATAACTTGTTGCAATAGGAAACTGTCGTGTAACCATCACGCTTCGAAGAATCGAATCGACGGGACACAGCAAACGTGCGAACATGCTCCTAAACAACGAACGTGCCCCTAAAAGCGCGCCGAGGCTACCGCGGGGGGGGACCTTTGTCGTTTTCCGCGGCGCCGCAGGTCTGGTGGAGTGCTACCTGTCGCTGCAGCGCACCCGCGACGCGCTGAACCTGGCGAACGCGGGCTGCAAGGCGCTGGGCTGCACGGCGCCCGTGCTCACCATGTACGCCTGCGTGCTGCTGCACGACAGCAGCAGCACCGACAAGGCGCACGGCCTCATCGACCGCGCGCTCGCTCAGCAGCCCGACCTCGTCAAGGCCGTCATCATGAAGGCCGAGCTGCTGCGTGAGTCCGGGTGGGGGGGGGTTGCTGGCTGACGACGCCAGTTGTGAACCGCTACCACCAGCATGACCGACAACAACACAACAACGGCCGCCACCACCAACACCACCTTCACCCACATGCCAGCACTGACTATCATATGTCTAAATGTTGAAGGGCCTGTCTGCAACTAAAGAAGAACTCGTTGCAATGGGAAACAACTGTCGTGTAACCGTCACGCTTCGAAGAATCGAATCGAATTCGAACCCACGTGCCGCCACCACCGTAACAGAGCAACCGCCATTCGTCACGAGGTGGCAGTGCAATGCTGTGCATTTGAAAAATGTGTGCAGTGCCATGTGTAAATGTGTTTTTTTTTATAATAATAATAATAGCATTTTATATAGCGCCTTTCACCCGAGGGTCACGGTTGATTTACATTTTTTTATTTTGGTTATTTATGAATCTTGTATATGTGTTAAGTTTTGTCAGCAACTCGCGTGTTTGTTGTGTCGCACGAGTACCGTAAAGAGCTTGCAAGCTCACTGGGTATTTTTTATGCTGTAATAATAAACGTATATCTATCAGTGAGCTTGCAAGCTCTTTCCGGGATTTCCGCATTGACACAACAAACACGCGAATTGACAAAATAACAAATTAACCAAACAAAAAATAATATTTTAAACCCCCCCCCCCCCCACCCGCGTTGCTAATTGAAACCCGCCACTCCCCGTCTCGTCAGGTCGAGACCAGAAGTATGAAGAGGCGATGGCGCTGGTGAGGGCGGCGCTGACCAATCAGAGCGTGGGGATCCTCCACCGCATCCTGGGCGACTTCCTGGGGGCCATAAACAACACGCAGGAGGCCATGGACCAGTACAGCATCGCACTCAGGTGAGCGGCTCAGCGGAACGGCTCTCAGGCTCGGAGTCTCGCGTGAGACTCGGCTCCAGGAGATCGGGTCCCGTAAAGCGCTTGCAAGCTCGCCGGGTATTTTTCTGCTTTAATAATAAACATCTATCTTTCTTTCTCGGAATCAAAGGCATGTTTCTTTCCCGTTTTAAATCTGTCGTCAATCAAAACACTGTCTTCTCTCACCCCCTTCTTTTACCAACTACTCCCTCCTTCCCTCCGTCCGTCCGTCCGTCCGTCCCAGCCTGGACCGCAGCGACAGCCGCGCGCTGGAGGGCATGCAGCGGCTGGAGCGCGAGGAGGGAGGCGGCGGCGCGGAGGGGGTGAGCGGCGAGGACGACGGCGACGACGTGGAGGGGGTGAGCGGCGAGGACGGCGAGGGCGACCTGGAGGTCAGCGACACCGAGACCGCGCCCTGGGCCGAGCACGAGCAGTGGTTCGGCATGCAGTGACACGCGGCGGCGGCGCGCACGCGCGGCGACGCGCGGTGACGCGTACGCAAGGTGACACGGTGACGCGAGGTGACACCCCGTGACACCCGGCGACACCCACCAACGCGTACACACGGCGACACGCGCACGCGGCGACACGCGGCGACACGCGGCGAGGACCGGTATCACCCACCGACACACACGGCAACGACACAACGCTGATTTTAAACCAGAGCTGGGACGCAATGACTCGTGGCCGGGCTGACACCATGGACTCACTGCACTGGGGGAACCTGGTGGGATCACGGGGCGGCTCGACAAAACCCGGATGCGCGAGCGTAGCGTTTCACGTGAGCCAGCGTTAATGACGATGACAGTGGTGAAGCGTATCTCTGCCCGTGGTTCTCCACACGCCCACACGCACACACTCGAGCACTCGTGTTGTCGTTCAGAGACGCAGCTCGCACCGCATACGGCTCTTGTCGCCGCGTCGCGAGGCTGTACCGTCACCAGAATTCGTCACTCTCCCACGCACGGCGCGCTCACCGCGACTTCACCGTGTCTCTGTCTCGCGAGCGATGCTTCGAGCACCTGTAGCTATCGACGGGCCCGGAACACACGTGTAAGTGTTAAGGACGTTGGTTTTTTCAGGATGTCTTAATTTAAGTCCTCACGGGAGTTCTCTGTCAAGCGGTGTTGTGAATCTTCAGCTTCTTCGGCGTCACCCGTCGCAGATACCCCCGACCTTTTACCGACAATTCTTATAAATGTTCCGTCTCGCACGGCGGCGAGACGTGGTGCACTTTGTTGTCGCTGCGGAGAGCGTCCACGTGAAACACTACTTGTTAAGAGCGATGGGTTTGACGCCTGGTTTAAATGAGTTGTAGGGTGTAAGGGTTATGAACACCCGCGTCACTCGCTGTGCCCCCGCTCGCTGTGTTAAAGCCACACAGCGAGACTCCGTGTGGGTTTTAAGGAAATGCACAAAGGACGTGCAGAGTGTTGCATTGTTCTGTGCTGTAATAACGATGTAAAAATAGAAAAGGTATGATCATCACCATTGTCAGAAACCACTTAATCCTGTATACAGGGTTTCAGTGAGCCGGAGGCCGATAACATCATAATATATAGGAAGCAGTGTGTGGCAATATGGCGCCGGCAAACCGCCTAGCTGCCACCTCTGCCTCTGTGCGCTTTCCTCGCGCCTCTGAGTCGTTCTCTCGTCGACATTAAATTAATATGTGCGCGTTATAAATGTAAAATTATTATTATCCCGGCAGACACAGGGCGCAAGGCAGGGCTATACCCAGGATAGGACGCCAGTCCATCACAGGGCACCGGGGGGCAATTTAGTCAGCAGGCCAATTAACCTATAGAGCAGCAGCATGTCGTTGGAGTGTGGGAGGAAACCGGAGTGCCCGGCGAAAACCCATGCGGACACGGGGAGAAAAGCTATCAAATTTGTAACAAAACAAACACATGCTTGCGGCAAAACACGAAAACAAAATGATTTTTTGTCAAACTGATACTTTGTGAAAGGTGTCTATTTGGTGTATGAAGATGTTAACACTTATTATTGCCATAAAGAGTAAAACCCGTTCTCTTATTACATCATCCGTGTACTGGCAAAGCAAGGTGCGTATTTAGCTATTGTTTTTTGTGACGTTTAAAAGCTGTCGGTCGCGGTGCGGTTTTGCTGCATCTCAAACCGTGGCCTACGTGTTGGTATTATTGACTGAATGTCCGTGTAATAAATTCCTTTTAATTGCTCTGTCGAGTGCGTGTGTGAAATCTGTGTGGGTGAGCGAATGAGTGAGTTGAGCCGCTGGGCTACAAACTTGGCGGCCCGAGTTTGAATCCCGCTCACGGCCACCAACAACAGTGACGATTTTCTGAACTGGTCCCGAGCCTCCCCAAGGTCGACTCGGCCTCAAATGAGTACCGAGTGCGGTGTGCGAACATTTCCACGAGGGAGACAAACAAAGGCGGCTCGGCGTGGTGCTGGTCACCCACCCCTTCAGTGCTTGTCGTCTTTTATAAGTGCTACTCGTCAAGGTAGAAGCGTTCACGTCGCGATCCCTCGGTGTTGCCTGCGAATTCTACCAAACACTTCGAAGCCGAGCTGAAAGACAACGATGTCCAAAAGCTGACCATCGT
>JAZEWU010000031.1:2283180-2293614 GCA_036362915.1 Geotria australis | reverse complement strand
CGGGATAGGCTCCGGCTCACCGCGACCCTGTATAGGATTAAGCGGTTTCTGAAAATGGATGGATGGATGGCATTTGACCCAATGCAAATGAATACAGCGGCGCCTGAACCAGCGCGGGCCTCCCCTAGGTGCGCTCAGTCTTAAAACAGCGCCGCCGCGTGGTGCGTGTAACAAACATCAGTTGCTTCTCTCGCGGAGACGAAGTGAAAACAACGTCACCCCCCGGCCGTGAGAGAGCGGGAGGGAGAGCTGTAGCGATGCTGGAGAACGCGCGGCCCCGCGTGTTCGCGAGGAGCGCGCAGCGGGTCGTCACGGAGCGAGACCGAGACGAGGCGGAGGACGACGAGATAGACTCCCGGGAGGTCTTCGATATCCTTCATCACCGAGCCCGCACCTCCCTCACACAGCTCCGTTCACCTCCCCACAGTCTCCATTACCTCACCGCCTACACCTCCTACACCTCCTCACAAAGACAACGATCCCCGCGTGTAGCCTTAACAGACTGTAGGGGCAAAGTTGCCGTTAGCGAGCGCCTATGAAGGTCGACACGGCACACGAGGGGGTGGGTGACCAGCACCACGCCCGGCCGCCTTCGTCTCCCTAGTGGCGATGTTTACACACCGCGCTAGGTACTCATTTGAGGCTGAGTCGACCTAGGGGAGAAGGCCCAGGACCGGTTTAGAAAGTCGTCACTGGTGTTGGCCGTGAGCGGGATTCGAACTCGGGTCGCCAGATTTGTAGCCCAGCGCGCTAACCACTGGGCTACCGTTCCCCATCTCCTCACATACCGTGTGAACCCACGTCGGTCTTCCTCCCCGACCCCCCTCTCCCCGTGCGATTCCCGCCGGGCTAAGGCGCGTGTCGCCCGGCAGCGGCTCCCAGGCGACACCGAGGCCTCGCTAAGCGTCGCTAGGCTCTCGGATATTCACAGCTCCGGGTTTAAAGTGGCATTGTTTTGTTTTTACTTTATAAACCATTTTAACAATGGTTAATGCATCAATTGTCCTGCCTGGCGCCCGGTGTCTGTGTGTGGCAAGATGTTGGCGCCGGCTAACCGCGTGGCTGCCTTCCCACCTCTCTGCGGGTTCCTCGCTACGTTCTCTCTTTGAATGAACACGTTCGACATTGAATGAATGTTGCCACGAAGCATTACAAATTGAACGTTTATTATGATTCTTAACTGGCACTTCTCACACCTGATCCGAGGCATCGCTGACCCAGAACATCCGCTCACGCTGGAGGATCTCAAGGTGGTGGAGGAGGCCCACGTCACGGTAGGTGGTTTGATCTGTGAGTTATGTTGTGATCTGTGTGAGTGAGTGTTGGGGAGCGTGTGGCCCAGTGGTTAGCGCGCTGGGCTACAAATCTGGCGACCCGAGTTCGAATCCCGCTCACGGCCAACACCAGTGACAATTTTTTGAATCGGTCCTGGACCTCCTCTAGGTCGACTCAGCCTCAAATTAGTACCTGGTGCGGTGTGTAAACATCGCCACTAGGGAGACAAAGTCGACCGGGCGTGGTGCTGGTCACCCACCACCCCCTCTGTGTGTGCCGTGTCGACCTTCATAGGTGCTACTCGCTAACGGCACTTGCCCCTACAGTCTGTTCAGGCTATACCAGGGGGGGATCTTTGTCTCGTGTGTTGCTCTCAGCGCGTGTGTTGCAATCAGCTGAGCAGGTCGTGTCGCCGCTCAGGTGAGTGACGGCGACAGCGCGGTGCAGGTGGCCTTCACGCCAACCATCCCGCACTGCAGCATGGCCACGCTGATCGGCCTGGCCATCCGCGTGCAGCTGCTGCGCTGCCTGCCGCCGCGCTTCAAGGTGAGCGGCGCTCCCACCCGATGGTCGGGCCATCCCAGCCCACTTACCCTGAGTCCATCCGTCCATCGTCAGAAACCGCATAAACCTACCCGATACTAGCGCTACCCGCCCGCTTACCATCCATCCGTCCGTCCAGAAACTGCTTCGTCTTCTTTGCGATTCTTCGAAGCACGATGGTCAGCCTCTGGACATCGTTGTCTTTCAGCTCCTCGGCCTCGAAGTGTTTGGTTAGAATTCGCAGGCAATACCAAGTATATTACCCGACAGGGATCGCGACGTGAACGCCTTCTACCTTGACCCCCAGAAACTGCTTAATCCTGTACAGGGTCGCGGTTAGCCGGAGCATTTTCCTGGCTTGACGCAGGGCACAAAGCAGGGCTATAACCATGAATGGGACGCCAGGCCATCACAGGACACCGGTCCTGGGCCTCCCCTAGGTCGACTCAGCCTCAAATGCCTACCTAGTGCAGTGTGTAAACATTGCCACTAGAGAGACAAAGGCGGCCGGGCGTAGTGCCGATCACCCACATTTTTGTGTGCCGTGTCGACATTCGAAGGTGCTCCTCGCTAACGGCACTTGACCCTGCAGTCCGTTGAGGCGACACGGGGGAATGTTCGTGTCGTGTGTGTGTGTGACCAGGTGGACGTGCGCGTCTCTGCGGGCTCGCACGCGTCGGAGCACGCCGGTAACGCCCGCAGCGCACCACACGCGTTCCCGGGCGGCGCGATGCCACGCCGGCATTGCGCGGAGAGTCTCCTCAGTTTGCACTTGGAACCGCGCTCCGAAATATGCCTTGTTTTGTCACTGCGAGTCTTGGTTGTGAGCAGGAGCGCGCGCAGAGTATTCACGCCGAGCGCCCCGTGTCCCCAGTGAACAAGCAGCTGGCGGATAAGGAGCGAGTGGCTGCGGCGCTGGAGAACTCGCACCTCCTCGGGGTCGTCAACCAGTGTCTCGGCGGCCTCACGGAGCGCTGAGGCCGCGGGACCACGGCGGGCCCGCGCAATGGATTTTGTCCGTCGTCTTTTGTCCCTTCGCAGTCGAGGATTATCAATTTGCATGTTTGTTGCGTCAATGCAGGAATACCGTAAAAGAGCTCGCAAGCTCACTGGGTAATCTTTCTGCTGTAATAATAAACATCTGTCTGTCTATCAGGGGAGGGATCGCTCTGGTCGCATCCTGTTTCTGAGAAAGAAAGATGTCGTGTTTCGTTGTAGCTTGATGTAATAACATAAATGTGTGCAGGAAATGTACTTATGTAGGATTTTGACAGCTCGCTTCATGACGGTTGCTCTTCAGAGCTCTTCTTTCGGGATAGCCGTGTCAATGAGCGATCTCCATCTCTCCCTCGCGACGTTTCGCCTCGCACCTCGGAAGCATCTGATGATAACGCATGTTAATAATCTAACATCAGCTGAGCTCACGCTTCATTCAAAGATGCCACTGGCTCACGTTCACCTTGGGCATAGCAGATGGAATGTTTTCAGATGTAAACAAAACTATTTTATCGATGTGAGAATAAAATAATTGTACGATTTAAAAAAATACATTTCTGCGGTTGGTTTCAGTTGAGCAATTGCTCCTACATGGTCTTGGGAACTTGCATGATGGTGTTGTCAACACGCCAGCAGGCTGGCCAGTTCTTCCATAGCTATACAGTCACATTACCCTGCTGCAGATGTGGGCACCCAAACCCTACTCTAAACCTTAACCATAACCTCAAACGCTAAACCCAAATCTAACCCCTCAGCCTAACCCAATCGCCCTGAGTCCGCGGGTTTCTGTGGGGGAATTAAGGGCAATGTCGCCACCTCGTGGCCACTCAGTGAGCAGCGGCTCGAGACCCTGCTACACGACTCTCGCTGACCCGAGTCTCTAGTGGCCATCTTAGGTAGGTACGCAACGACCCCATACGCTTACACGAATCTCCCTTACCCGAGTCTCTAGTGGCCATCTTAGGTAGGTACGCGACTACACCATACGCTTACACGACTCTCCCTTATCCGAGTCTCAAGTAGCTATCTTAAGTAGGCACGAGACAACACTGTACGCTTACACGACTCTCCTTACCCGAGTTTCTGGCGGTCATCTTACATATGAACACGACTCGTTAACTGAGTTGATGACCGCCATCTTGGCTAGGGACACTACTCTACAACTCAAAGCTCGGAACCCTGGTTGCTATCTCTCCCTGACTTCTTCTTCTTCTTTGCGATTCTTCGAAGCACGATGGTCAGCCTCTCCCTGACTAGATACACATACAGCGTACATTATAACAGACTTAAAGTATCATTGTAAAAATTACTATTAACTATAATAAACCGCGGTATATATTATGATAATGAGCCCAGAGCGGAGGTGACGTAGCAGCTCGTCGTGTTTCGAACGCGTGGGCGCAGCTGGCGGGAAACAGAGAGGAACTCGGAGCCCACAGCAAGCGGCGGCGGCTCTGATCAACACCGTTATCAGTCACACTCATCAAGCCTTAAATCAACCAACGTGGTCAATGCTGTGATCAACAACATCTCGACCAACAACACCTCGACCAACAAGACTGATCAACACGACAACAACCACCTCGACTCACACTGTGACTCGACCTTCTGTGATCTCCACCTCGTGAGGCGACCAGAGGCCGCGGAGTCACCCCCGAGACTCTCGACAAACATCGTCCGCTCGTCGTCGTGTGAGGCAGTTCTCTCTCTCTCACTACGAAGTCCGCGGAGCCGTCGGACTTGAAGCTCTGCTCTGCTCGCTGGGTAAGGATCCAAGTGTGTGCGCTCGCGCGGTTAGTTAACGCACGTAATGGGTGCTTTGCTTGCTTATCGAGCGCGGGTGGTTAAATCGAGGTGAAACCATGGATGGACGCTTAATTGATTATAAGAACTCCGCTTTTATTGAAACCCTTTGATTGAAACGCTTTTAATAATAATAACTAAAGCAGCCGACGCTGTTGCGGGGCTCTTGAGAGGAACGCGCGATCCCGGGAGATACGCGCAGGCGGCGTGTGGCTGGAAGTGATAAAAGCGGTAATGACTGAGAAGCCCTAAAGTCTCCTCACGAAGACCGTTAAGACACAGTTTTGTATTAACACACAAAGAGCCCTAACACACTGTTCATCAACACAGCTCTACACAGTCTTAGATTAGACTGATTAAGAAGCGCGGGTCTCGCTGCGTGAGGCAAACGCCAGTGAGTTGTTGGCGCCACCGACTCGCCCCTCATCCATTCACGCCACACGTGTTATTTTTTATAACGATAAGGAGTAATATTATCTTCATCACCCGATTAAGCTCGCACCGTAATCCACTATCGTTAACTAACGATGCAAGTCGGGTTGTGTGAGTTCCTTTCCGTCTTTGTCTCTCCTCGTAGCGGGGTGAGGGGCTGAGCGGGAGAGGCGCATTGCGCGCGGTTTTGTTGCCGCGCTCCGCGGTTTGAGCGGGAGGCGAAAACTCGCCTCATTAGCCACCTCATCCACCTTCCTCACTTTCTACATTGTTTTAACTCGCTTAATCCACATTTATTCTCTTCCTTAATTTTAAATACATCGCATTTATAACGCGTGGCACATGTCCAAAAGACGTACTGCTGCTGCATAGGTTAAAATGGCCTGCTGACTAAATTGCCCCCGGTGCCCTGTGATGGACTGGCGTCCCGTCCTGGGTATATCCATGCCTTGCGCCCTGTGTCTGCCGGGATCGGCTCCGGCTCACCCAGTGTCGAAGGTATTAATTAGAATAGAGAACTACGCAGAGACGTAGTGTGGAAGCCGTAGAGAGGCGGAGGAGGCAGCCAGGCGGTTTGCCGGCTTCAACATATCGCCACACTGCGTCCTATATAATTTTATCTATCCATTTTCTAAACCGCTTGTCCTGGTGAGAGTCGCGGTAAATTAATTAATGTGAGGGGGGGCAGGGGTGGTTTAGTTGTGGGAGGAAACCGGAGGACCCGTAGGAAACCCACGCAGAACAGGAGAACACACGCGGTGGCGCCTTAAACACATTGTATTATTGAAGCTCTGTTTATGAGTTTAGGTCATGTGAAAAAGTGTGTAAGTGTAGTGCACCCGTCGATATGTTGGAGAGAACGAGCGAGCACACACAGCACTTACCTTAAAAGATGGTACCGACGTTTCGCTGAGACTTCCACTCCAAGCCCTGATGAAGATGAGTGGAAGTCTCAGCGAAACGTCGGTACCATCTTTTAAGGTGAGTGCTGTGTGTGCTCGCTCGTTTTCTCCAACATATCGACGGGTGCACTATACTAACACACTTTTTCACATGACTTAAACACATAAACAGAGCTTCACTATGGATAACATTGGTCATGAAAGCCTACGAGTTTATTTTACATTGTATTATTGTTGTTTTGCGAATTCACAATTCTGGGTCGATGTGTTTTGTGTGTCAGGGAAACGCGCTCCCCTCACACCAGGAGCCGCATTCAGCCGCGGGGAAGATGCCCAGGAGGAGGTGAGATGGGTGGTGAGGGTTGTGGTGATGTGGTCTGGGACACAGATCCCCCGTGTAGCCTTAACAGACTGGAGGGTCAAGTGCTGTTAGCGAGTAGCGCCTGTGAAGGCCGGCACGGCGCACGAGGCGGTGGGTGGCCAGCACTACGCCAGGCCGCCTTTTGTCTCCTTAGTGGCGATGTTTACATGCCGCACCAGGTACTCATTTGAGGCCGAGTCGACGTAGGGGTGACCCAGGAGCGGTTCTAACAAAGCACCTAGCTCCCGCACGGTGACCGATGCCATCGCTACATCTCGTTCTGTCGGACACGTTCCACGTCTGTATCGCCTGCGTAACGTGTAACACTTTGCTGTGGTTAGATAGATAGATAGATGTTTATTATTACAGCAGAAAAATGTCCAGCGAGCTTGCAAGCTCTTCACGGGATTTCTGCATTGACACAACAAAACACGTGAATGTTTGTTGCGCCCTGTGATGGACTGGCGTCCAATCCAAGGCACGGGCCTGCTTTGTGCCCTGTGTCGGCCGGGATAGGCTGACACAGGATTGAGTGGTTTCTGACGGTTGTTGGGCTTTGCTGCGGGTGTTGTCTGTGGCAGCAGCAGTCGTCTGGTGACCAAGCGGGAGCGGAGCGACGAGAACGGGTCGTTTGTGCTGCGCTCGCGCAAGAGGAAGTGCCAGGCAAGTCATGGGCGGCGCGAGCGTCGCGGGCCCCTCGCCAGCCGCCGTGCCGCTAGAGACGTCTAGTGTTCCCGGCCAGGTCGATCGTACCGTCCGTCGTGTGTCCACCGTGACCCACTGTGATCCACGGATTCTGCCGCGGTCATAGCGCGCATGCCGGGCTGGCAGTGCGCAGTTTGGCAGAGATAGATAGATGTTTATTATTAAAGCAGAAAAATAGCCAGTGAGCTTGCAAGCTCTTTGCGGGATTCCTGCGACACGACAAACACGCCTCTTTGACGAAAATTAGAGGAGAGTGAATCCTCTCCAGAGCCCTTATCGCCGAGTCCAAGCTGCGTGTCGGTCGCGTGACGGCCGCTGTGAAAGCTGCACCTTGATGGTTGCTCTTCAGTGATGTTCTTTCGGGATAGTCGTGTCGAGCTGTCCCGAAAGAACAGCTTTGAAGAGCAGCCATCATGAATCGAGCCGTGACAAACCTACATCAGAGCTGCACCTTTACAATTACATTTTCAATGTGTATCCGCGCCGTTTCACTACACGGTGTTCGTTTACTGTCGAAGGGATTCGTTTGAAGAGACAACGATTCAGAGGTGCAGCGAGGAAACCGCAGAGAGGCGGGGTGCGGGAGGAAGGCAGCCGCATAGTTAGCCAGCGCCTACCCGCGAGGCGCTGGGTCCTATGTGTTATGATGGTATCGGCCAATTAATTGATGAGCTTTTTTTTAGTTGTGAGAGCAAACCAGGTAACCCGGAGGAAACCCACGCAGAACAGCGGGAGAACACACAACCTCTGTCACTTGGAAAGGTGCCCGAGGCAGGAATGGACCCGGCTCAGGCAGGACACAGATGTTACCGGCTACGCCGCCATCGCCTAGTGTAACGTCGTCTCTGTCTCTCTGCGTCTCCGCGTCCCCGTGTGTCTGCCGCCCAGGAAAACGAAGATGCACCTGTGTCGTTCGTCCGCTCGCCCCACCACCTCGCCAAACGGAAACACCTGCACGAGATCAAGGTGTGTGAGCCACGGTGTGTGGCGGGTGTGTGGCCTGCCTGGGCGTGTAGCCCACATGCCCGGCCAGCACGTGCCCGGCCAACACATGCCCGTATAGATTTTGTTTGGCGTATCAGGATTTCTTCCACGGCGCCCAAAGTCAGAAACCGCGTGGCATATATCGGAACATTTTGGAATATCCCGCGGCACAAACTCTGACACTCGGAAAAGACGCACGAACGCAACCCCCTCGAGCAGGAACTTCTCTCTACGAGGTGGCGCGGATGTTACCACCGCGCGTACTCACGCTTCGGGAACCGCCGCCGTAGCTGATGTGTCGTCGCCCCGTGTCGTCGTCGCTCGCAGCTCGACCGGTTCGCCCAGCAGCTGCCGGAGCCTCGCGGCGCCGGCGCCGAGTCGCCGGAGACGCCGGCCAAGGAGCCGCGAGACTCGCCGCGATTCCTCAAGCAGTCGGCGGCTAGCGGCGCCCTACCGCCCGACCGGCCGTCGCCACTGCCCGCCCTCGGGTACGGATGCCTGCTTATAAATAGCCTCTAACGCAGGGGTGGGGAACCTTTTTTCTGCCAAGGGCCATTTGGATGTTTATAACATCATTCGCGGGCCATAGAAAATTATCAACTTAAAAATTAGCCTGCTATATTTGGTCAAACATTTAATTAACTCATCCCTAATGTGATGGCTGGAACTGCTTCTCTTTGGTGAGGCATGTGATGAGCTTTTATGTTGCTATGGAAAAAGCTCCTAGATTTATTGAATTTCGAGTCCCGCCTGCGGTTGCCTTGGCAGGGCCAGACCAAATGATTTTGCGGGCCTTTATGCGGCCTGCGGGCCAGACGTTCCCCACCCCTGGTCTAACGGGAGCTCGTTAGTAAGTCGGGGACTGCCCGCACCACGTGCGTTCCCGACGAGTTCCCGGTTCCGATTCACCCTGACGCACCGGGAACCGGGTCGGAGGCTCGCGTGAGTTTGTGTTGAGCGTGTTGCCGTGTTGTTGTTGTTGCTGGTGCAGCTGGGCATGCCCCGAGGCCGTGTGGGCCAACATGCTGCACAAGGAGCGGCAGCACGAGCGCGACCGCCGCTGCCTGGAGCGGCACCCGGCGCTCAACGCCCGCATGCGAGCCGTGCTCATCGACTGGCTCATGGAGGTGAGCCTGGGGGGGATTACCGGCGGAAGGTGCCCCTTCTCCGCACAGAGAGATGTTCCTGCCCTGAGGCGGTTCCATTCCTGTCTCTGTGTCCCTGTGTCTCCCCCTGTCGCTCACCCTCCCTCCCTGTCTCCATCCGTGTTTGTCTTTAAGGGAGTGACGGCCATCTTAGGGGACGCTGGCAGATTTTTGCCGCTCTTAAGATTGCCTGTTTCACGACCTTTCGGTGTATTCGAAGTAGCCTTAATCATTTAATTTTTGTTGCTTTGGTATTTATTAGTTGTTTTTTCGTCGTTGTTGACATGCCGTTCTCTCCGCGGCCCTTGTGCAGCGCTTTGTGACCCTCGGGTGAAAGGCGCTCTAAAATTATTATCACTCGTACATCTCTTAAGGGAATGGCTCCAGAATATTTTCTCGGGATTTTTGTGATTTTCTCCACAGTCACAAAATATACAGCACGTTTCACAAAATGCGGAAATATCCCGCTGGGTCAGACGACAGGAACCCGCGCGAGGCCCGCTGACATGGCGTGCGCGCGTCCCGCAGGTGTGCGAGGTGTACCGTCTGCAACGCGAGACCATGTACCTGGCGCTCGACTACTTTGACCGCTACCTCGCCGCTCAGACGGACGTCTGCAAGTCCCAGCTGCAGCTCATCGGCATCACGGGCCTGTTCGTAGCCGCCAAGACCGAGGTGCCTCCTTACTTTCGGGGTTTTTTTTTCTAACCCCGGTTCGTTGTTTACGCGGTTGCTGAGCAAAACCGAGACGCTCAGGTTGTCCGGCGAGAAATCGCACGGTCGGGATCGCGGTCGACGAGAAATTGCACGGTCGATGAGAGATCTTCTTTCTTCTTTGCGATTCTTCGAAGCACGATGGTCACGTGTGCACTTAATCGGGCAAGGGCTTTTTTGGGAGTAGAGATATCGGGAGGGAATTCTAGCGTCAAGCTGTGCGGCGAACTACTGCGTGGCGAGCGAGTGGGCTGCGTGGCGAGCGAGTGGGTTGTGTGGCGAGTGTAGTGAGTGTGACGTGTGGTGAGCGAGTACACGTGTAGTGAGGTGTGTGTGTGTGTTGGCGACCCCCGTGTGACCTGTGGGCCTGCAGGAGATCTACCCGCCCAAGCTGACCGAGTTCTCGTACGTGACGGACGGCGCCTGCACAGACGACGACATCGTCGTCATGGAGCGCAACATGCTGCAGGTGGCGGCTGCGACACTCACCGTCGGACGCACCGCCCGTTAAATCCCCCCATAGACTCCAATTTTAAATCCTTCCATAGACTTCAGTGTTAAATCCTCTCATAGA
>JAZEWU010000031.1:2246481-2259171 GCA_036362915.1 Geotria australis | reverse complement strand
CAGCCTTAATTATATTTTTGTTGTTGCTTTGGTTTTTAATAGTTGTTATTTTTTTATGTCGTTGTGCAGCGCTTTGTGACCCTCGGGTGAAAGGCGCTATATAAAATGATATTATTATTATTATTTGCCCGTTTCCGTGGTGCTGGCGGTGAGATTGATTCTGCTGCTGATGATCACAATGGTCGTGATTACAATTGATGTTTGTAGGTTGTCGCGGCTCGATTCATGAAGGTTGCTCCTCGGAGCCTCCAAACGTGGGAGGCTAAGCATCGTCGCGACGGAGAGACGGGAGGCGCTCAGTTGACACGGCTATCCCGAAGGAACAGCTCTGAAGAGCAACGATGCTGCGGATATTAACTGCTGATGATTTTGTATCGTAGCTCAGCGGTCAGCGCGCCGAGCTACAAACCTGGCGATCCGAGTTCGATTCCCGCTCACGGCCAACACCAGTGACGATTTTCTGATCCGATCCTGGGCCTCCCCCCTAGGACCTAGGTGGACTCAAATGAGCAGCAAGTGCTGTGTGTAAACATCGTCACTATGGAGACAAAGGCGGCCGGGCGTGGTGCTGGTCACCCACCTCCTCGTGTGCCGTGTCGACCTTCATAGGTGCTGCTCGCTAACGGCACCTTGACCCCACAGTCTGTTAAGGCTATATAGGGGATCTTTGCCTTTGTGATTCCGCGGATACTGTGATGGAGCCGGGATGCGGCGCTTGCTGATGGCAAATCATCACGACCCACGATGCTGATGCTGCTCATCATGATGGCTCATGGTAACATCAACAATTACATGGTAACATGGTAACATCAACACTGACAGTTTCGATAACGGCCCAAACACTCTGCTTTCCTCACACAGTCCAAGCACACGCAGCCGCTGCTGTCTAGGTTAATCGGCCGGTTCACGTCGCGAATCCCTGTCAAGTAATACTTGGTATTACCTGCAAATTCTACCCAAACACTTAGAAGCCGAGCCAGAAAGACAACGATGTCCAGAAGCTCAACTGATGCCAGAAGCCCCTCAGTCCGGAGCAAGAATAGAGGCCGATGCCCGCCACCTTTAAGGCCAGTACTGACTATTATATCTCTAAATGTTGAAGGGCTGTCTGCAACTAAAGAAGACCTCGTTGCAATGGAGAAACGGGTCATACAAAAAATCACGCTTCGAAGAATCGAATCGAATTCGACTAGACTGCCTCCGGTTGCCCTGTGTCTGCCAGGACAGGCTGCGGCGTCCCGCGACCCCTGCACAGGATTAGGCGAGCACCGACGACGCATGATTACCGCTGCAGCGGATTAACACCGCTGGGAGCGGTAAGCAATTCGGCCGTTGTTTATAAGCATGCTGCCAATGGCGGCTGATGCTGATTGTCATTGCTGATGATGGTGGTGGTGATGATGGTGGTGGTGATGATGGTGGTGGTGATGATGGTGGTTACGATCACAAGCAACAACACACAGGGCGCCGGAGATGGAGTGGTGGTGGTGGGGTGAGGCTGTGAGTCTGTGAGACGTTACCCGGAGCTCGCCTTGTGCAGTCTGCGCCTCTTGCACCAAAATCCGCCTCTCTGCCGTGCCGCACCAACACGGGCTGCTGACGTCAGCTCCCCCTCCCGTTCCCTTCCCCCCCCTCCACCGTATTCTTGCCTGTAGCGCAGCCCAAAGACAAATATCCCCCGCGTAGCTTTGACGGACCGTAGGGTCAAGTGCCGTTCGCGAGTAGTACTTAATGTAATAATAATCGTAATAATTTGTAATAATTTTACACACGAGGTGGGTGATCAGCACCACGCCCGGCCGCCTTTGTCTCCCTAGTGACGATGTTTACGCACCGCACTCGGTACTCGTTTGAGGCTGAGTCGACCTAGGGGAGGAGGCCCAGGACCGGTTCAGAAAATCGTCATTGGTGTTGGTGGCCGTGAGCGGGATTTGAACTCGGGTGGCAAGGTTTGTAGCCCAGCGCGCTAACCGCTGTGCCACCGCTCCCCACCGTCACCGCTACCAACTCGACCTCCTCCACCTCCTCCACCGCCACCATCAACCATCTCCATCACCTCCTCCACGCGTGTTTGGTGTGTCAATGCAGGAATCCAGTAAAGAGCTTTCAAGCTCACCGGGTATTTTTTATATCTATCCCAGACCGTGTCACTACCATGGCCTCTCGCCGTCCACCAGACCCAACAGCTGAGTCGACACGTTGCGTCCAGGACCGTCCCTGGTTCTCCATCACACCTGACACGAGCTCCTCACATTGAGATGGCGGTCACGGTGGTTAGTGCTGGTTTTGATGGCGACAAAACAGATTTTGTAACGCTGCGTGGCACATATTCCACTCAGTGTCGAAGGCATTCATTCGAAGAGAGAACGCGAGGAAAGCGCAGAGAGGCGGAGGAGGCAGCCAGGCGGTGTGCCGGCGCCAACATATTGCCACACACTGCGTCCTATATATATATTATGATGTTATCGGATGATTGTGTTTTTTTAAGTTGTGGGAGGAAACCGGAGAACCCGGAGGAAACCCACACAGAACAGGGGGAGAACACACAAACTCCACACAGAAAGGCGCCCGAGCCGAGATTCGAACCCGGGGCCTTCTTGCTGTGAGGTGGCAGCGATACCCACTGCGCCACGGTGCCACCCGGTTTTAGCCAAATCGGCCAGACACGACGGGGGATCGGGTGCCCTCTCACCCACCCATGGGCGACATCGGGGCCTGGGGAGGCACGGAAGGCGACACAAAGACTCCGTAGAAATGCGTGTTGATTTAGCTATCCGGGGAAGGGGGGTAATCAAGTAGCTTAATGATTACGAACGGTGGGGCGGGGTGACGTCGGCGGCACGGGAGAGAAATGCTGTACCGCGGCGTGACAGGGTTGCAGCAAGTTAGTGGGGGTCAAGGTAGAAGCGTTCACGTCGCGATCCCTGTCAGGTAGTACTTGGTATTGCCTGCGAATTCTACCAAACACTTCGAGGCCGAGCTGAAAGACAACGATGTCCAGAGGCTGACCATCGTGCTTCGAAGAATCGCAAAGAAGAAGAAGCAAGTTAGTCGTTCCTGGTATGTGTTAAAGTTAAACGATCGGCTGTGCCGCTCGCTGTGTTGGTAAGCAGTGTGTGGTGGAGTTCTGTAACACTAGAGTCAACCTTGTTTTCGCCGGAATAAAGACCGGTGGGTCGAGACCCAGACGCTCTGCACTCACTCTCCCGTGACAAAGCGAGGAGCACAGAAATCCGGGACAACCTCGGAGTAGAGTCGCTGCTTCTTCGGATTGAGAGGAGGCCGCTTGAGGTGGTTCGGGCATCTGGTAAGGATGCCCCCCCCCCCGGAAGGCTCCCTTGGGAGGTATTCCAGGCGCGGCCCACTGGGCTGAGACCTAGAGGCCGACCCAGGACACGCTGGAGGGATTATATCCTTCGGCTGGCCTGGGAATGCCTGGGAATCCCAGGAAGAGCTGGAATCTGTTGCTGAGGATGTCTGGTCCACTCTCCTTGGAGTGCTGCCACCGCGACCCTCACCAGGACAAGCGGTTTAGAAAATGGATGGATGACTAAGCCAGAGGGGCCCGGCAGGACGAGGGGCCGGTGCCTCAACGCGTCGCACGAGCGCCCACCGCTCGATGACGGAGCTCCGGCTGAGCGCCACAAATCCGCGCATTCTCTCGAGTCGGCGGTCGGCCGTGGAGCCGGGGGCTTTAGGATTTGATGGATTATCCGATTATGGGGGATTTCGGAACCAGCGGTAGCAGATGGACCCGCGCCGCGCGTCTCACTGGAGCGGGTGCCACGCGGCACACCCAATCACTTCGAATTCGATTCGATTCCTCGAAGCGTGATGGTGATATGACAGTTGTTTCCCCGTTGCAACAAGTTCTTCTTTAGTCGCAGACAGCCCTTCAACGTTTAGAGACATAATAGTCAGTGCTGGCCTTAAAAGGCGAGCGGGTATTGGCCTCTCTTCTTGCTCCAGACTGAGGGGGCTTCTGGCATCTGTTGAGCCTCTGGACATCGTTGTCTTTCAGCTCGGCTTCGAAGTGTTTGGGTAGAATTTGCAGGTAACACCAAGTATTACTTGCAATGGGAAACTGTCATATAACCATCACGCTTCGAAGAATCGAATCGAATTCGCATGTATTGGTCACTGAAATACGTCGGGACGTGAAATCGCCATAAATCTCATCTCATCGCCGTGCCCAGTGTGGTGCCCGAGTGATGGATCCCCTTGTGTCGCAGCGAGACGGGAATCTAACCGTGAGCTCCTTCTTGCCGTGAGACTGCAGCAGCGGCAGCCACCGGGCCGCCCTGCAGTTTGTGGTGGTGCGGTCCTTACACGGTTGATTTTCAACGAGGCGCGGCGTATAGGGGACATACGGCACCGCGGCTGCTCGGGGGCACAGAATGCGGATGAAACGGCGGGTGGAGCCAGTCAGGGTGAAAGGATGAATGGGGGAGGGAGTGCGGCTGGGCGTGGTGGTGCTGGCCACCCACCCCCTGGTGCGCCGCGTCGGCCTTCACAGGGTGCTACTCGCTAACGGCACTCGCCCCTCGTCTGTTGAGGCTATATGGGGGGGGGATCTTTGTCTTTGGGGTGTGGAGGGGTTAAGGCCCCCCCCTTTACATTAGCAAATTGATCCACATTAAGCGCCACGCTGGCGCAGTGAACGACGCCTCACAGCGAGACCGTCCCGCGTTCGAATCCCGGCTCGGGTGCCGCCTCCCTGTGTGGAGTTCGCATGTTCTCCCCGTGTCAGCGTGGGGTGACGATTTTCTGAACCGGTCCTGGGCCTCCCCTAGGTCGACTCAGGGAGACAAAGACGGCCGGGCGTGGTGCCGGGTACCCACCCTCTCGTGTGCTGTTTCGACCTCCATAGGTGCTACTCGCTAACGGCACTTGTCCCTACAGTCTGTTAAGGCTATACGGGGGATCTTTGTCTTTGCACAGAGGGTACCCAGTTCCAATCCTACATAAGTGCCACCTTTAATCTGTACAACACCAAGGCTTTTATATGTTCTACTAGGTGCGGCGACCCGGCGTTGCCCGCTTAAATTTGATCGTTACTGGGGATCGTAACAGAGGCGCCGCTTATCCAAAGTGCGCATTGTCATGGAGGCGGCGCTTATCGTAACTGGGTATTGTAGCGGGCTGCTTATCCGAACTATGGATTGTAATAGCGGTGGCCCTTATCCTAACTGGGTATTGTAATGGCGGCGCGGCTCACGGTACCCTGAGGGCACGGGCCGACGCACGGAAAGCGGTCCCGGTGGCCAAGGAAGGCCCGCGGTCGCGCGCTAAGGCGCCAAAGACCCACCTCGGACCGAGTGGCGTTGTTGTGGTACGATTTGGTGGAGTGCATCTTGATCAAGCAAGCAAAGCAAACAAACCCAACTTGATTTTATATATATAGATAAGCTTTACTTCGCACACATTGATGTTCACTCGTTGTGAAACCTTCACACTTCTCACATTTCGATTCCCGACTTTTAACACCCGTCAGACGCTTGGAACAGGATCGGACGTAGGGCGGGCACTCTGCTAGCGCGAGTCTGCGGGCAATGCGTGCGCAGTGTGAGTCTGTGCGCAGATCGAGACCGAGCGCGGCGCAAAACCCGGTCGTTTTGCGTCACAAAAGTTTCACGGGGGGGTGGGGGCCCGAGGGACTTCCGTTATTTTATTTGAATTCATCAGGATTCCACGGAACCTCGGATTTTTTCCCGGTTTATTTTATAGCAAATGTTCGCGCTCCTTTACGACGGTAACGCGACTAGGACGGCGGCACAGCGCTCGCGATCGCTCGTTAAAATTACTCGGCTCGGCGTCGCGGGTCGGCGGTGCGTCCAGAGGCGGGTCGCGTGCCGCGGCGGCGCCCCTCAGCTGTGCTTCCCGCCGGGGCCCGGCTTGTGCAGCACGTAGCGTCCGACCTGTCCGTCGCGCTCCAGCTCGCGCATGATGTCGTCGCGGTGCAGGCGCCGGCGCAGCACCAGGTGCCGCTTGCCGTCGCGCCAGTAGCTCTTGCTGCGCAGGTTGTATCGCGCGGCCACCAGGTGCACGCACTTGCGCTCGTCGAGCGTGAGCTCCGACGAGAAGGCGAGCTCGTCCTGGCGGCCCGACACGGCGTACTCGCGGATCACCTCCTCGACGCTGCGCGCCGTCACCGCGCTGCCCTGCGTCGTGCCGAGCCCCTCGCGCGCCGCGCGCTGGTGCACCGCGATGGGCTCGGCGATGCCCTCGCGGCCCGCGGCCCCGATTCCGCCGCCCGTCCAGCCCATCTTGCGCATCAGCTGGCTGCCCACGTTGTCCTCCGAGAGGCGCTGGCCGCCGCCAGCGGCGCGCCGCAGGATGTCGCGCCGCGACACCGTGGGCCCGCGCGGGGGCCCGCCCGCGGCGCCGTTGGCCGCCGGCGTGATGGTGGGCCGCGTGCGCCGCAGCAGCGACAGGCCCTGCTCCGCCACGTTCTGCTTCACGGCCTTCTTGGGGCCCACGGCGCTGGCGACGAAGTCCCCGCCGACGTACAGCGAGCAGCGCCAGTGGAACGCGCCGCTCGCGTCCATCTGCAGCGGCTCGAAGCGGAACTCCACCTCGGTGCGGTTGAACTGCGCCGAGTTGTTGAGCACGCACACCGGGTTGTCGGCGTTGTCCAGCACCACGAACTCGCGCAGCGTCGAGCCGCGCCCGCGCCACTGCCCGCCGCAGCGCTGCTGCTGGGCCGCCGGCTGGCCGCCGCCGGGCGCCGCCGCCGACGCCGCCGCGGGGGCGGCGCGGCTCTCGGCCGGGGGGTCGCGGTACGGGTCGGACAGCGCCGGCGGCACGTCCGGCCGCGGGAAGCGCTCGCGGTCGTTCAGGACGAGGTCCTGCATCGCCGCGTCCGGCGCCGTCGAGCCGAAGCCCGGGTCGCCGCCGCCGCCGAGGAGCCGGAGCAGGTAGCTGCTGCGGCGCCGCGTCACCGGCTGCACGTGCACCGCCTCGCCCAGGAAGAGGCCGAGCGCCCGCTGCGTGGCGCGGTCGCGGGCGCCGTTCTTGCTGCCCGAGTAACCCGTGGCCAGGAAGACGAGGCGGCAGCGCAGCTCGCACGCGTAGCCCTGCGCCGGCAACTGGCGGTCCGAGGGCAGGTCGCCCGGCGCCAGGCGCGCCAGGTCCACGTACGTGTACTCGGGGTTGCAGCCCGACTCCTGCGCCGCCGCCGTGAACAGCTTGCTGAAGTTGAGCTCGCTGCGGAAGCCGCCCTCTTCCTGCAGCATGCGCTTCACCACCTGTGCCGAGGGGTGAGCGCGGGGTTAGCGCGGGGTTCTGTCTACGAGCGGCGCGCGGCAACGCGTTGGTGCCGGCAAACCGCGCGGCCGTCTCCTCAGCCTCTGCAGTTTACCGCAGCGCCTCGCGACCTCTGCGTGAAAACCACCGCAGCGGTTTTTTCACGTGAAATGAACTATTTTTAGAATCCTTTCCGGTGGATTCTCGTCCATTCCGGTTGTTTGCCGGCGATGTTAAAAAAAAAAAACTACTTCTGCAAACTTATTTTCCACCGATAAGGAGCGAGCGACTCCCGGGCCTGTCATCGTGACGTAAAAGGGCGGGCGCTTCGCGTAGCGAGGTGGACTCGCGTCGAGCGGAACAAAAGGCCGGTACAGCCGCGGCTCCCCTCACCGTCGATAAACAACGCGTTAAACCCGTTATTTCCACCCGGTGCGTCGCGACCCATCGGCGGGCCGCTGAGACCGCACCCGATTGGGCCGAGTGGGTCACCACGTGCAAAAAGGTCGACGAGCGCCGAGCGAGACCGGCCGTAAGTTTACAGCGACGGGAGTACGTCTGGCGAGCGCGTTACGCGGAGCGGGAATCCGCGCTACCTTGTGTAGCCGCGCGAAGATCATCTGCTTCGGTTGGATCTTGAACCCGTCCAACGGCGCCTGCTGCTGCTGCTGCTGCGCCTGCTGCCGCGCCTGCTGCTGCTGCTGCTGCGCCTGCTGCCGCGCCTGCCGCTGCTGCGCCTGCTGCTGCTGTTCCCGCGGAGGCTGCGGCAGCAGCGGTTGTTTGACAGTCGCCATCGCCGCAGCCGCCGGCGCGGGTGCCGTCGTCGCCGCCGCCGGCTTCGCCGCCGTCGGCTTCGCCGCCGCCGCCACCGGCGCCGTCCAGTTGTCGTGCGCGGAGTCCCCGAGCGGGTCGGTGAGCGCCGGCATCACGTCGGCCCGCGGCGTCTCGGCGCAGTCGCTCAGCACGAGGTCCTGCATCACCGCCTCTCGCTCTGCCGGCCCCGCGGCCCCGCCGCCGCCGTCGCCGCCTCGCCGCGGCAGCGCGCTGCTGCGGCGCCGCGTCACCAGCTGCACGTGCACCGCGTCGCGCAGGAACAGGCCGAGCGCCCGCTGCGTGGCGCGGTCGCGGGCGCCGTTCTTGCCCACCCAGTACCCCGTGGCCAGGTACACGTGGCTGCAGCGCAGCTCGCACGCGTAGCCCTGCGCCGGCAGCTGGCGGTCGGCGGGCAGGTCGCCCGGCGCCAGGCGCGCCAGCTCCACGTACGTGTACTCGGGGTTGCAGCGCGACGCCTGCGTGGCGGCCGTCAGCAGCTTGCAGAAGTTCAGCTCGCTCTTGAAGCCGCCCTCCCTCTTCAGCATCAGCGTGACGACCTTCGCGAGCGAGGGGGGGTGCGGAGCGTCGCGATTACGGCCGATGTCTACGCGTACATTTCTTGCCGCCGTGCGAATTAAAAAATTACACGTGAGGTTTGACCCACAAGTGGCAATGAAACGAGTGTACCGTTGTAGGTTTGTAACGGCTCCATTCGTGACGGTCGCTCTTCAGAGATGTTCTTTCGGGAGAGCCGTGTCGCCGAGCGATCTCCCTCGCGACGTGTCGCCCTCCCACGTCGGAAGCGGCATCGGGCGTTGACAATGCTCGATGACGCGAGGGAGATAGCTCGGCGACGCGGCTATCCCGAAAGAACAGCACTGAAGTGCAACCATCAATGAGACAGGTGTTAAGATCTTAAAACACCCAAGTAGACACCTTTTACAAAGTGACCAGTTTGCAAGCAGCCACACGTGCTTGTGGCAACAACATGCAAACAAAATGCTCTGATAGAACGTGCGTTGTCCTTACAACTGATTGGCCCACACTGCTTACCTTTTGGCAACTCGTGGCTAGCACTGAGATTAGGATCCGAAGAAAGCTATCGCTGGTTTGGGCCAATCAGTATCAAGGACAGTGCACAATGTATCAAAGCATTCTATTAACTCCGTTCAAAATAAGCACATTTCAGTTACTCAGCCAGTGAGTTGCATTTAAGCCAGAAGGAACCGTTAAGCCACGTAGCTCTTTTTAACAATTGTCCAGCAGCTGAGGGGGTTGGGGGGGGGTAAGCAAGTTACAACATAGCAGGCGGTACCGAGGGGCTATTTATTCGGGACAATAAACCTGGACAGATTTAACAACCTCCGCGACCCGCGTCCCGTGTGCGGGCGAGCGCGTCGCGAGTCACCTTGTGCAGCCGCGTGAAGATCGTCTGCTTGGCCGCGACCACGCCGCTGCTCAACGGAGACGGCAGCTGCTGCTGCTTCACAGCTTGTTGCAGCTGTTGCTGCGGTTGCTTCGCAGACTGCTGCGTCAGAGCTTTCGTCTGTTGCTGCTGTTGCTGCGGCTGCTGCTTCACGGCTTGCAGCTGCTGCTGCTGCTGTTGCATCAGAGCTTGCAGCGGTTGCTGCGGCTGCTGCTTCAGAGCTTGCTGCTGCTTCATGGCTTGCAGCTGCTGCTGTTGCTGCAGCATCAGAGCTTGCAGCTGTTGCTGCGGCTTCACAGCTTGCGGCCGCTGCTGCGGCTGCTGCTTCGGAGTTTGCTGCGGCGGTGGCGGCGGCGGCGGCGGCGGCTGCTTCACAGCTTGTTGCTGCTTCAGAGTTTGCTGCTGCTGCGGCTTGACAGCCTGCTGCAGCTGCTGCAGCCTGAGCGCCTGCTGCTGCTGCTGCTTGAGCGCGAGCGAGGAGAGCGGGGGCGCGGCAAGGCCCCGGCCGGCGCCAAGCCTCGGCTGCTGCTGCTGCTGCGTGGGCGCCGCCCCGGTCGCCCCTGCCGGCTTGAAACGCTTCCGGTAGTCGGCCTGCAGCTGGGCCGCGTAGTCGGACAGCGGCGCTTGCGCGGGCGGCGCCGGCGCTGGCACAGCCGGCGCTCCCTGCTGCTGCTGCGGGGGCGGCGGCGGCGGCGGCTGCGTGACGGCGCCCTGCAGCAGCGACATGAGCACCCCGACCCCGGAGGGGTTGGTGCGCAGCTGAGCCTCCACCATCTTCTCGAACTGAGCGCGGAGACGATCCTCCGCCTGGGCCTGTGACGCTCGCAGAGAGGAACTCCGTGACCCGCGGATCGGGATTTGCTTTTTTGCCACGGCACCCCCGAAGTCAGAAAGTAATGTACGGCGCGTGTCGGAACATTTGGAATATCCTGCTGTTGGAACCGCTGCGATCCCGTGACGCGATCGGCGAGCTCGATAGCACCCCATCATCATCATCAGAAACCGCTTAATGCTGTGCGGGGTCGCGGTGAGCCGGAGCCTATCCCGGCAGACACAGCGCGCGAGGCAGGGATATACCAAAGATGGGACGCCAGTCCATCACAGGGCACCGGGGGCAATTTAGTCCGCGGGCCAATTAACCTATGCAAGCAGCATGTCTTTGGACTGTGGGAGGAAACCGGAGTGCCAGGTGAAAACGCACGCAGACACGGGGGAGAACATGCAAACTCCACACAGAAAGGCCCCCGAGCCGGGATCCGAACCCGGGGCCTTGTTGCTAAACCGTGACCAGGTTCATCCCCAACACCGCGCAAAACACTAATTCGCGGAAAACGAAGAAACGACCCAAACGCGGCCTCGAGACGGAGGCTTCCGCGGGCAATCAACGTCACCCGCAGAATCGCATCGCGGCGCCACCAACCTGGTTCTGTGCGGCCGCCTCGTTCCCCGAGCCGCTCTGCTGCACCTGCAGCTGCGCCTGTACCATGGCCTGCAGGTGCTCCTGCAGCTGGCTCTCCAGCTCCGCTCGCAGCTCGCTCGCGGAGTTAGCCGCCGGCGGCTGGCGAGCTCCCGCGCCTTCACCTCCCGCGCCGCCTCCCGCTCCGAGGCCCGCTCCTCCTCCGCCTCCTCCTTGACCTCCTGCTCCGAGGCCTGCTGTGCCGACGCCTGCGCCACCCGCACCTCCTCCTTCCGCACCTGCTCCTGCTCCGAGGCCAGCCCTCCCAACGCCTCCGGCATTCCCCCCAAACCCGCCCGCGCCGGCGTTCCCCGGCGCGGGCGCTCGCCGCCGGTCGCCGTCGCTGTCGGAGGCCCCGGCGCCGGGCGGCTTCTGCGCGCGAACAAACTGCACCGGCTCGAACCGCGGCCGGAACGACGCCGTTGCCGCGGCGACGACCCCGCTGCCGTCGTCTCCGGGCAACTCGTCCAGCGTCAACCTGGGTCGCTTCTCCAGCGTGGCCGAGTCGCCCGACTTCGAGTCGCTGTCCCCGGGCTCCAGCTCTTCTGCTGCAGCGACACGAGGGTGCGGCGGCGGCCGCGCGATAGGTTTGACAGGCGTAGCGATATGGGATTGTCGCGGCTCCGTTGTTGACATGTCGTTCTCTCCGCAGCCCTGTGCAGCGCTTTGTGACCCTCGGGTGAAAAGCGCTCTATAAATGCTATTATTATTATAGCCGTGTTGTCACTGAGCCATCTCCCTCGCTCTACAGTCTATACACGCAATCCATAGTCTACACACGGTCTATAGTCTATACACGTGGCCTATAGTCTATACGTACAGTCTATAGTATACACACACAGTCCATCGCCGTGTCACTGAGGACTCGCGCTCTCTCTCTCACTCGCGACGTTTCGCTTCTCACGTTGGAAGCACCGTCGGGCGAAACGTCGCGAGGGAGATCGCTCGGTGAGACGGCTCCGAAGAGGGAGCCGCGTTACTGACCGGGACGTTTGAGCGACGAGATGGGCTGACCCAGAACGTTGAAGCGGGGACCTTGGTCGACCTCGATTCCCTTCGCCATCTCGGACACCTTGCTCATCAGCTCGGAATTGTACCTGCGGTCAGCATCAACATCATCAGTAATAATAATAATAGCAGCATTTATAGAGCGCTTTTCACCCGAGGGTCACAAAGCGCTGCACAGGGCTGCGGAGAGAACGACATGTCAACAACGACAGAGAACGGAAAATCAGCAACAATTTATTTTTGGGGTTTTTTTTAATATATAATACGAGCTGGTCCACGAAGCACAGGTTCCCGAGCGCCGACATACTGCCACAAACAACCCTTATAACAATTTGTAATCAACGCACCTGCACCCCAGGAAGACGTGGTTGATCCACAACATGGAGAGGGACAGCAGCCGGTCCAGGTCGTCGCCGCGGAATCGCTCGAGGTTCCGCGCCAGGAACTCCCGCCGGGCCCGCCACTCCTTGTCGCTCTCCTGGGGGAGCCGCAGCGAGTCGAGCAGCGCACCGTCTCCATCGCCGACCGGCTCGCCGACCCTCTGCTCATCGACCCCCTCGCAGAGCCTCGCAGCGTCCGGCTCAGCAAACCGCTGTTCACCAACCCCCACACCGTCCGGCTCACCAACCCTCTCACCAACCCCCTCAGCAACCCGCTGCTCACCAACCCCCTCACCGACCCTGTCAGCGTCCGGCTCACCAACCCTCTGCTCACCAACCCCCTCAACGTACGGCTCACCAAC
>JAZEWU010000031.1:2232271-2246453 GCA_036362915.1 Geotria australis | reverse complement strand
GACCATGTCAGCGTCCGGCTCACCAACCCTCTGTTCACCAACCCCCTCAACGTACGGCTCACCAACCCGCTGCTCACCAACCCCCTCACCGACCCTGTCAGCGTCCGGCTCACCAACCCGCTGTTCACCAACCCGCTGCTCACCGACCCCCCCAGCGTCCGGTTCAGCGACCCGCTCAGCGACCCGCTCACCCGCCATGGCGGGGTGGGGGGAGGGGTTCCGCCTGTGTGTCACACCGTCACGATCATCGGTCACCTACTTACTGCTCGCAAGATCGCAACAAACACGGACGACAAGTTCCGAATCAAGACGCACGAGTGAACTGAGCATGGCACATCACGCACACAACCAACCCATTCATAATGAATGTATCCATCCATTGTCAGAAACCGCTTAATCCTGTCTGTGTACAGGGTCGCGGTGAGCTGGAGCCTATCCCGGCAGATAAAGGGCGCAAGGCAGCGCTGTACACAGGATAGGACGCCTGTCCATCACAGGACACCAGGGGAAATTTAGTCCGCAGACCAATTAACCTATGCAGCAGCATAGCATGTCTTTGGACTGTGGGATGAAACCGGAGCGTCCGGCGAAACCCCACACGGACACGGCAGAACATGCAAATTCCACACAGAAAGGCCTCCGAGCCGGTATTCGAACCCGGGTGATTCTAGCTGTGAGTCGGCAGGGCTACTAACCGCGCCCCATTATAAGCATCCCCAGCGTCAGACCCCTGACCGCGTGTAATGTGTTAAGAGGCGGCGTGGCTACCCCGCCTAGCGCGCTCTCTCTCTATGACCAACCAGTTCACGCACCGTGCCCGAACCCCAACAGCCCAGGCCACGAACGCTGTGCCTCTCGTCTTCATGCCAATTAAACACAACAATAAAACCCGTTCGAAACGCACTTAACGTCATAGACGGCAACGCGGCCTACGCCGCCGCCTTTACATAAAATAATAAATTAATCTCGATTCACTTCGCCTTACCTCAGTCGGACGCCAGCCTTAAGCTCTCCATATTGTGTACGAACGCCTGCGAGTGTGGTTTCGAGGGATAACAGAGGCAGGCCGTGTTTGTGAACCTCGGGAACGCGTGAAGCTGCGACTTCCCGTGCCACTGACCGACTATGCGAGGCGCTAACGAAATGGCGCCGGCACCAGGACGCGGCAGTCGAGCGTCGATCGCCGGA
The DNA here is from genome assembly GCA_036362915.1 of Geotria australis. NCBI lineage: Eukaryota > Metazoa > Chordata > Hyperoartia > Petromyzontiformes > Geotriidae > Geotria > Geotria australis. The sequence goes on along the minus strand of JAZEWU010000031.1, from coordinate 2,245,265 downwards.
GCCGGGCTCGGGATGGATTAGTCCGGTCTGTTACTGTTTGATTAGCCCGGTCTGACCTGTCAGGTTTCTTTGATTGATGATGATGATAGATGGGCGGCACGGTGGCGTCGTGGGTAGCGCTTCCGCCTCACAGCAAGAAGACCCCGGGTTCGAATCTCGGCTCGGGGGCCTTTCTGTGTGGAGTTTGCGTGCTCTCCCTGTGTCCACGTGGCTTTTCGCCGGGCACTCCGGTTTCCTGCCACCGTCTAAAGACATGCTGCCAGGTTAATTGGCATACTGACTAAATTTCCCCAAGCGCCCTGCGATGGACTCGCGTCCCATCGGTGTTCCCCTGCCTTGCGCCCTGTGTCTGCCGGGATAGGCTCCGGCTCACCGCGACCCTGTATACGCGGTTTCTGAAAATGGATGGATTTTTTTATGTCAATTGCCATGTTTGTTGTGTCGCAGGAATCCCGTAAAGAGTTTGCAAGCTCTAATCCTAATACATTGATCCCGTTTTCTGCTGCCGACCTGAGTGCTTTGACCTGGATTTCCTCCTGTCGTGTTGGGAATATTGCCGCTGGCTCTCTAAAATCTCATCATCAATAAGTGGGAAGTAATGCGGAAAGAAAACATAAAAGCCTTGTAGTCGTGAAGATACAATGTGCGCTTATAAAGGATGCATACGCTCAGTGTGGACCTGCTTACAACAAAAACACTTTCTCGAAGGCTTTCATGACCAATGTTATCCATAGTGAAGCTCTGTTTATGAGTTTAGGTCATGTGAAAAAGCGTGTAAGTGTAGTGCACCCGTCGATATGTTGGAGACAAAGACAAAGATCCCCCGTATAGCCTTAACAGACTATAGGGGCAAGTGCCGTTAGCGAGCACCTATGAAGGTCGAAACGGCACGCGAGGGGGTGGGTGACCAGCACCACGCCCGGCCGCCTTTGTCTCCCTAGTGACAATGTTTTACCCACTGCACTAGGTACTCATTTCAGGCTGAGTCGACCTAGGGGAGGCCCAGGACAGGTACAGAAAATCGTCACTGGTGTTGGCCGTGAGCGGGATTCGAACTCGGGTTGCCAGATTTGTAGCCCAGCGCGCTAACCACTGGGCTACCGCACACACAGCACTCGCTCGTTTTCTCCAACATATCGACGGGTGCACTACACTTACACACTTTTTCACATGACCTAAACTCATGAACAGAGCTTCACTATGGAAAAACAGTTGCACTATTATTATTATGATCATCATGTGTCCATGGTCGGTAAACTGAGTACTAGTTCCAAATGGCGGCAATATGAGATTCTTGATGCGATACAAAAACACAACCGATATTGGTCTAATAACACGGTAAACATCTGTTAATTTGTGTTTATTAGCAAAACCAATGACAGGGAACGTATACTTACAGTAGTATATCGTTCATGAGATGTAAGTTTGGGCCAGAATTCAGTTCTGGATTCAAACCTCAATACACCAGTCAGTAATGTGTTGTATGGTGATTGTGTATCTATCACTTGTGTAATATAACACGTGCGACACGACCCTAACCCTCCATAAACATTTTACACCAGACCCTGAGCCAACACGTGCTACAACCTGCACACACATCTTGAGATCTGGAAGACAGCCAAGATGACGACGGTTGCTCTTGAGAGCTGTTCTCTCGGCGTAGCAGTGTTGAGTGATCTCCCTCTCTCCCTCGTGACGTTTGGCCTCCCACTTTGGAAGCATCGTCATAACGCCGATAATGCTTCCAACGTGGGAGGCGAAACGTCGCGAGGGAAAGGGGGAAGACCGCTCGGCGACACTGTGAAGAGCAACCGTCACGAATTGAGCCACTGTGACAAAACCTACATCAGGCTAAGATGACGACAACGCTGACATCCATCCGGGGAGAACTTGACGCTCGGTGACACATTGTCCCGGAACATCTTCGGATGAAAACGCAGCCGCGGTCGAAAGGCCACGACCTCGGCCGCCCGTCACCGGCCTCACTCCTTCAGGTCTTCCAGCGCCATCCGCTCGGCTTCTGCGCGCAGGTGCATGCGGCGCTGCATGTAGCGGTAGACGCGCGCGCTGCACAGGTATCCGCCGTACAGCGTGAGCAGCATCATGGAGCCCGAGAAGATGCGGTATCCCACGTCCACCAGCTTCTTGCCGCCCGCCATGCTGTCTGCGTCACAAGAGCGCTCGGCGTGAACGGCGTCGCCGGCACGGAGCCGCAGCTTTCCGTCAAAACGCCGCCGGCAGCTTTGCCAATAAGACACATGTTTATTTTAGATAGATAGATGTTTAGTATTAAGGCAGAAAAAATACCCCAGTGAGCTTGCGAGTTCTTCACGGGATTCCTGCGACACAACAGACAAGCGAATTGTCGAAAGTAATAAAAAATAAATACATATACAACTATAAGAATGGTGATGAATCGAACCCTGAAAACCTACATAAATACAATACATAAACACAATACAGTTACGAGACAGAAATACGCAGTTAATCCACCAGACGTCGCTCGTGCCACATCAACACAAACAAATCTACAGTGCGTGACAAATTATACACGAGGCTCGCGAAACTCAGACAAAACAATTAAGACTATCAACTTCAGTGATTGAAGACGATAAAAAAACAACGACAATTACTGCGCCACGAAGTCAAAAGCCCCTCAGTGTAAAAAAATAAAAAATGCCGACTCACTGTGACTTGAAGAAACGTTTTGAGGTGACAGGAGAACCCGTGCGCTGAAATAAACAAACATCACTGCGTTACTCATCCATCTATTGTCAGAAACCGCTTAATCATATACAGGGTCGCGGTGAGCCAGAGCCTATCCCGGCAGACACAGGGCGCAAGGCAGGGCTATAGCCAGGATGGGACGCCAGTCCATCACAGGGCACCGGGGCCAATTTAGTCCGCCGGCCAATTCAACTATGCAGCAGCATGTCTTTGGACTGTGGGAGGAAACCGGAGTGGCCGGCGAAAACCCACGCGGACACGGGGAGAGAACATGCAAACTCCACACAGAAATGCACGACAGCCGGGATACAAACCGGGTGCTTCCTGCTGTGAGGCGGCAGCGCTACTCACGGCTACGCCATCGTGCCGCCCCATGTTTATTATGCCATTCATCCATTTTCTAAACCGCTTGTCGTTGTGAGGGTCGCGGTGGCAGCAATCCAAGGAGAGTGGACCAGACATCCCTTTCCTCAGCAACATATATCAGCTCTTAATAATAATAGCGTTTTCCTGGGGGATTCCCAGGCGTTCCCTGGCTAGCCGAGAGATATAATCATTCCAGCGTGTCCTGGGTCGGCCTCTGGGTCTCCACGATTCGCAATCGTCCAAAGACACGCTGCTGCTTAGGTTGACTGTCCTGACTAGATTGCCCCCGGTGCCGTGAGATATTGTAACTAGCTCATCCCTCCCGGCTGGACAACTATTATAAAGAGCGACACAGCTCAAGAGTGGGGGTCAAGGTAGAAGCGTTCACGTCGCGATCCCTGTCAGGTAATACTTGGTGTTGCCTGCGAATTCTACCCAACACTTCGAAGCCGAGATGAAAGACAACGATGTCCAGAAGCTGACCATCGTGCTTCAAAGAATCGCAAAGAAGAAGACAGCTCAAGAGTTCCTTCGAGCTTAAACACACTCACTGACAATAATGGGAGAGCTGTTCTTTCGGGATAGCGTGTCGAGCGATCCTCCTTTTTTCTATCGCGACGTTTCGCCTCCCACGTTGGAAGCGTCATCAGGCGAAACGTCGAGGGGGAGAGAGACATCGCTCGGTGACACGGCTATCCCGAAAGAACAGCTCTGAAGAGCAACCACATCGATTCACTGTGGTCCGAGGCAGGCGACTCTCGCCCGTTGCCTGAAACAGTCGGCCGGGTGTCTAGGGTAGGCCGCCGGCAGCTGTCTCCACCCCGACCCGGGGTCGCTTTACGGGACGGAACACTTCACCTACTGGCGTTAAACGAATTAAAAACACCGAAGCGCGGTGACAGAGGATAGAAAGCCGCGCCTGACACTGGTAACGAAACACGCGTTTCGTAAAAAAAAAAACCCAACAACAATAAAGAAATAAATGCTATTATTATTATTAAGTAAGAGTTACTGTACATGAGAGTGTGCGCCACACGCTCACCTCCAGCGGTCACACGCACACACGTCGAGTGTGATTGGCTCCTCGGCGCACCGCGATGTAAGCCGTGCGGCCGTTGGTCAATTGGTTGGGGGGGGGCTGTCGGGGGGGGGTGTTATTTTAGCTGAAAATACCCAGTGACCTTGCAAGCTCTTTACATTATTCCTGCATTGACGCAACAGACACGCGAATTGACAAAGATTAATGATAATAATAGCATTTTATACAGCGCCTTTCACCCGAGGGTCACAAAGCGCTGCACAAGGGCCGCGAAGAGAACGGCATGTCAACGACGAAAGAAAAAACAAGCAATAAAAACCAAAGGAACAAAAATTTAATTATTAAGGCTGAAAAGTAAAGAAATCACAAATGAAGCAAAAACTAAAAATCATATAACAACGACCGCCGTTCGCCACTAAGTGTCGGTGCCATCTTCACGCCGCCTGTGCCAGGCCAGGTGCACCTCGAGGCTATCACATGAAGTGTCAAAGGCTGGCTGACAGGTCAGACCCAGGTGCCATGGGTTTGACTGACCGAGATATCCGCCCGGCGCAGCCAATCCCGGTAGATGCAGGGCGCAAGGTAGGGCTACATCCAGGATGGGACGCCGGTCCATCACAGGGCACCGGGGGCGATTTAATCCGCAGGCCAATTAACCTATACACCAGCAATATCCTTCGGCTTGCCTGGGAACGCCTGGGAATCCCCCCCTCCAATGAAGAGCTGAAATCTGTTGCTGAGGAAAGGGATGTCTGGTCAACTCTCCTTGGACTGCTGCCACCGCGACCCTCACCAGGACGAGCGGTTTAGAAAATTGAATTCTGGGTAGATGGACCAAGCATGTCTTTGGACTGTGGGAGAAAACCGGAGTGCCCGGCGAAAACCCACGCGTCGTTCTTCTGCACCGTTCACTCCACCCCGCACCACACGCGACCCGCCAGGCGCGTCGGACGAGCGCGTTGCCATGGCAGGGCGCTGATCGCGGCGCCACCGCTCCCCGCAGTGTCCCCGAGCCGCCGCTGCCACCCTCCTTCCTCGCCCTCCTCCTTCCCGGCCGCGTCAGCCGCCGAGCCAATCCCGGCGCCGCCTCGCTCCTGATACGACCCGGGGATGCCGCCCGTGACACCGAGACGCGTCCAGCTCGCAGCCGCTCCACCAGCATCATCATCATCGGCCGCCATCGACACCAGCAGCATCGTTATCGGCAACATCATCATCAGCAGCAGCGGCGGCGGTAACGAGTGACGAGGAAGGACGCAGAGAGGCGGTGAGGCGTTCGTGATGAGTGGTTCGTGTCGGCGCCGTCGCAGGATTATCGGACTGGTCAGGCAGAGGGACAATGCCATTCATTGCGCCGAGGGCAACGTACCGCGTTACGACCGTGCCCCGAGGGCATTTACACGTATTCTGGTGGCGATGAGGGGCGCATTTCATGCACAGACGAATTAATAGATAGATGTTGATTATCCGTCTATTTTCTAAACCGCTTGTCCTGGTTGAGGGTCGCGGTGGCAGCGGTCCAAGGAGAGTGGACCAGACATCCCTTTCCTCAGCAACGGATTAGAGCAGAAAATACCCAGGGAGCTTGCGAGCTCTTTACGGGATTCCTGCGACGCAACAAACACGTGAATCGACAAAAAATAATTACAATTAATGGTTGGGTGGGTGGGTGAGTGGCAGTCAGCGTGTTTTTTTGGACTGTGGGAGGAAACCGGAGTAACTGGCGAAAATACACTCGGATGGATCGGTCCCAACCACCAAACCCTGGATTCGAACCCAGGTAATCAGCGGTTGCCGGCTCAGCTCTGACGCCTGCCTGCCCCCCCCCCACACACACCCCCGTGCCGCCCTCGCGTTGCGCGTATCGTTTGAAGGCGGCGGTGAAGCCGGGAAGCTGCCCGCGTCTCCGTCCCACGGTCTCCCGTGCGTCCGTGCGTCGCAATGAGCCAACCGCGGCACCGCAAGCCGCCCCGCGACCAGGGCAACGGGCGGCGCAGCCACGAGGACGCGCGGCACGGCTCGGCCGGCGGCGACAGACGAGGTGAGGGACGAGGTGAGGAGGGAGGACCTCGTCCCGACCCCGCGGGGACCCGATCACGGTGGGCGGCCGTGGCGTCGCTCGGGAGCTGGACCGCGCGGCCGGCCGCGCCAAATTGCCGGTGGCTCCACAGTAATATCGCTGTTTGTGGGTTAGGTACACGTAAACGTAGAGATTCGAATTCGATTCTTCGAAGCGTGATGGTTATATGACAGCCTGCCATTGCAACAAGTTCTTCTTTAGTTGCGGACAGCCCTTCGACATTTAGAGATATTAATTGTCAGTGCTGGCCTTAAAGGCGGCGGGTATCGGCCTCTCTTCTTGCTCCAGACTGAGGGGCTTCTGGCATCTGTTGAGCTTCCGGACATCGTTGTCTTTCAGCGCCTCGGCTGACCATCGTGCTTCGAAGAATCGCAAAGAAGAAGAAGCGCCTCGGCTTCGAAGTGTTTTGGTAGAATTTGCAGGTAATACCAAGCATTTCTTGACAGGGATCGAGACGTGAACGCTTCTACCTTGATCCCCGGCTCCACAGTAATATCGTTATTTGTGAGTTAGGTCACGTAAACATAGAGATAATAGAGCGATACGTTTTCAATGAATTTATGACGTTTCGCTGCTAGTTGCAAATCAGCTTCATCAGGAACAGTGATTTTGGAGGCCAGTGGCTGTCGGCGGCCCCGTCACGTCTCTCGGTGTACCGGCGACACCGGGGTCGTCGTGACGGTGGCGACGACGCCGGCCGCGCGTCCGATCGCCTCCTGTTTCGCAAATGAAACATTCCTACGCCGCGGGATGAGAGGCTCCTTTGTGAGGCTCCGTCTCCATGGGGACGGCCCCAGACACAGCGGCGGCGCTCGCCGGATCGCGCGACATCCGCGACCCCGCTGTGCGCCTGCGTGTCATCGTGCCCGGCCATCCGCGCCCGGGCGGATTCTTCTCGGCCGGATAGAGGAGGGGGATTAAACGGACGCGGCACGGGCCGGAGGAGAGACGGACTGATGCGGCGCAGGAGGACCTGGGGCTGAGTGGACTCGCTGAAAACTGGCGCCGGCGGCGGTCAGGGTCGACCTCTGTGGAGGAGGGTCGTGAAGACAGCTACCGTGCAGTTTGGAGGCAGTCGCCCCCCAGCAATAACAGAGGGCACAGGAGCGACGCTAGCAAAAGCGAGCCGAGCGGCCAAAGCGCAGCAAGTTGGCACGGTAGGGAGCTCATGTGGTGCATCTGCCGGTCATCTCGGTCAGGCAGCCCATCGTGACGCCTGGGTCTGTCCTGTGACCTCCTGTCGGCGAGCCTTCGACACTTCACGTGACAGCCTCAAGGTGCATATAGCCTGGCACGGGCGCCGTGGTGACGTCACCGCCACTTAGTGGCGAAAGGCGGTTGTTGCTGTTGCTGTTGCGTGTGATGTGCGTGGCCTAGACGGCGCGCCGGGGTCGCGGCGGCGCTCGCCGGGCCTGCTGCTCGGCTGCCTGGTGGGCGTCGCGTCGGGGCTGTGCCACGCCAAGTACCTGGGCACCCTGCACGAGAACGAGCTCTGGTTCTCCAACATACAGGTCGGCGCGTGCCTCGTCTACCATCCGGCATCACTCACCGTCCCACACCTGCCACCGCCTCCACCGTGGCCCCGGGGGGCCGTGCAGGCGGAGGGAGCGTTGTTGTCGAGCGGAGTCTCACGGAGGTTTTTCCGCAGGAGGTGGAGCGCGAGATCTCGTTCCGGACCGAGTGCGGCCTCTACTACTCCTACTACAAGCAGCTGCTGCAGGCACCCTCCTTCATGCAGGGTGAGTGCGCGTGGGCTTCGCCCGCCACCGGCCCGGCGCGGCATCGACGCGGAAGCTAAGCAGGGGTCGAGCTCGATCGGAGGCCGGGCTAATGAACAAGGCGGCTCGGAAGTCAGTTAATTGTGTCGCGAGCGATGAACGGGCATCGCGGTCCGCCGTCGTTGCCAGGGCTCCGCGAGCTGGTCTCCGACAACCGGACCGAGTCCCTCAGGACCATCAACGTCCTGCAGCGCATGAACATCTACCAGGAGGTGATCATGGGCCTCCTGTACCGCGTGCTTCCCCTGCAGGTGAGGACCGGCACCACCACCAGCACCAAGCCCCTCAGTCTGCAGCAAGAAGAGAAGCCAGTGTCCGGCTTTAAGGCCAGCACTGACTATTAAATGTTGAAGGGCTGTCTGCAACTAAAGAAGAACCTGTTGCAATGGGAAACTGTCGTATAACCATCACGCTTCTAAGAATCGAATCGAATTCGGATTCCATGTCTTGTAGTGAACCTAGGAACGTCGAGCTCTACGCGGGGGATGCCGTGACGGTGTTGTGTGTCGCAGGGCTGGCTGGAGCCCATCTACTTCTACATCCACGCCGTGTTCCAGCTGCAGGGCCTCTATGTGCTGGCGCTGCACGCGACGGCGTGGCTGCTGAGCGGCTCCTGGTTGGCCGGGCTGCTCGCCGCCACCTGGTTCACCGTCAACAGGCGAGACTCCCTCCCCAGGTCACCCGGTGACCCGTGAACAACTAGGGTGGCATGGTGGCGTAGCAGCGAGTAGCGCCGCCACCTCGCGACAAGAAGGAATCCCGGGTTCGAATCCCGGCTCCCCGTGTCCGTGTGGGGTTTTCGCCGGGCGCTCCGGATTCCTCCCACGGTCCAAAGACACGCTGCTGCTGCATAGGTTAATTGGCCTGCGGACTGAATTGCCCCCGGTGCCCTGTGATGGACCGGCGTCCTATCCTAGGTATAGCCCTGCCTTGCGCCCTGTGTCTGCCGGCATAGGCTCCGGCTCACCGCGGCCCTGTACAGGATTAAGCGGTTTCTGACAACGGATGGATGGATGAAATACTACGTGTTGCCGTTTACTTTACGTTTACGGTTGCGAGTTTCATCCTTGCAGTTTGCTGAATGTGTCGTGTGCAACACCACACATTCAGACTGTGCGTGACGCGCGGTGTTCGGCAGGCTGGACACGACCCGCGCCGAGTTCACCATCTCCCTGCGTGAGAACTGGGCCCTGCCGTTCTTCGCGGGCCAGGTGGCCGCTGTCACCTGCTATCTGCGGCCCAACCTGAGGCCCCGGCAGGAGGTAATAATAATAATAATAATTTTTAGATTTATAGCGCTGCGTGGCACGTATTCATTACACGTCGAAGGTATTAATTCGACGAGAGAACGACTCGGAGGCCCTGTGATGGACCGGCGTCCCATCCTGGGCATAGCCCTGCCCTGCGCGCTGCGTCTGCCGCAGCAGGCTCCGCCTCGCCGCAATCCTGAACAGGGTTAAGTGGTTTCTGACAATGGCTGGATGGAAAAAAAAATGTGTCGTCAACCCGCCTCCACCGGACACAACCAGTTAGCAAGGTTTGTCACATGAACAAAACGGGCCAATTATTTACTACTTCGGCATGACACCGGTGTGTCAGAGAGCGAACCCACAACATTTACAATGAAGGCACGACGTTTTGCTGATATTTGCAATCAGAGACTCATAGAGATACATAGAGATCATCTTCTTCTCTGCGATTCTGCGAAGCGCGATGGTTAAATTACAGTTTCCCATTTTCTTACACAGCCCCTTGCATTTTCATTTACATAGAGATAATGTAGGATTAAGCGGTTTCTGACAATGAATGATGGATGCGTGTGTGTGTGTGTGTTTTCCCAGCGGCTGGCGTGTGCCGCCGTGTGGGTCTGCACCTTCCTCTTCAGCGTCACGTGGCAGTTCAACCAGTTTGTGCTGCTCATACAGGCGCTGGCGCTCTACGCGCTGCGCTGCCTGGAGCTTGCGCCTGCACACAAGGCACAGACACCCCACCGGCATCACCGTCACCATGGTCACCATCACATCACCGTCACCGTCACCATGAGAAGCACTTGACCCTACGGCCCGCGTAGGCTACACGGGGGACCTTTTTTGTCTGTGTGTCGGCGTGGCGCAGGTGTGCCGCGTGCTGGCGGGCCACGCGGCCGCCATGCTGCTCGTCTGCCTCCTCCAGTTCCTCAATCCCATGATCCTCGGCTCGCTGACGCTCAGCTTCCTGCTGGCCACGGTGCTGGCGCGGAGGTTGCAGGTAACGGGCGCTCGGCCGCTCACAACGCCCCGCGTAAACGGGACACAAGGTTTGACCTTTTCTGGCAATGAGACGATGTAGGTTTTCATGGCTCGATTCATGACGGGTGCTCTTCAGAGCTGTTCTTTCGGGATAGCCGTGTCAAGCGATCTCCCTCTCTCACTCGTAACTGATGACGCTTCTGGCGCGGGCGCGAATCGTCGCGAGGGAGAGAGGGAATATCGCTCAGTGACACGGCCATTCCGATAGAACAGCTCTGAAGAGCAACCATCAACGAGACAAGTGTTAAGATCTTAAAAACACCAAATGGATACCTTTTTCGAAAGGGTCCAGTTTGTAAGAAGCCACACATGCTTGTGGCAATAACATGCAAACAAAATGGACCCTTCGCAAAAAAGGTCAGACATGTGGAACTTGTCGGCGCGATGAAAATAAATATTTTGTCGCCAATTTTAGCCGGAGGTGGAGGTGGGCGAGCTGTGTGGCCGCGTCGCCCGCCTCGCCCTCCACGCGATCATCGTGATCTCGCTCACGCTGGCCATCAACTTCGCTGCCAAGGTACGCAGCCCTGTTTCTGCCGAGATGGGCTCCGGCTCACTGCAAAACCCTTTACAGGAGTAAGCGGTTTCTGACAATGAATGAATGAATGGATGAACAAGAATCCCGTCCAGGACAGCAATTCATAACTGTGCTGAGTGGCACGCTGAACAACTCAGAGGTGCAAGGAAACCGCAGAGAGGCGGGGGGAAGGTTGACACGTGGTTAGCCGGTGCCAACATTTGTCAGACACTGCGTCCTATATATTATGATGTTGTACTGATGTAGGTTTTCACGGCTCGCTTCATGATGGTTGTTCTTCAGAGCTGTTTTTTCGGGATAGAAAGATAGATGTTTATTAGTCTAGCAGAAAAATCCTCACTAAGCTTGAAAGCTCTTTACGGGATTCCTGTCGAGAGAGGGAGATCGCTCAACACGGCTATCCCGAAAGAACAGTTCTGAAGAGCAACCGGTTATTACGATGTTATCGGCCAATTAATGAGTGTTTATTAGTTGGGGGGGAAACCGGAGAACCCAGAGGAAACCCACCCAGAACAGGAGGAGAGAACACACAAACTCCGCCGCGCAGAAAAGCGCCCGAGGCGGCATTCGAGCGACAGACGTCACCACCGCACAGCCGCGATACGGTCGAACGCCCGGAATATATCGAATCACAATCTCGTGACCCACAGGTGCTGCTGCAGCTGCAGTCAGACGAGCACATCTTCAAGTTCCTCAAGGCCAAGTTCGGCTTCGGCAACACCAGGTGATGCCCTTTCGTCACCTGGTGTCACCCGCTCACGCTGCCACGCGGGGCCACACGGGGTCACGTGGGGCCACACGGCCACTTAGTGGCGACGGGAGACAAAGGCGGCCGGGCGCGGTGCCGGCCACCCACCCCCTCGTGTGCCGTGCCGGCCTTCGTAGGTGCTACTCGTAGACAGCCCCTGACCCCAAAGTCTGTAAGGCCTACACGGGAGATCTTTGTTTTTGCTAACAGCCCTTGCCCCTAGGGTCCACAACTAGGCAGAAATGTAAATTATAACTGGTATCTAAGGTTAGTCTTCGACGGTAGCGACTGCAGCTTCAAGCTGTCTCTGCAGGGATTTCGACGCGCGGCTGTACCTGTGCGAGGAGGCGTTCGGCTGGCTCCCCGGCGACACGTTCCGGCGCCTGTCGCGCTCGGCCGTGTTCCCCGTGTACGCGCTCGCCATCGCCGGCTGCACCGCCGGCGCCGCCCGCGCCTTCCTCAGGAAGATCAGGTGACGGGAGTCATAGCAGTAACAATGATGCACTGATGGGAGGTTTAGGGGGCGGCACGGTGGCTGTCCTTAAAGAACAGCCCTGAAGAGCAACCGTCAAGATAGAAAGATGGTTATCGTTACAGCGGTAAAAACCCAGTGTGCTTGCAAGCTCTTTACGCGATTCCTGCGACAGCTCTTAAGAGCTGCTTTTTCGGGACAGCCATGTTGAGCGTTCTTCCTGGCGGGGGCACGGTGGCGTAGCGGTGAGTTAGCGCTGCCGCCTCGCAGCGAGAAGGCCCCGGGTTTGAATCCCGGCTCGGGGGCCTTTCTGTGCGGAGTTTGTGTGTTCTCCCCCGCGTCTGCGACTATACAACCCGCCTACGTGCGACGCGTCAGGCCCGGCGGTGGCGACGGCCCGGCGACGCCCGGGGACGTCTTCCTGCGTCCCGACCTCCTCTACAACCTGGCGCACACGCTGCTCTTCTTCCTGCTGGCGCTCTCCACGATGCGGTGGGTGGGCGACGCGGGGACGCGGGGATGCGACGCGGTGTAATAATAATAATAATGATTTTACAGTTATAACGCGCAGATATTCATGCAATGTCGAAGGTATTCATCGACGAGAGGACGACTCAGAGGCGTAGCGAGGAAAGCGCACAGAGGCGGAGGAGGCAGCCAGGCGGTTTGCCGGCGCCATATTGCCACACACTGCTTCCTATATATTATGATGCTATCGGCCAAGTAATGAACGCGGGGCGACGCGGTGTAACAATGCAACGCGGTAACGAGGCGATCCCGTCCGTGCTGCAGGATGAAGTACCTGTGGACGTCACACATGTGCGTGTTCTCGGCGTTCGCCGCGAGCGACGCGGGCGTGTGGGCCGCAGCCGCACGCGCGCTCCGGAAACCCCCCGACAAGGTGCGGCTCGCACACCGCCCAGGTAGCCCACGCAGGCCGGAGGGTCGAGTGCCGCTA
>JAZEWU010000031.1:2197678-2214327 GCA_036362915.1 Geotria australis | reverse complement strand
CAAGTATTCCATAGAAGGTATAATAATATACATTTATATAGCGCCTTTCACCCGAGGCTCACAAAGCGCCGTACAAGGGCATGTGAACAACGAAAGGATAATATTAAAGAACCAATAAAAACCAAAGCAACAGAAAATAAATGATTAAGGCTGCTTCGAAAATACTGAAAGGTCCTGAAACTGGCAATAATCGCATTGTTTACATTAGATTCCATACGCCTAGATGTTATTATTACGGCAGAAAAATACCCAGTGAGCGTGCAAGCTCCGCACGGGACTCGGGCGGGATGGTGACGTCATCGCGTGGCGTGTGTTTCCGGCCTCGGCGCCCTAGCGGGGAGCATGTCGGCCGCCCCGGAGCTGGAGTTCGTCGTACGCAAGGCTCACGGACTCGCGGGCCGCGACCCGTGGGCGGCCAAGGCTTGGCTCCTGACGGCGAGAACCATCTACCCCGGGGACTTCGCCATCCAGGTGCGGCAACGGACCGACCGGGGGGAGGGAGGGAGGCCTCGGGAACGGAGCTTCTTCTTCTTTGCGATTCTGCGAAGCACGATGGTCAGCTTCTGGACATCGTTGTCTTTCAGCTCGGCCTCGGAGTGTTTGGTAGAATTCGCAGGCAATACCAAGTGTTACTTGACAGGGATCGCGACGTGAACGCTTCTACCTTGACCCCCCAAGGGAACGGAGCTAGGGCTGAGGGGCAGGCGGCGGTGTTTACGTGTTTAGGTTGTAGGCCTACATTCTCATTCATTCACTCACCCCGCTGTCGTTCGCAGCGCTTCGCTCACTCGCTGTGCCGCATCAGTCCATGTCTTCTCTAGCCCGTGCCGCGTCCGTTTCGCCCCCTCTATCCGGCCAAACAGTAGCTGCTTGGGCATGCGATGGCTGGGCACATCCACAACACTCACACACCCACTAACCAACTCACTCGCTCACTCACCCACACACTCGCCCACTAACCCACTCACTCATACGGTGGCTGGGCATGCGGGCTTCACGTCCCAGCCAACGCAGCCTCGCTTGCCGGAGGAGCTCACTTCATGACCACACCACATCCAGCATCTCGTCTCGCTGTAGCCCGTTACACTATCTCGCGGTGAAATAGGCGTTCCTTAGTAACCTTATATCGTTCGGCTGGCCTGGGAACGCCTGGCAATCCGCCCAGGAAGAGCTGGAATCTGTTGCTGAGGAAAGAGATGTCTGTCTGGTCGACCCTCCTTAAAGAGCTGTCGCCGCGACCCTCATCAGGACAAGCGGTTTATAACATGGATGGATGGGTGCCTAGTAACCTGCTTGCTGTACTGTGTGCGGACCCCCACGCCCCTCCACCCCCCCCTCCTAGTTTGAGATGTATCTGCTGGAGAAGAATGCTCAGAGAGCGACGGACGCGGCCCGGCTGCTGTGCGAGATGTGAGTCCGAGCGGGCCACTGCAGCCGCAAACGCTGCCGCCTTGCGGCACGAAGCACCCGGGGTTCGACTCCCCGCTCCGAGCGCCTTTCTGCGTGGAGTTTGCATGTTCTCTCACCGTGTCCGCGTGGGTTTTCGCCGGGTGCTCCGGTTTCCTCCCTTCCTCCAAAGACTGCGGTCTGCTGAGTGAATTTCCCCCGGTGCCCGGCAATGTACGCTCAGTTCCCTGTTGTGCAGTGTGACTGTGGGCGTGCGAGTCTCCGGAGCGCGGGACGGTGGAGCGGTTAGGGCCCGAGTTCAATTCCCGCTCGAGGCCACCAATACCAGTGACGATTTTCTGAACCGCTTTTACCTCTCCCCTAGCTCGTTTCAGCCTCGCATGAAGACGTACTTCGTGTGTAGAACCGTGTACGTGTGTTGTGCTAAAACTCAGAAATTTGGCACGGTACGGAGCACAGGTCGTGCCCCAGCCAGTCATCTCAGTCAGTCAGCCCATGACAACTGGCTCTGTCCCGTGACCTCCTGTCAGCGAGCCTTCGACACTCTTCGTGGCTTCAAGGTCTACCTGGCTTGGCACGGGCGCCGGGGTGACGTCACCACCACTTAGCGGCAAACGGCGTTTGTAGTAGTACGTGCAGCGGTGTTTATGTGTGTGTGTGTGCGTGCAGGTTTGTCCAGTTCCCAGAGAAGCCTCCGCTGTGGAGAGAAATCAACTGCATCACCTCGGCTCTGCGGGCGGAGAACCCCGACGCTCAGACGCAGTTCCTGCGCTGTGGGTCCTGCACCACTGCGCACACTCCCTCCATGCACCGCTCCACTCACTCCATGCACCGCTCCGCACATTATTAATTGTGCAAAAGCGGTTAATCCTGTACAGGCTTGCGGTGAGCCGGAGCCCTGCAATGGTCTGGCGGTCCCATCCTGGGTACAGCCCTGTCTCGCGCCCCGCGTCTGCCGGTGACGGGCTCCGGCTCGCCGCGACCCCCGCGCAGGATTGAGCGGTTTCCGACGGCGAACGAAAACGAAACGTAATTGATTTTCACGCGACGCCTGTGCTGCTGCCTGCTGCCTGCGCGCGCGCCGTTTGCAGGCGTGTTCGAGTGCCTGCCGGCGCCCGTGCAGTGCGACATGCTGTACAAGTCGGCGGAGCAGCAGTACGGCACGCTGCAGCAGGCCGAGGCGGTGATGCTGCTGCTGCGGCGCTTCCCCGACGCCGTGGCGCAGCACGGGGTGGGTTGTCGGCGGCGGCGGCGGTGCGCGGGACCGCGCGATCGAACGACGCGCGATACCGGATAGACGGCACGCTGGGAACGTCCCGCGGCAGCTGTCCCGGACGACCGTCGCAGAGCGAGTTGCGATACCGGCGGGCTCCACTCTAATTAGATTTCGAATTCGATTCGATTCTTCGAAGCGTGATGGTTACATGACAGTTTCCCATTGCAACGAGTTCTTCTTTAGTTGCAGACAGCCCTTCGACATTTAGAGATATAACAGTCAGTGCTGGCCTCAAAGGCGGCGGGCGTGAGGAAACCGGTGTGCCCGGCGAAAACCCACGCGGACACGGGGAGAGAACGTGCAAACGCCACACAGAAAGGTCCCCAAATCCGGGATTCGAACCCAGGACCTTCTTGCTGTGAGGTGGCAGCAAGAAGGTGACAGTGCCCGTAAACACGAGCAGCCGTGATTAACCCGTTGTCTACGACCCTGTCTGCGTGTCACGTTTGTGTCCCCGTGCGTTCAGGTGAAGCTCGCTGAGACTCTGCTCGACTCGGAGAAGCAGGAAGGACAAAACTCGCCCACCGGCTGTTTCCGAAAACTGTTTGGTAACGTCCGTTCATTCAGTGATGCATTCATTCATTCTCAGTCACCGCTTAATCCCGCAGGGGGTCACGGTGAGCCGAAGCCTGTCCCGACAGATACAGGGCGCAAGGCAGGGCTGCCACCCAGTTGTTTTTGCTTCATGGCTGAAGATCGAGTTGTTTTCGCCTTTGTCAGGTTGGTCACCCAGGTCGCTCTTGCAACTAGTCTCCTCGACTTACGACATATGCGACTTGAGACCACCCGGACTTACGACGGCCGTCCCAGTCACACTATTATATTATTTTCGAGTCCCGACGGTCGGTCGTAAAGTCTAACGACGACCGCTCTCCGGCTGCGGTCGCCGTTAGACTTTACGCCGCCTTGCCGGCAGCGAAGCAAGCCGGCCATATTTGTTATTGTCCGGGTCTCGGTCTGCGTTTGGGTGTCCAGCCACCCGGTCGTGTTTTGTTTACAAGCCGTTACGAGGGTATTTTCGACGAAACACCAAATCGACTTACGACGGGGTCATCGGGACGCAACCCCCCGTCGTAAGTCGAGAAGGGCCTATAATTCTCGTCCCCGGTCTCTCCGACTTCCCGCTCGGTTAAACAAAACAAGTTGAGATCGCGATTTCTCACGTCCGACTCCTCGTCCGCCGGGCGCGCGGCGTCCGTCGACGGCGCGCGTGCAGTGTGCGAGCTCCTGCCCGTGATCCTGGGCAACCCGGACGTGTGTCTGCCCCGCTCGCTGCTCTACAAGTACCTGCTGAAGGCGGCCGAGTTCTACGTCGCCAGCACCACGCGCACCGACCTCGGCGACTCGCCGCACCCCGGTAACAATAATAATAATAATGGCATTTATAGAGCGCCTTTCACCCGAGGGTCACAAAGCGCTGCACAGGGCCGCGCAGCGTTCGCCCGCTCGCGGAGGTGACGGGTAGCCGTAGCGTTGTAGACTATGTACATTAATTTGCATGGTTTTGCCACACGCATATGTGGCTGCCTGCAAACTGGAACCTTTTGCACAAAGGTGTCCATTTGGTGTTTTAAGAGCTTAACACTTCTCTCCTTGCCAGAAAACGTAAAACCTTGTATATTGTACTGCTGTAGGTTTGTCACAGTGGCTCGATTCGCGACGGTTGCTCTTCAGGGCTGTGCTTTCGGGACAGCCGTGTCACCGAGCGCGCTCCCTCTCTCGACACGGCTTCCCTGAAAGAACGGCTTTGAAGAGCAGCCTTCTGATTTTATATACATTGTTTATGTCAGTTAAATTCGTAGATTTGTTGTATGTCAGGAATCCCGTTAAGAGCTTGCAAGCTCACTGGGTATTTTTTCTGCCGTAATAATAACGCACCTGCGAAACCTGTCTGTCGCTACCGCTGACGATTCGACCGTTGCCGATGACGACGCTGCTGCTGACGACGACGATGCCGAATTGACCGCCGCTCATGCGTGTGCCTGCGTTCCCAGCGGTGCCGGACTGCGGGGTAGCGGAGACCTGGTCTCGCCTCACGCAGCTGCTCCACACCATCGGCTCTCGCTGCGACTGGCAGACCGACCGGCCCAACCGGTGAGCGCGACGACCGCCCGGCCAGCCATCGTCAGTTCAATTCAATTCAACTTTATTGTCAACTAGGTGGGGCGACCCGGCGTTGCACGGGTAAATTTGATCGTAACTGGGGATAGTAATAGCGGTGCCGCTTATGCGAACTGGAGATTGTAATTGCCCGGGCCCGCTTATCCGAACTGGGAATTGTAAAAGGGCTTACGATTGTATATATTTAGATTCTGCCATATGTACAGGACATATAGAAGATCGAAATGACGTTTCTCTCAGACCCCCGATGCTGGCATATACATGGACTGGAACACAACAACAAGGGTTTAAAAATACTAGGATAATAAAAAACGAAATACTAACAATTTTGTTATGTTTACAAGTTAAGCTAAGCTGGGGGTCGGGGGGGCGATAACAAGGCACAGATCTAGAACAAAAACTATAATTACAACAAATACAGTGCGAATAGAACTAACATAGTGCAGATATAGATGAAAAGATGTGCAAGTAATATGCCATCTACAAGGACGAGTAGTCAGCGGCAGTTTTTATCGTGTTCTGGACAAAGTGGTTAGAACCCCCCCGGAGACAGTCGCTCACCGTGACACCGCGTCCCGGTTCGCTCGCGGCTCCGTACGGCTGTTCCCGGTTTAACCGGCCACTGTCCGGGATGCCCCGGCTCTCCCTTGGTGAACAGGTCCCCCCAGACCTGTTCACCAAGGGAGACCCTAGCAGTAGCGCTAGACTCCAGACCCGTTCACCACCAAGGGAAACCCTGGCAGGAGCGCTGGTCTCCAGGCTAGGTTCCGCGACCGTGGCGCGTGCGTGTGTGACGCGGGGCGTTGCGACGGGCGCGCCAGGCCGTGTGTCGAGGTGCTGCAGCGTGTGCGCGAGGCGTCGCGCTACGTGACCGGCGGGGAGGACGAGGCGCAGAGGAACCTGCGCAAGCAGGTCGTCATGACCGCCGCCGTCCTCTTCTTCCGCCACGCGCACGCCTACCTGAGCAGCGTCACGCCCTCGCTGTTCTCAGGTGCGTCCCGTGTGTGTGTGCGCGCGGCTGTAACCTGTGTCTGTGTGTATGTGTGTCAATGTGTGTGTGTGTGTGCCCATGACTCGGCCTCAAATGAGTACCTAGTGCGGTGTGTAAACATCGCCGCTAGGGAGACAAAGGCGGCCGGGCGTGGTGCTGGTCGCCCACCCCCTCGTGTGCCGTGTCGACCTTCGTAGGTGCTCGCTAACGGCGCTCGACCCTACAGTCCGTTAAGGCCACACGGTGGGGCGACGTTTGCCGTGTGTGCAGGGGTGAGCGGCGTGGGCGGTCTGGTGCTTCTGGAGGACCTCTCGCACGTGCTCGCCAGCGTCGAGCACGATCGCGGCAAGCACGGCGGCGGCGGCGGCAAGCGGCGCAAACTGGAGGACGGCAGCCAGGCAGGGAGCCCGCCGCGCCGCACACCGCACACCGCTCGTCACGTACTCGCCGCACGCTCTCGGCGCCCGCTTGCCGTCCTTGCAAGTCTCGGCGGGTGTTTTCTACTGTAGTTGTAAGCGCGGGGCGGCACGGCGGCGCGCGGCAGCAAGAAGGACCCGGGTTCGAATCCCGGCTCGGGGGGGTGGGGGGGTGGCTTTCTGTGCGGGGTTTGCACGTTCTCCCCCCGCGTGCGTTTTCGCCGGGCGCTCCGGTTTCCTCCCACCGTCCAAAGGCGTGCTTCCGCCGCGTAGCTTTAATTGGCCAGCGGACCAAATTGCCGCCGGTGCCCTGCGACGGACCGGCGTCCGATCCGGGGTATTAGCCACGCCTTGCGCCCCCCTGTGTCCGCCCGGATAGGCTGCGGCTCACCGCGACCCTGTACAGGATTAAGCGGTTTCTGACGACGGATGGACGGTTGTCGACCTGTTTGCGGAGCGAGTTTAACCGAGCGTTTTCCTCCCGGGCAGAGCGTGGAGGAGGAGTACTACCACAGCCGGCACGTGGCGGTGCCCGGCGGCCTGCTGCCCGGCGCCGCGGGCCCGGCCAGCGCCGCCGACGTGCTCGACAGCTTCCGCATCGCACGCGAGGCCTGGGACGTGCTACACGCTCACCCCGCACTCGAGAAGGGTGCGCGCGTGCGTTGTGTGCTGTGTGGGTTGTGTGTGGGTGGGTTGTGTGTGTGTTGTGTGTGTGGGGGTTGTGTGTTGGGTGTGGGTTGTTGGTGGGTGAATCTCGCCGCGGTAATCGGTCCGTCCCGTGCCCTCCTGTCGGCGAGCCTTCGACACTCTGCGTGGCTTCAAGGTGCACCTGGTCTGGCACAGGCGCCGTGGTGACGTCACCGCCATTTAGTAGCGAACCACGGTTGTTGTTGTTAGGAGGGAGTCGTGGTGTCTGTATGCGTGAGTGCGTGTGGGGGAGAGATGGTGAGTGTGTGTGGGTGACGGTACTACGCATTGTGTGCGTGTGTAGAGTTCCTGTGGGTTCGCATGCAGTGGAGAACGGAGACGTGGCCCTGGCTGCTCACGTTCCTGTCGGACATGCTCATATACCAGGTACGGAGACACAGCCAAAGATCCCCCGTGTAACCTGCACAGGATGTTGGGACAAGTGCTGTTAGCGAGCAGCTGCTGAAGGCCGGCACGGCACCATAAGAGGCCGGTGCATCCAGCACCGCGCCCGGCCGCCTTTGTCTCCCCGGTCCTGATGTATTCACACCACACCAGGTACTCATTTAAGGCTGAGTCGACCTAGTGGAGGACCGACAGAACTTGTCCCAATAGCCTGCATGGGCTATTCGGGGGATCTTTGTCTGTTCCTTTCCGTCGGAAGACAGTCTGACCTGCCTTGCGTCTCACCCACCAATAGATACATAGACAGTTACATGTTTATTATTACAGCAGAAAATAGCCAGCGAGCTTGCAAGCTCTTTGCGGGATTCCTGCGATAGACCCACTTGGCTCTTATCTCCAACACTGATATAGAGATGTTTGTTATTACAGCGGGAAATACCCACGGCGAGCTTGCAAGCTCTATTGCGAGATCCTGCCGGCTCCTGTCTCTAACACTGATATATATAGATAGACGTTCATTATTCCAGCAGAAAATACACACCGCTAGCATGCGAGGCCCTTTGCGTGGTTTCCTGCGTTGACGCAACCAAATCGGGCGACGAATCGGGAGCGGCGCGGTGCGGACGCGACGGTGGTCGAAAGCTAACGCGGCGTCGCGCCCCCCGTCGCCCCCTTCCTCACTGTGCCGCGCACAGGGACAGTACTGCCACGCCATCGCCACCCTGCAGCAGCAGCAGGCCGGAGGCCAGGCCGGCGTCAAAGGTCACGTGTGGGCGGATGCCAAGCGGGTGCTGCTGCAGATGGCGTCGTGCCACCTGGCTCTGGGTGAACACCTGGTACGCGCGCCCGTCCTTACGACCCGTAAGGTCGCGAATTGAGAACCCAGGGCGGCGCGGTCCCGGGTTCGTATCCCGGCTCGGGTGCCACCTCTCTGTGTGGGGTTTGCGCGTTATCTCCCCCCGTGTCCGCGTGGGTTTTTGCCGGGCGCTCCGGTTTCCTCCCACAGTTCAAAGACACGCTACTGTGTAGGTTAATTGGCCTGCGGACTAAATTGCCCCGTGGTGGCCTGTGATGGACTGGCGTCCTATCCAGAGAATAGCTCTGCTTTGCGCCATGTGTTTGCTGGGATAGGTTCCGGCTCACCGCAACCCTGTACAGGATTAAGCGCTTTCTGACAATGATGCTGATGATGAAACTGGAGATCCCGGAGGAAACCAACGCAGAACACAGGAGGAGATAACACACAAACTCCACAGAGAAAGGCGCCCGAGGCGGGAATCGAACCGCCCTCGGGCAGGACCATTCTTTCTGCGAGGCGCGGATGTTACCGCCGCGCGCAGCCGCCCTTCCGGATACGAGTTGTCGTTGGAGAATCGACGCTTTAACCGGCGACGCGCGTTGTTTAAACCCCGTCCCGGCTCTCCGCTAGATTGACCCGGCTTGCGGCGACCACCAAGGTGGTCGCGGGGTGCGGATCTGTGTTGTATTTCGCGGAGAGCGGACGAAGCTCGTTATTGTCGTTCCTCACCGACGCGGGCGCGCGTTTACAGGCGGCGTGCGAGAAGGTTCTGGAGGTGGTGCCCATCGTGTCGCCCAGCGGCACCGACGCGGCCAGGCTTTCCGACGAGCCTCCGGCACCGCGCGGCAAACCCAAGTTCTCCAAGGGTGAACGCCCGCACTCCATACGTAATCATCATAATAATTTGTAACGCGCACACATTCATTTATAACGCGCACACATTCATTCACTATCGGAGGTACTCATTCGACGAGAGAACGACTCGGGGGCGTAGCGAGGAAAGCGAAGAGAGGCGCAGGAGGAAGCCAGGCGGTTTGCCGGCGCCATCCGCGCATCGTCAGAAAAAACGCTTACTCCTGCGCAGGGCCGCGGTGGGCCGGAGCCTATCTCGGCAGACACAGGGCCAATCCCAGTGTACAGGGGGGGTAAACTCCGCGTTCACGATCGTTAAAAATCACGGTTGCCGCCGCTTGAATCCTGCGGTGCGGTGAGTCCACGTGTATGCCAAGACCGGGGTCTGAGAGAAACGGCATTTCGATCCTCTGTATGTCCTGTACATATGGCAGAATTGACAATAAAGTTGAATTGAATTTAATACGGGGGATCTTTGTCCATGTGCGCGCACACGCGCAGGTTCGGAGCTGCAGCTCATCCCGGGCACGGACCGCGCCATCATCGCCCACGGGGTCCAGATCGTCCTCTCCTGCTTCAAGGTGAGCGGCTCGCGGTCGCTACGGAGACCTGAGGGGGGGGGACACGCCCCAGGAAGTCATCGCCGTCATCGTCAGAAACCGCTTAATCCCGTACGGCAGTGGTTCCCGAACTTTCTCGGTTCACGGCGCCGCCTTAGTGTATCAGGATTTTTTCCAGTCACAAAATATTCCCTCCCAGGCGCACGCATTCAGCGAGGTGTCCCGCGACGACCTGGCGCTGGGTCACGTGATCGTCATGCTGCAGCTCGATTGGCCGAAGGGCGAGGCGCTGTTCCTGCGCGCCGTGGACAGGATCTGCCTGCAGGGCGGCCTGCAGTACGAGAACTTCTTCAACTACGTCACCAGTATCCTCCGCGCGGGCACGACGGAGCCGGGGAGTCGATCGGATCGGATTTTGTCACGGGCGGCACGGCGGCGCGGCGGGTAGCGCCGCCGCCGCCTCGCGGCAAGTACGTCCCGGATTCAATGCCCGGCTGCAATTCCCGGCTCGGGCGCCTTTCTGTGTGGAGTTTGCGCGTTCTCGCCCCGTGTCCGCGTGGGTTTTCGCCGTGCACTCCGTTTTCCTCCCACGGTCAAAAGACATGTTGCTGCTGCTGCCTAGGTTAATCGGCCTGCTGACTATATTGTCCCCGGTGAACCTGCGATGAACTAGTGTCCCATCCTGGGTATAGCCCTGACTTGCACCCTGTGTTAAGCGGGGACACAAACACAGAGACAGGAAGACAGACAGACGTGAGGGGGAAACAACGCCAATCTAAAGTGGTATAAATAGAACGTCCGCGTTATAAAAAAAAATGCGTACAGTGCGCGGAAATCACGACGTGGTTGTACTTGTGTAAACAAACATCCCTTGACCCTGCTGCTGCTGCTGTCGCCGCCCCTTGCCGCCGCGTGAGACGTGGACATGCTGGAGGAGTTTGCGTTCCTGCGCACGCCCGAGGGCGGCCGCGTGCAGCTCGAGCTACTGCCCAACCAGGCCACGCTCACCAAGTACGCGGGAGGGAGCGGTGTGTGTGCGGGGAGCGAGGTGTGTGTGGGAGCGGTGCGTGTGTTCGGGGAGCGAGGACCGCGGTGTGGGAAAGCGTGCTTCTGACGGTTGCGCTTCGTTGGCCGCGCGGGTGAAGACGACCGACCCCCTGTCCACGTTCACGTCCCCCCGTCTCGCGTCCCTACCCCACCGTGCCGCCCCGTGTCCCGCGACTCCCCGCCGTGTGCAGGCAGCACACGGTGACGCGTGGCGTGACCAAGGGCGTGAAGGAGGACTTCCGCCTGGCCATGGAGCGGCAGGTGTCGCGCTGCGCCGAGCCGCTGCTCACCGTCCTCCACCGCTTCCTGCTCAGCGAACGCCTCCTCCTGCTGCAGGGGCTCTGATCCAGCACACACCCCGCCACCAACACCCCCACACCGTCACCCAACACCGTCACCCCCTCACAGTCACCCCCCTCACCCACAACAACCGACGCTCGCCACGAACTGGCGGTGACATCACGCAGAGTCTCGAAGGCTCGCTGACAGGAAGGAGGTCACGGGACAGACCCAGGTGCCACGGCCTGCCTGACTGAGATGACTGGCCGGGGCACCACCTGTGCTCCCCACCGTGCCAGATTGCTTAGTTTGAGCTGCCGGGATAGGCTCCGTTTCACCGCGACCCTGTACAGCAGGGGTGTCCAAACTTTTTTTCCTGAGGGCCACATACAGAAAAATATACGAAGGACTGGGCCACTCACTAGACATGAGGTATACTGCCTCACTTCTAATGCACTAATATTGGTAAAATCAATCAAATGCAGGTAAATTACGCCAGTGTAGGACGTGAAGGTCTGATGTTTCGTAGTTTGGACACCCCTGCTGTACAGGATAAAGCGGTTTCTGACAATGGATGGATGGGTTAACCTGGGTGGGGGAGTTGTGGCGCAGTGGGTGCCGTGTGTGATCGACCCACCTCCGCCTCAACAAAGGAGCAGAGTATCGTGTGGGTGGGCATGGCAGTGCCCGGAGAAAACCCACGAATGCCGGGGGAGAACAGGCCGGTGTTTTTGTATCAACCGCAGCGTCAATTATATGTTTGTCGTTCTGACTTATTGCCACGCGGTCTCTGTCCCCCAACGTCGCTGAGACGTGTACCGGGTTGCAATTACCATTAAAGTATCGTGTTTGTTGACATTGTGCTGAATGCAGGCGCCTCTATTGACCGGTAGAGGTCACAGGACCAAATTACTGTACGGTACACATCACAAAGTATTGTGACACGAGTTGGAAAACGTCTAATCCGTTGATAAATACTCAGATACAATCTGCTCATCCATCGACCGAGTCACTCATCCACCGAGTTACGGTACCACCCAGCCCCACTCACTCAACCACCCATTCAAATAATTCCAATACATTACGAATAGACAAAGTTGTGTAAACTGCGGGATGGGAATAAGTTGAAGAAGCTTGTTCCGAATACAATGAAAAAAGCATATGCAACCCGTAAAACCGTCTATGAGTCTAGGTATCTGACTAGCTATGACTTTGTACAATTGCAGATAGGCAGAAAGCCATCCATCCATTGTCAGAAACCGCTTAATGCTCTACACTGCAGGGTCGCGGTAAGCCGGAGCATATCCTGGCAGACACAGGGCGCAAGGCAGGACTATATCGAGGATAGGACGCCAGTAAATCACAGGGGATCGGGGGCAAGTTAGTCAGCAGGCGAATTAACCCATGCAGCATCGGGTCTTTGGACTGTGGGAGGAAACCGGAGTGCCCGGCGAAAACCCACCTACCCGAGCCGGGATAAACTTACTCACGTGGGGACAAATTAACACCGATGGCTCGCCACTTAAACTGCGACAATAACACCCTCAATGATACAATCATGTCGGTAACTTATATCTAAAGTATACATTATATTGTATGATTGTTTACTTTTAGCCATGTAAATGTGGGTCCTAGCGTCTTTCATAGGTGGCCTTGTTGATCTAATGGATGCCTGACAAGTAGGTTTACGAAGAAAACGCTAGTTTGTTTTCAACTAATAGCACAGCAAGCAATAACAATATCATTAATAACCGTGACATTTATTGCGAATAAATATAAAAATATACGTTTTAATTATTAGAAACTCACTCGGACGTCATCGACGAGGGTCCTGTGTGGTTTTAATAGGCGTCCGTGCGGCAGGAGCAGTGGGTGCCTGTGTGGGTGTCGCCGCCTCCTCGCGTAATGGCCGGCAGGAACATCTCATACGTGAAGCAGAAGGAGCCGTCCTTTCTGCGCAAATTCAAGAAAGATGTTGGCTTCAAAGAGGGGCCCAACGTCGACACCAAGGTAGGACGCTCGCTGCTTTACGTCTTTAACGCAGTGTACAGTGGGTCTACAGTGCGTACAGTGGGTCTACAGTGCGGACACGGGGAGAACATGCAAACTGGTGGTGAGGCTCTGTTTATGAATTTAGGTTACGTGAAAAAAAGGTGTGTAAGTGAAGTGCACCCGTCGATATGCTGGAGCAAACGAGCGAGCACATGCATCGCTTACCTGAAAAGATGGCACCGACGTTTCGCTGAGCTTCCTGTCAGCATCATAAACAGAGCCTCGCTATGAATTACATTGGTCATGAAAGCCTACGAGTTAACATGCAAACTCCACACAGAAAGGCGCCCGGGCCGGGAATCGAACTCGAGTAATTGCCGTCAGGCGGTAACTCTACTTACCGCTTCGCCACCGTCCACAAGATGATAAATACAGTACGTTAAAGTATTCTGTATATGTTAATTGGCCTGCAGACTAAATTTCCCCCGGTGCCCTGTGATGGACTGGCGTCCGATCCTGGGTATAGCCCTGCCTCGCGCCCTGTGTCTGCCGGGATGGGCTTAAGCGGTTTCTGACAATGGGTGAATTAATGATTGTCATGTTGACACTGACGGTGTAGAGTAGGTTGAATATTTTGTTGACGATTACGATATGATTATGCCGAATATAAATACACCAAGAATATGATTATAATGACTGTGAATATCATTAAACTGTCACCTTGACCGGGCGGCACGGTGGCGTAGTGGGTAGCGCTTCCGCCTCACAGCAAGAAGGTCCCGGGTTCGAATCTCGGCTCGGGGTGCCTTTCTGTGTGGAGTTTGCATGTTCTCCCCGTGTCCGCGTGGGTTTTCGCCGGGCACTCCGGTTTCCTCCCACCGTCCAAAGACATGCTGCCAGGTTAATTGGCGTACTGGCTAAATTTCCCCAGGCGCCTTGCGATGGACTGGCGTCCCATCCTTGGTGTTCCCCTGCCTTGCGCCCTGTGTCTGCCGGGATAGGCTCCGGCTCACCGCGACCCTGTATTGGATTAAGCGGTTTCTGAAAATGAATGAATGAATGAATGTCACCCTGACCGCTGCCCTGTAATAATAATTTTACATTTATAACGCGCACATATTCATTCACTGTCGAAGATACTCATTCGAAGAGAGAACGATTCAGAGGCGCGAGGAAAGCACAGAGAGAGAACCGAAGGAGGAGGCAGCCAGGCAGGCGGCTTTGCCATACACTGCTTCCTATATATTATATTATTATTATGCCATCGGCCAAACAATTAATGAGTGTTTTTTTTTAAGTTGTGGGAGAAAACCGGAGGAAACCCACGCAGAACAGGGGGAGAGAACACGCAAACTCCACACAGAAAGGCGCCCGAGCCGAGATTCGAACCCGGGCACCTTCTTGCTGTGAGGCAGCACATGTTATCACTGCGCCACCCTGCCGCCCTATGACGGCTGTCTCCCACCCTTGCGTTGTTTCAACCCTAACCTGGTCCCGTCACCCGCTTGCTAGCGAGGACCGTCCATGATGCCCACTCACGACGACGAGGAGGTGGAGGAGAAGGAGGACGAGCGCCCCCAGGTGGTCGTCCTCAAGCAGGGGGACCTCACCGAGGACGAGGCTCGCAAACTCCACGGTACGGGCCCCACAGCACCCACCTCACGGCAAGAGGCACCTGGGTTCGATACTTAGCCTTGGCTAACACGTGGTTTCCTCCCGCTTTGTGACCCTCGGGTGAAAGGCGCTCTATAAAATGCTATTTTTTTTTTAAATGTGATTAGATTCTTCGAAGCGTGATGGTTGTTTCCCATTGCAACAAGTTCTTCTTTAGTTGCAGACAGCCCTTCAACATTTAGAGATATACAAGATTCATAAATAAGCAAAAATGTAAATCATAAATAACCAACATTTTAAATCAAGGCAGGGTATAGCCTGCCTTGCGTCCCGTTTCTGCCGGGATAGGCTCCGGCTCACCGCAACCCTGTACACGATTAAGCGGGTTCTGACAACGAATGAATGAATGCTGTGTGATGGACTGGCGTCCCATCCTGGTGTATATGTAGTTCAGCGGTAGAGCAAGCAGCTCTCAATCTGAATATTGCGAGTAGAAATCCTGTTTGGTGTTAGCAGTCAGCCCATCCATCCTGAAGAGGGTCGATGAAACAGGTACCACTTATCCATAGTGAAGCTCTGTTTATGAGTTTAGGTAATGTGAAAAACTGTGTAAGTGATGTGCACCCGTCGATATGGTGGAGAAAACGAGCGAGCGCACACAGCACTGCTCGTTTTTTCCAACATATCGACGGGTGCACTACGCTTACACACTTTCCCACATGACCTAAACTCATAAACCAGAGCTTCACTATGGAAAACATTGGTCATGAAAGCCTTCGAGGTACCACTTAGTTGCTGATTCTGTTCCCGGCGATAACGATGATCGTTCCTGCCGCCGGTCGGTGATCAGTTCTACTCGCGACGATTACGCCTCGTGACGACCCGAACGTTGCAACGCGGGACGTTCGTTCCCCCCGCTCGCTCTCCCGGCTTCGTCTCCCGCAGGCGGCGCCTCCCCGTTCGCCGCCGCGGCCGACGAGCGCCCGGCCGACGGACGAATCCTCTTCCGGAAGCCGGCGAAGCGAGCGGCGACGGCCCCCGAGAAACCCAAGGCCGGATCCAGGTTTGCGAAGCGCAAGCGGGAGGGCGAGCGGGACGGCGGGCGTCCCGAGGGCGACTCCGCGCCGCCGCCGGCGGCGTCGTCGCCGCAGGCCGTCAAGAACGCCAGCCTGCTGTCGTTCGGAGACGACGATGGTGGCGGAGAGGGAGACTAGCACGCGAGAGGTGATCGTCACGGTGGTTTTGTTGTTGTTCCGTTGTAGGCTAACGCAGTGGCGTATCCAGGGTGTGGCAGGTATGGCACGTGCCCTGGGCGCTACTTGAAGGGGGGGGAGGCGGCCACTGAGCAGTTTCTATTAAAGTGAAAGCAAGGAAGGTGCAGTTAGAATTTTCACGCAGTGCCGCAATTTGTTACTTAAAAGATTGATAGTGAAGCTCTGTTTATGAGCTTAGGTCATGTGAAAAAGTGTGTAAGTGTAGTGCACCCGTCGTAGATACGCCACCTGGGCTAACGTTTTCAGCGGCCTTTCAGCCGCTGAAAGGGCTTCCTGTGTCGTGTCGGGCAGCGGGACCGTTTAACCGTACTTCTCCACGCTGGGATGTGTTGGCTCTGGCTGGGAATCCAACTCAGGTCGCCAGGTTTGTAGCGCAGTGGGAAACCGCTCCATCCCGATAGAAAGACATCGGAGGGGACCTGTTCATTTTCTTTATATCGTTCAACGATGGTATCGTGTTTTAATAAAAGTTATTTCCGGATAACAGCTGGGCACTGAAGATAGAAATGTTGACATCTATAGATATCATCGCATAAGCTATGACATCTATATAGATGGATCGTGTTTTGCTGGGTGACCACCTCGCACACAACGGTTGTGATGATGATCTGCTATCATCATTATTAACGGCTTAATCCTGCACAGGGTCTCGGGGAGCCAGAGCCTATACCGGACAGATAGGATGGCAAGGCAGTGCTATACACCGGATGGGAGACCAGTCCATCGCTGAGCATTGGGGGCAATTTAGTCAACAGGAACATTTTATCTGCGTAGCAGCAAGTCTTTGCACGGTGAGAACATGCAAGCGCCACCCAAAAAGGCACCTGCGCTGGGTATTGAACGCGTGTCATAGCCGTGAGCAAGCAGCCCTGCTCACTGCGCCGTCGTGGCTCGGCAAGGCTTTCCCTGGTCGACCGAGCTAAGCCAGT
>JAZEWU010000031.1:2155000-2170158 GCA_036362915.1 Geotria australis | reverse complement strand
CCGCGGCTCCCGCGAGCGGCGCCGCCGGGCCGCGGGGCTGGCCGCCCTCTGCCGGCGGTCGCGCGCCGGCGACGCGGACTTCTGCCGCGAGCGGGAGCGCGAGCGCGAGGCGGCGGCCCGCCTCCTCGCCGGCGCCTCCGCGGACGCGCCGCGCTCCCCGGACCCGCGCTCGTCGGAGCCGGAGCGCGAGCCCGGCCGCGCCCGCCCCCTGGCGCCGTCACCGCCCGCCGGGGCGCGCCCGCCCGGCCTGGCCGTCGAGCCGACGTGCCGCGCGATCACCGAGAGCATGGACACCGCCGGGTTCTCGCTGTCGTCGGTGATTTCGAAGTCCGAGTCCAGGTCCGAGGAAGAGGCCGCGTTCTTGACGTTCTTCTTCTTGGCGTCGGCGTCCGACTCGTCGTTATTCTCCGAGCCGCTCTTGCTCTTCTCCTCGGCGACCCCTCCCGGGTTCGCTTTACTCGCCTCGCCCTCCGTTCCCGTCGACTCGCCGCCGCCTCCGGCCTTCCCGTCTCCGTCGTCCGCCCGCCGCGCGTCCCGCCGACGGTCCGCCTCGCGCTCCGTCGTCTCCGGGAGTCGCCCGTCGCTCCCGTCCGCCTGCGCCGCAGCGCCTGCACCGCCCAGAGACGCCGCTCCCACCTGCTCCTCCTGCTCCTCGTCCGCGCCGCTCCCCGCCACCTTGCCCTCCGCCGCCTCCCATCCGCCTCTCGCGTCCGTCTCACCTCCACCGGCGGCTGCGTCGGCGCTCGACCGTACCTCGGCCTCCTTTCCTCCTCCGGCTCCGACGGCGCCGGCGCCGTCCAGCGTCCCGCCGCCGCCATCGCCGCCATCTCCGCCTCCGTCGCCTTTCCCGTGGGCCGCCGCCGCCGCCGCCTGCAAGCACCCACCGTCACCACCGCCGCCCGGTGAATCTTTCGTCGCCGGCTCCGGCGCGTCCTCCCCGCTCGCCTTCCTGCGCCGGCTGCGTCCGCCGCGGTCGCGGTCGCGCTCCTCCTTGTCCGAGTCGGCCCTGCTCTTTGACTTCTTGGAGCGGCCGCCGCTCTTGCGCCGGTGCTTCTTCTTGCGGCTCTTCTTCTTCCTGCGGCTGCGCGGCTCCTCCTCCTCCTCCGCGTCCTCCGCCGCCGAGGAGGAGGACGTGTCGGCGCCGCTCTCCGCCGCCTTGCGCTTCTCCGACGAGCCCGAGCCTTTCCCTGCGCGAGCCGGGGGTGGGCAGGGAGGAAGGCGAGGAGGAGGAGTGGGGGGGATGAGGGAGGCCGTCAGCGAGCGCGGTGCGGTGGCGCGCCGCCGCTCCGTACCCGCCGGCGCCCCGCGCCCGTCTCGCTCCGCTGCCCGCGTGCCCGAGCGCCGGTGTCAATTGCGGCCGCCGCAAAACCGGGTGGGTCCACAAAATGGCCGTAGCGTCGCGCTCTTTCGCTCGGCGCGCTCAAAGCGAGCGGATTTACGAACGTTAGCCGCACGGCGCCTTGCTACGGCAGTTTGTCAATCCGCCGCCGAACGAAGGGCTCCGGTTCGCGGGCGCGCGCTTACGCCGGAGACGGCCCGGTCTAAAGCTGCATCTCCACGCATCAGTCTCCCTGCTCAAACCGGCAACGGCACGTACCTCCGCGGGTGGCCCCAAGCGTTTAAAAGCGGTTATCGGTACGAACTGTATTGTCTTCGGATTAATCGCGACGAAGGAACTTTAAGCGGCGACCTTCCGCTCGTGAGCCGAGTGCTCCGACCACTCGTCGGACAGCAGATCAGGATTATCCCAATAACAGAACACCGGCACCCCATTACTTTATTTCCTGCAGCCTTTTCACAGCTAGATTCTCGAAAATAACCTCCCTCGCCGGTAACAACGGAAGCGGGTGATCGATAAAACACCAAAGCAACGCACAGAATAAAAGCTACTGGGGTTCATGCGGGGTCGGGGGGAAAGCTTCGACGCTTAGCGGCAGCGGGAGTTGTGAAAAATCGCTGGTTGTGGTCGTGTTTTTGGGTCACCTCGGACGCCAATGCCTCGCTCACTCTACGGTCACCACCGCCCACTCTCCGGTCACCACCGCTGATGTTTACAAGGACTTTGGAACTCACGGGGTTTCGGTATTCATTGCGTTTCCAAGGGTTTCTACTCTGCCTTGTGATGGACTGGCGTCCCTTCTTAGGTATTGCCCTGCCTTGCGCCCTGTGTCTGCCGGGATAGGCCTCCGGCTCACCGCGACCCTGTACAGGATTAAGCGGTTTCTGACAACGGATGGATGTGTTTCTGCTCTCGAGGATTCCATCAACACAGACCTTAGTAAAGAAGTCCCCGGCAAAGACCACCGTAGGGCGCAAGGGCCATTAACGATTGGGACACGAGGGGGGGCACATTAGTGTGAAGGTGACAGAGGTGCGGGTGGGGCAGAAGGTGCCTGGAGGGAAGCAGCACAACGCATTGCACGCGGAGACAAGTGCGAACGAGATGGAGTTAAGCGTTGGGAGAAACCGGACCGGCCGACTAGCTCGTCTCGCCGCACGACCCTGGCCGTTTAAACCGCAGCGGTGGTCAGAACCCTGAACTCACAATCGGAAGGTCGCACGTTCAAATCGTGGGGAGCTGTCCGACGCAAGCAAACCAATTGATTCCTCCGTAACGGACGACAAGCAGCGGGCGCGCTTTGTGGAGGAGTCACGCGCCGGCATTCTACGGAGCGACTGGCTCCCGTAACGGGAACGTGTCATTTCCATCGCTGGCTCGGTGCCGACCGTGGATACAAGCGCCGCACCGCGCACGTTTGAGCAGAGAGACTTTAGCTTTTTGTTTAGTTTCCCCCGAGAGCGACGGCAGCAGCGGCATCACCTAACTCAACCCGGACGGGACAGTTTCACACCTAAAGATCACAATAATTACATGAGCTATTCTCATGTCCCCCCCCCCTCCCGATCTGAGGCCAAATAACGCAACAAACTAACCACAGCAACTGACCGACTAAGCAAACATTGCGATTAATTTCCCCGTCTCATTACGATCGTCAATACGACGAGAAAAACGCGGCACTGTTCCCACACGGCCCGGCACACCACGTCAAGCACTCCGCCCCTTAGCCCACACGACCCACCCACACGACCCAGCCCCCCAAACAGGCATTTCCTCACACACCACCTTGCCCCCAACCAACAGCCGCCCCCCACCCCGCACACCACCTTCCCCAAACACACCCCCCCAACAGCCGGCTCAGAGCGGCCTCCGGATGCCAGTGGCTGTCATCGCAGCCCCTCACAGGCCTCCGTCACAGCGCTGGGATGAAGCCTGGGTTCGCCTGCGCGCCTTGACCCACGCACGGACGCACGCACGCACGTACTCCAATATGGTGAGGGCGGTGGGGGGAGGGGTGTGTGTGTGTGTGTGCGCGAGCGAGCGTGTACTGACGGAACTTGCAGTGTCATCATCATCATCATTAGGGAGCCAAGTAGCTTTGCTCGTCGCATACCGGTTAACAACACCCGACGCCATCGGTAACTTTTACATTGCAAGGGTATAGTAAGAGAAAAATTTACCGAAGGGATAGAGAGAGGGTTTGGGAAAGGGTGAAACATGTCTTTCGTGTATCGATAATTTTCGTATGTTGCTCGTAAACAAATATGCCTGTGTCACTAAAGACATGTTATTTTTTAAGAATTGCAATTTTTTTTTTTACTTAAAATGCCGTGATACCCAAAGCCGTTTAATCAATGCTGACAATCCCGTTTTGTAGGTAAAAATTAAGTTAATTAAACATGTATTAGAATATTTATAAATTGCAGCCATTAATCACGTTTTAAATGTTATTTATTACACAAGCGAGCAACAGTTTTGCTTTATCACTTAGCCGATGACGGTGAAATTAAAGTCAAAACGTTACGCGTTATTAATCGCTTCGGCAGCGGGCGAACAAAACAAACCAGCAAACTACGGCCGCTACACCGCCATTCAAGTCGACTTAGAAAAAAACTAAGCGATGCAAAGGGCAATGCGTCAACGACACAGGCAACTACGAGCACACGGGAGAAGGGGGGAAAAGTGGGGGAAAAGGGAAGGCACGCACACGCTCGCCCCTTCCGCCCGCCCGCCCGCTCGCGATTCGCGGGGAGGAATCACAGTAAGCGTCATTACCAGGACCCGACTCAGACAGAACCAACTGACGGAGCCTGGCCGGACTGCGCAACGCTTTTTTTCCGGACATCAATTCCCCGCCACGCTATTTTTCTGCAGAACTGCAAAACGGTGAGCTCTCGCTGGCGGAATGTACCACTTGAACTCTGTAGGGGTGGGGGGGAGGGTTGAGGGCGTTGGTCAAAACGTCGCACACTCTGCACCGATCGCCATTTGCTAATCTGTCGATGCGTTTCTCTCGCGTCAGCTTTACAGCAAAACCGTCATCGTAGTAAAACTCCTGCCGCGGCTGCGCCATTTAAAAACCCGAAGCAGCGTGTTACCAAGTGCCGTTAAGCCACTGTCAGGGTTCAGGACAATAACCAGAGCCAAGATTCACTTGTTGTTAAAACTAGCAAAGTTCACATTGTCCACTTAAACAGTTATGCGGGCTGTATGTTTCGCATCCATCGCAGATGAACTCAAGCTATTTTAACCTTCGGTTACCAACGTGCCAAAAACTGGGGCGAACGCATTTCTGCGTCCATGGTTTCCGTGTAGAGGAAATTAAGCGGAAAGATAGGAACAAACCCGGCTGTTCTGCTCTACTTCTGACAGAACGTCGTCAGGAACCATCGGCTTTGAAAGAAACAATTAAAATTTCCTTTGCTTCGAACAGTAGAACAGAGCGAGACCAATTTTCTCAGTTCACTGGGGGGGTGAAAATAAATGACGGAATTGACAGCGATCAGAACGCCAGGCAGGAGGGCAACAGGAGTTTTACTGTGGACGCGGCAAGCGCTAGCGACCTCTGGGCTACACAACGCAGTGCCCCGGCAATGCCCGCCCCATGCCCATTGCGGGAATCGTCGCTCACCTGCGGCAACCGCCACCTCCGTTGCTGCCACAGCGGTTGTGGCAACCGCAGCTTTGCCACCGCCGCCGCCACCACCACCATCAGCGCTCCCTCGCTCCCCTGCATCCTCCGTGTCGCCGTTAACATCCTCGCCTTCCCTGGAACTGTCGGGAGGAACACACATTTGCGGAAGGTGCACGCACAAACGCACGCACGCAACGCGAGTTGTGATTAGTTTGAACAAAACGAGGAGCGGTAGAGTTGGCAAGAAACCACGTTGTGCGTGGTTGTTGCGTCAGTGGCAGACATGAAACGGAAAAATTGCGAGTTTGAATCCTGTTTGCGTGTTGACTCGGTCCATCACCATCATACCTCCAAGGTGGATAAAACAAGTTTTCCCTTTGTGCGTCGCCTTACATTTCGATTATTTCGTCCTCTTTATTGACCATTGATTTTTGTTCATCCACACTCAGTTTGGTACGTGACAAACCAATACATTATTCCACAAACAAGTTCTCATCAGTAGACTCTAGTTTGTGCTGCGGAAACTTCAGTCAAGTGCATTGGTAGAGGGTGCAGTGTTGTGAATGTATAATCTGCAGCGGAGTGAACCTTTATAATCAAGTGGGCGAATCTATAGAATCTGCAGTGGCCATAAAAAAATAAATGCATCGCGATCATACTAAACTACTAAAGGATTGCAACCATTACAGACCTCTTGACAGCTATCTATATGCACAAATGCCTGAATAACAACGCACACGCAGAATTTGAGAATTTGCTAGAAAAAGCGTTGCGGAAGTCCACGGGGCAAAAATAAAAAGTAATCACATAAGGCTATGAACCTAAACACTGATTGTAACACGCCACCAAAAAATATACCCGGTATTAAATTGCTTGTTATTGTAATCTGAAGACACCGTAAGAGTACACGTTTCCAGTAAACGGCGACAGGTCTTTGTGGGAAAACGTACCCAAAATAAACCTCACCGATATTAATTTACGCGGGGCCCTCAAACACTAAACAAACGACAGTTTGCAAAAAATACCAAAATAAATAAGGCTAACTTAACTAAGTGACTGTTTTAAAAGCCCAGGAATAGGCCTCAAAACGTGAGCATATTGTACGCACTAGATAATGCAATGGCGGATCGGTGCTAACACCGACAACAAAATTAAACAAAAATACATTTTTGTTTACATTTGCGAGACAAAAATACATTTGCGAGCGTCACAAACTAACATAATTCCTTAGTCAATCATTTTAAAATTAACCGTGTTCGATTATCCAAGCTAAACACGGTATATAAAAGGACCGTACATAGGCCTTTCCTGCTCCGCGCCAACGGGCGTCACGAACACGAACCCCGGCGGACAAATCTAGGCAACACCGGGGGGTGGGGGGGACCTTCGCCGAGGCCTACCTACGAACGACACTCGTGTTTCAGCTAATCTTTCAGCTGCTCAGACTTCGTTGTTTGAGTGGAGGCGGTTTGGCCGCCGACGGGTTGCTTTCGACTCCCCCGCGAGGTGTCGAGGCGGTTCACGGGCGCCGAGTTCGCGGCGAGACATCCCACCGAGTTTACCTGCGCGGGTTGAGGCTGATAGGCGGCTCCATGGCGGCGCCGTCCTCCATCTTCGCCTCGTTCCCCGCGCCGCGAAACGCGCGCTTCTGTACCCGCCACTTGTCTCACTCACGGCGAAAGCGAACCTTATTTTTTTAAATGTAAACTCCAACCATATACTGTTTGCTTTGCGTGTAGGTTCGTGCGTTTATACCGTTATTCGCTCGCCGCGTTTAACAATCGTACCGCATCCTGCTATCCCGTCTCCGACCCGGGCCTTAATTATGCAATGCCGCAGACAGAGATGATGGTGGTGGGAGGGAGGGTAACACACCGCTGGCAGAAGTACGGATTTTCTTTATTGGCGCGAGTCTGCGTCCGTCCATCCGTTTTCAAGAACCGCTTAATGCTGTTATAGGGTCGCGGTGAGCCGGAGCCTATCCCGGCAGACACAGGGCGCAAGGCAGGGCTATAGCCAGGATCGGACGCCAGTCCATCACAGGGCACCGGGGGCAATTTAGTACGCAGGCCAATTAACCTATGCCGCAGCATGTCTTTCGACTATGGGAGGAAACCGGAGTGCCCGGCGAAAACCCACGCGGACACGGGAAGAACATGCAAACTCCACACAGAAAGGCAACCGAGCGGGGATTCGAACCCGGAGGCTTCTTGCTGTGAGGCGGCAGCGCTACTCATCGCTTTGCCAACGTGTTGATTTGTGTTGACGCGTGGACGTGGACCACAACCCGCGTCGTTCAACATTCGCACGTGTGCTGTGGCGGCCTTAAAGGTGCTACTTGCTGAAAGCATCTCATTAAAACACTTCGAGGCCGAGCTGAAAGGACAACGATGTCCAGAAGCTGACCATCGTGCTTCGAAGAATCGCAAAGAAGAAGCTGTGTTAAACGCTATAGTGGGGATATGTGTCCGTGTCAATGTATTTGAGTAGACCTGTATAAACTTGACACCAGGCACAAGATCGAGTGATGTCTCGATGTAGGTTTTCACAACTCGATCTGAGACGAGCTGCTCTTTCGAGGGAGCGATGATGGCATTTCATGTCTCTCACCTTCGCGACGATTCACCTCCCACGTCGGAGGCATCCTCAGGCTATGTCCCAAAAGAGCAGAACTTAAGAGAAATTATCATGGCAGACGTTTATTGAATTATTATTCAACATGTAATTGTTTTAAAAATCTATCTATCAGTTCATCCCGTAACACGCATTCGTCCCGGTTTGTGTACATTCGTGGTGGCAACTGCACTCAACCCCCCACACAGCGCTCCTGAGCTAAAGATAGCGACACGTGGTGGAGACAGAGGCTGTGTCACTTCCATCTGTCTCTCTTCGAGAAGCGCCCAGCGGGGGGGGGTGGTCTGTCTAAACATTCCTGCCACTTTCCAGAAGGAATTCTCATCATCAAGCGCCATGATTTCGCCGGGCACTCCGGTTTCCTCCCACAGTCCAAAGACACGCTTGCTTGTTGCTGCATATGTTAAATGGCACTGCCGACCAAATTGACCCCGCCCCCACGGTGCGCTGTGATGGACTGGCGTCCCATCTGGGGTATAGCTCTGCCCTGTGCCCAGTGTCTTCCGGGATAGGCTCCGGCTCACCGGTTTCTGACAATGGATGGATGAATGTCAGAATACCGCTTCAATTTGTCTAGATGTCAGAAACCGCTTAATCCCGTACAGGGTCGCAGGTGAGCCGGAGCCCATCCCGGCAGACACAGGGCGCAAGGCAATAATAATAATAATAATAAAATAGCGTTTATAGAGCGCCTTTCACCCGAGGGTCACAAAGCGCTGCACAGGGCTGTGGAGAGAACGGCATGTCAACAACATCAAGACAGATTAACTGAAAGTCAAGCAATAGCGATAACGATAAATTATAGGAAATAGGACGTAAAGACAGCAGAAAATTTAACACTAATTCTACAACAAGCAAGGAGGGAGCAGATGTTCCCGAGCAGACGCAGATCGCAAGAGAGAGAGAGCGAGCCAACATCCCGGCACGGCACCACTGACCCGCACCAACAGTCCAAGCCAGAGGAAGGAATAAATATTCCCGTGAAGGCGCAGGTAGGAAGAGAGCCAACATCCTGGCACGACAGCACTGAGTCGGTAGTCCTAGCCGGAGGACTTGAAAGCTTTACGGAACAAAAGAGTCTCGAGAGCGGGATTTGAAGACTGCCAAGGACTCCGCTGGACGAATTTTTCCCAGCCGGGAAAGGCAGGGCCACACCCGGGACGGGACGCGAGCCGGTGTCCGTGCCGCATCCGCCGCCGTCAGTCCGGTGTCGGGTTGCAAACCGCGAGCCGCACTCGGGGCCGCTATATTTAGAGCGGGTGTCGGCAGGGCCCCTCTGTCCTTACATAGCGCGAGCTCCCAACCCACCCACCCACCCACCAGCACAGGCAGCCCAGCGGCCTTCTCGTATCGCCCACTCGCCTGTCTTACAAGCGAGCCTGCCGGAATCCGGTGGAGGTTTCTGGTCGGGGCGTGGGTTTGTTTGGTGGAGTTGAGTGGAGTTTTTGTGGGAGTTTTTTCGGTGGGGTTCGGTGGAGTTTTTGGCGGAGTTTAGGGGAGTTTGCGGGAG
Source organism: Geotria australis (assembly GCA_036362915.1). Lineage (NCBI taxonomy): Eukaryota > Metazoa > Chordata > Hyperoartia > Petromyzontiformes > Geotriidae > Geotria > Geotria australis. The sequence goes on along the minus strand of JAZEWU010000031.1, from coordinate 2,161,041 downwards.
TTTTCTGGGAGTTTCTGTGGAGTTGCTGTGGAGTTTGTGGGAGTTGAGTGGAGTTTTGGTGGAGTTCGCTGGGGTTCGGTGAAGACAGGGGGACCAGCGAGGTTCCATCCATGGCGGCCCAGTGCTACAACAGAGGTTGCGGCAAGACGTTTGAACCAGCGGAGAATGCGGACGGTGAGCGAGCGGGTGAATGAGTGGGTGGGTGAGTGGATGAGTGCGTGGGTTAGCGAGTGGGTGAGTGAGTGAGTGAGTGGGTGGGTGAGTGAGTGGGTGAGCGAGTGGGTGAATGTGTGGATGAGTGAGTTGCTGAGTAAGTGGGTGAGTGTGTGTGGGTGAGCGAGAGGCTGAATGTGTGGGTGAGTGAGTGGCTGAGTGAGTGGCTGAGTGAGTGTCTGAGTGAGTCGGTGTGCGGGTGGGTGAGTGAGAGTCTGAGTAAGTCGGTGTGTGAGTGGTTGAGTGAATGACTGAGTGAGTGGGTGAGTGAGCGAGGGAGTAGATGGCTGGGTGAGAGAATCGGTGACGTGAGTGTGCGAGTTGTGGAGTGTTGTGAATGGGGTGAGTGAGTGAGTGAGCGAATGACGGCTTGAGGCTCCACGGGCGACCCTTGTCTGTGTGTGCAGACGCGTGCTGTTACCACCCCGGCTCAGCAATCTTCCACGACGCCCTCAAGGTACAGCCGTCCCACATCCATTCATTCAATTCATGGGGATCAAGGTAGAAGCGTTCACGTCGCGATCCCTTGTCTAGTAATACTCTGTATTACCTGCAAATTCTACCAAACACTTCGAAGCCGAGGAGCTGAAAGACAACGATGTCCAGCAGCTCAACAGATGCCAGAAGCCCCTCGGTCTGGAGCAAGAATGGAGACCAATGCCAGCCCGCCTTTAAGGCCAGCACTGACTATTATGTCTCTAAATGTTGAAGGGCTGTCTGCAACTAAAACATAAACTTGTTGCAATGGGAAACGACTGTCATGTGACCATCAGGCTTCGAAGAATCGATTCGAATTCGAACTGAGTTTGTCTGTTGTGTTGTCGACCAGGGCTGGTCCTGCTGCAACAAGAGAACCTGCGATTTCTCGGAATTCCTCGGCATTCCCGTGAGTTCTCGCCGCGCGTCCGTGTTTGCTGTGTCCACGCAGGAATCCCGTGGCCAGATTTGAAATTCACAGCGAAGCTCTCTCTGGTTTATGAGTTTAGGTCATGTGAAAAAAAAAAACGTGTGTAAGTGAGGTGCACCCGTCGATATGTCGGAGCAAACGAGCGAGCACACGCATCACTTACCTTGAAATATGGTACCGACGTTTCGCTGAGGTTTACACTCAGCATCATCAGGGGACTTGAAAATGCGGGTGAACCTCGCTTAAACACCTTTTTTCACATGAACTAAACTCATAAACAGAGCTTCACTATGAATAGCATTGGTCACGAAAGCCTACGAGTTAGAATTGAAATCGAAATGTCTACCTAGTTGTGATTTGCTTTCCTCTCAACCTTTGCTATGCTTGAGTTTTTTCACTAATATTACCTGGTTACTTGAACATTTTGTTCAATGCTGTGTATTTTTCACTATCTTATCTGAAAAATGTGTGCGGTGCTATGTGTAAATGTTTTTTTGTTGTTGGTTGATTTAAAATGTGTTTATATATCAATCTTGTCCATCCATCCATCCATGTTCTAAACCGCTTGTCCTGGTGAGGGTCGCGGTGACAGCAGTCCAAGGAGAGTGGACCAGACATCCCTTTCCTCAGCAACAGATTCCGGCTCTTCCTGGGAGGGGGGATGGATTCCCAGGCGTTCCCAGGCCAGCGCTTGTATATACCAATCTTGTATATATTTTAAATTATTGTCATCAATTCGCACGGGTATCCTTCTCGACACAACAAACATGCGAATTGCTGACAATAAAACAAATTCCAATATATTCAAATATAATGTTACCATTGAAGGAAGTGACGGCCATCTTAAGGGACGCTGGCAGAATTTCGCCGCTCTTAAGATTGCCAGTTTCACGACCTTTCAGTATATTCGAAGCAGCCTTAATCATTTATTTTCTGTTGCTTTGGTTTTTATTGTTGCTTTTTTTTCTTTCGTTGTTGACATGCCGTCCTCTTCGCGGCCCTTGTGCAGCGCTTTGCGACCCTCGGGCGAAAGGCGCTATATAAAATGCCATCGTTATTATTACGCGCAGTATTTACACGTAACGGCTTCTCTACTCTGGTCTGGCTTATTAAAACACGGATCCGCATTCACACCGGCTTGCGGGACTGTTTAATCTCACTCTGTGATTGGGATGCCCCCCCCTGAAATGGATGCCCGTGGGCCGTCGTCCCCCGCTCTCTGCATGCCACTGGCCCCGTCCCAGGGCTGCGCGCTCGGCCGACACAGCTCGGAGAAGCCCGTGGAGCAGGAGGAGGATGCGGGGTTGGCGGGGGTGGTGAGCGGCGACGAGGTGAAGGCCGGGGAGGTGAAGGCGGCACACGGGTTCGACGCGCAGATGCCGGCGCCGCGCAAGGAGCTCATTTTCCGCGGGCCGCCGCCTGCCAAGAACAAGCCTCCCAGACCCAGGTGCGGCCGGACACGGTTAGAGCGACCCACGGAGCTCAAGGGGCCCAATGTGGTTGCAAATTATAAATAATAGCATTTATAGAGCGCCTTTCACCCGAGGGTCACAAAGCGTTGCACAGGGCTGCGGAGAGAACGAGAAATCAACAACGACAGAGAACGGAAAATCAGGGACAAAATATATTTTTTGGCGTTTTTTTTTATATCCGAGCTGTGGAGAGAACGGCATGTTAACAACGGGGAGACAGAATAACTGAGAGTCAAGCAATAGCGATAAATTATAAGGTAAATTATACATCCCTGTACAGGATTACGCGGTTCCTGACCACGTAATTGAATGAATGAAATGCTGTACAATGGGGCGGCACTGTGGTGGCGTAGTGGGTAGCGCTACCGCCTCACAGCAAGAAGGTCCCGGGTTCGAATCTCGGCTCGGGGGCCTTTCTGTGTGGAGTTTGCACGTTCTCCCCGCGTCCGCGTGGGTTTTCGCCGCCGGGCGCTCCGGTTTCCTCCCACCGTCCAAAGACACGCTGCCAGGTTAATTGGCCTACCGGGTAAATAGCCCCAGGTGCCCTGCGATGGACTGGCGTCCCATCCTCGGCGTTTCCCTGCCTTGCGTCCCGTGTCTGCCGGGATAGAGCTCCGTCTCACCGCGACCCTCCACAGGCTTACACGGATGGATGGCTGGAAAGACTGTATAAGGACTTGCCCCTACAGTGTGTGAAGGCTACGTGCGGGGGGGTGGGGGAACCTTTGTCTGTGCAGTGGGGATTCCCCGCTGTGCGCCCTCCCGGTGTCCGTCTCCGCGTCTCTGCAGCGAGCGCTGGACGCCAGGGACGACGCGCTGCAAACGCAGACTCCCGCGGGGAACGGTGAGGACGTTGGTCACTGGGTCGCGGGGGGTCACGGGGTCAGGGGTAATGTTTTGCTTTCACCCCGGTCACTCAAAGTCACCGTGAAATTTGAACTCGCTCGCCCGCTCGCTCTTCGTCTCGATGCGTTGGATATTCAACCGATTATATCGGCGTATCTGCTCACACACACACACCCAACTCACTCGCCCACTCATTCACACACCCACCCACTCGTTCACCAAGCCATTCATTCACCCACCCGCTCATTTACCCACCCGCTCATTCACCCACCCGCTCATTCACCCACCCGCTCAATCAAAGACAAAGATCCCCCGTATAGCCTTAACAGACTGTTGTTGGGTCAAGTGCCGTTAGCGAGCACCTATGAAGGTCGACACGGCACACGAGGGGGTGGGTAGACCAGCACCACGCCCGGCCGCATTTGGCGACGTTTACACACCGCACTAGGTACTCATTTGAGGCTGAGTCGACCTAGGGGAGACCGAGGGACCGGTTGAGGAAATCGTCACTGGGTGTTGGTGGCCGTGAGCGGGATTCGAACTCGGGTCATAGCCGGGTTTGTAGCCCAGGGCGCTAACCACTGGGCCACCGCTCCCCGCAGGAGACGGCGGGACGGCGCCCGTTGCCTCCGGGACGAGCTGCAAGAACAGCGGCTGCAGAGCGGTGAGTCCATCCAGACGTCCGTTGTCAGAAACCGATTAATCCTGTACGGGGTCGCGGTGAGCCGGAGCCTGTCCCGGCAGACACAGGGCGCAAGGCAGGGGAACACCGAGGATGGGACGCCAGTCCATCGCAAGGCGCACTGGGAAATGTACTCAGTGGGCCAATTAACCTGGCAGCGTGTCTTTGGACGGTGGGAGGAAACCGGAGTGCCCGGCGGCGAAAACCCCACGCGGACACGGGGAGAACGTGCACACTCCACACAGAAAGGCCCCCCCGAGCCGGGATTCGAACCCGGGGCCTTCTTGCTGTGAGGCGGCAGCGTTACCCACCGCGCCACCGTGCCGCCCCCAGAGCGGTCAATCGTAGGTGGTATTCGTAGCGCGTTCGTTCAACGTCGACTCAAGAGTGCGTAGCGAGGAAAGCGCAGAGAGGAGGAGGAGGAGGCAGCCGGGCGGTTTGCCGGCGCCAACATGTTGTCACAAAACCGGTAGGAAACCGAAGAACCCGGAGGAAACCCACGCAGAACAGGGGGAGAGAATAACACACAAAACTCCACGCAGAAAGGCGTTACAGGCGGGAATCGAACCGCCTCGGGCGAGACATTCTTTCTGTGAGGCGCAGATGTTACAACTGCGCCACCCTGCGTTGGCTTATTGTAATGATCGATGAATGTGTACGAATTTAACCGACGATAATTGATTTGGAGAGCGAGGAAACCGCAGAGAAGCGGAGGAGGCAGCCAGGCAGTTAGCCGTGAGTTGCGAGTCGGTGAGCGAGTTCTTCTTCTCTGCGATTCTTCGAAGCACGATGGCCAGCTTCTGGACATCGTTGTCTTTCAGCTCGGCCACGAAGTGTTTGGTAGAATTCGCAGGCAACACCAAGTATTATTACCTGACAGGGATCGCGACGCGAACGCTCGGTGAGCGAGTCGCGAGTCGGTGACTGAGTTGCGAGTCGGTAACTGAGTTGGTGAGTGAGTGAGCGAGTTGCGAGTGGGTGAGCGAGCGAGTTTCTGTTTCTTGCAGACATACAAAGACGAGTCGTCCAACACGGAGCCGTGCACTCACCACGCCGGGGTGCCGGTGTTCCACGAGGGGTCAGTGGCTCACCCCGACTCACCCAGCCCATGACACCTGGGACTGTCACCGTGACCTCCTGTCGGCGAGCCTTCGCACACTGTGTGACAGCCTCGCGGCGCACCTGGCCTGGCACGGGCGCCGCGGTGACGTGTTTTGTTGTTTGTTGTTGCCAGGATGAAGTTCTGGTCGTGCTGCGAACGAAAAACCACCGATTTTTCAAACTTTCTGGTCCAGCCAGGGTGTAGCATTGGCGTCCACCGCTGGGCTGAGCCTACCCAGGTGCGGGACGAACACCGGGTCACTCCCACGCTCACAAAAGACAAAGATCCCCTATATATTATTATATATCAATATTAATAGCATTTATAGAGCGCTTTTCACCCGAGGGTCACAAAGCGCTGCACAGGGCTGCGGAGTTGAACGACATGTCAACAACGAGAGATAACGGAAAATCAGCAACAATTATAGCCTTAACAGACTGTAGGGGACAAGTGCCGTTAGCGAGTAGCACCTATGAAGGTCGACACGGCACACGAGGGGGGTGGGTGACCAGCACCACGCCCGCTCACACACACACGTGCTCACCCCCACGCTCACACAGACGCTCCGTCTCACCGCGGTACCCCTGTACAGGATTAAGCGGTTTCTGAAAATGGATGGAAAATGGATGTATGGGGGTCGTCGTGTGTCTGTGTGCAGGGCCAGCGCCGGGCCGAGTGCCGCTACGACTGGCACCAGACCGGGCGGGACGTGGTGCTGAGCGTGTACGCGAGACACGCACAACCGGCGCTGTGCGGCGCCCGCGCCAACCACACCACGGTAACGCACACACACGCGCGCGCATACACACCACGGTGACC
>JAZEWU010000031.1:2137221-2149083 GCA_036362915.1 Geotria australis | reverse complement strand
TCATCTGCGCACGGCACGCGTGACGTCACCCCCCCCCTGGATGGAATGACAGATGTCAACACTGCCTTGTGGTATGTATAATAATGATATAATATAAATTATCGCCTTTCATTAATTTAATTGGGGGTCAAGGTAGAAGCGTTCACGTCCCGATCCCTGTCAGGTAATACGTTGGTGTTGCCTGCGAATTCTACCAAACACTTCGAGGCCGAGGAGCTGAAAGACAACGATGTCCAGAGGCTGACCATCGTGCTGCTTCGAAGAATCGCAAAGAAGAAGATTAATTTAATTTATATTAATAATATGATATAAATTAAATTAGCGCCTTTCACCCGAGGGTCACACAGCGCCCTGTGTCTGCCGGGGATAGGCTCCGGCTCACCGCGACCCTGTATACAGGATTAAGCGGTTTCTGACAAAAACAATGAGACGAGATACTTGGCGAATGTGCCGGGTGCAAACAGCGGGCTGGTTCTGAATGCAGTCTGGAACCTTCCCCCGACACCCACCCACCCACCCACGTGGGTCCGAGTGCAGAGACCAACCGCACCCCGCACAACACACACACACGTGGTTCCGTGTGCAGCTATTGCGAGCAATAGCCTGGTGGCGAACTGCGGTGCGCCTGTGCCAGGCTAGGTACACCGCGAGGCCACGTGAAGCGTAAGAAGGCTCGCCGACAGGTCGCGGGATAGATCCGGGGTGTCGTGGGCTGACTGACATGACTTGGTCGAGGCACCACCCGTGCTCCCTACTGTACCAACCCGGCGCTCCGCTCGTTGTTGTGAGCGCCGCTTAGGTAGATGTTTGTTATTACAGCAGAAAAAACACCCAGTGAGCTTGCAAGCTATTTGCGGGATTCCTGCGAGACAACCAACACGCCGTCCGTGGTTGTTGCCGGAGGGCGACTGCCTCCCATCTGCCCAGTCGCCTCAAGGTGCACCTAGCCTGGCACTGCCCAGTAGCGTCCTTCACCAACCTCCTGCACAGAGGCCGATCTTGGCATCGGTGGTGGCACGCGTCATCGGAATGTCCATTACAGATCCACATCCTCCACAGGAATCCCGCTTCCAGAGCTTTCAAGCTCACAGTGTTCTATTCTCTGCTGCAATAAACGTCTATCTGTCCTGTCTCTTAACACTGACTCCTGTCTCTAACGCTGGCTGCTATCTCTAACACCGGCTCCCGTCTCTAACGCCGGCTGCCATCGCTAACGCCGGCTCCCGTCTCTAAACACCGGTTAAATGGCACGTTTGCTGTATCGCGGGAATGCCGCTTGCAGAGCTGGCAAAGCTCACCGTGTAATTTCTTCTGTAGTAATAAACATCCATATCTATCGCTTATCAGTGAAATTCCCCGTCTCTGGCGCCGTGCTGTGATGGTTTCGCCCACTCTATCCGGCCGCTCGTGTGCAGAGATGGACTGGGTGTGGGCAGCCCGCCCCCCCCGCCCGCCACCCACGTGGCTCCGGGTGCAGACAAAGATCCCCGTATAGTCTTCACAGATCGTAGGGTCAAGTGCCGTTAGCGAGGAGCACCAATAATAATAGCATTTATATAGCGCCTTAATAACAATAGCATTTTATATAGAGCGCCTTTCACCCGAGGGTCACGAAGCGCTGCACAAGGGCCGCGGAGAGAACCGCATGTCAACAACGACAGAAAAAATCTATTAATAAAAACCAAAGCAACAAAACTTAAATGATTGAGGCTGCTTCGAATACACTGGAAGGTCGTGAAACTGACAATCTTAAGAGCGGCAGAAATCTGTCAGCGTCCCCTAAGGTGGCCGTCACTTTCTCAAAGACAAACACGGAGGGAGACAGGGAGGGAGGGTGAGCGACAGGGGGAGACATAGGGACACAGGGACAGGAAGACAGAGACAGACGGAGGTCGACACTGCACGCGACGGGGATGGGTGACAGGCACCACGCCCGGCCGCCTTTGTCTCCCTCGTAGCGATGTTTTACAACACCGCACGCGGTACTCATTTGAGATCGCTTCGTCGACATAAGGGGTGTGAGGAAGCCCAGGACCGGTCCAGAGAAAATCGTCACCGGTTGAGTTCGCCGTGAACGGGATTCGAACTCGGGTCACAGCAAGGCTAGTTAGCCCAGCATAGGCGGCTAACCGCTGAGGCACCGGGTGCAGAGACGGTCCAGCCACCACCCTCTCCCTCATCATTCACCCACCAGGGGGGCCGTGTGCAACATCAACAGCGAGGCGGAAAGCGACGTTGCCACTGAGAGGAGAAGGCCGTGTGCAGAGAAGCCAGTCCCCCTGGCTTGACACGTGTCCCGGGTTGGCAAGGGACCAAAACAATATTCTCTGCGCACGGCTCAAAGCACACCACCCCCCCGCACCGGCAGTGTTGTTTACACAGAGCTCCAACGCGTTCGTCAATAAACACTGGGCCGGGGCTGGGCGTGCGGCACGGTGGGTCGCTCTGCCGCCTCACTAGCCAGACGGACACGGGTTCGGATCCCGACTCGGGTGCCGCAATTCTGTCCCATCCATTTTCAGAAACTGCTTGATACTGTGCACGCGGTCGCAGTGAGCCGGAGCCTATTCCGGAAGACACAGGGCGCAAGGCAGGGGAGCACTGAGGATCGGACGCCAGTCCATCGCGGGGCGCCAGGGGAAATTTAAGTCATTACGCCAATGAACCTGGCAGCGTGTCTTTGGACGGTGGGAGGAAACCGGAGTGCCCGGTGGCGAAAAACCCACGCGGACACGGGGAGAACATGCACAGTCCAAATACATGCTGCTGCATAGGTTACTCGGCCTGATGACTAAAATTGCCCACGGTGCCACTGTGATGGACTGGCGTCCCATACTGGGTATATCCCTGCCTTGCGTCCCTGTGTCTGCCGGGATTGGCTCCGGCTCACCCGCGACCCTCTACACAGGATTAAACGATTTCTGACAATAATAATAATAATAGCATTTATATAGCGCCTTTCACCCGAGGGTCACAAAGCGCTGCACAAAGCTGCAGAGAGAACGACATGTCGACAACGACAGAGCACGGAAAATCAGCAACCAATTAAGTTTAAACGGACCATGTCATAACAAATTCTGGGTTGTTTCCAGTTGCACGTACCACTCCGTCCTTAGTGTGTTTACGCGTCGCTACGACCCGGGGTTTTTGCTCTTTCGATATGACAACCATGCTCGTGGCACGTAAACGTGTTCACATTATTCGGTTGTATTCCGTTTGACGGCAGCGTTGTTCACAAACGTTTCGAGTTGTGTGTCGTAAGCACGCGGCTTGAATGTGGGTCCGTTAACGTTCCACGGTGAACGGGAACACAGTGTAAGAGCGGCGATATTGATAAAAAGTTATGATAGTCATAAATACAACGATAACCTGTATTCGCAACAGCCGCAAGAGCGTTCTAGAAGCCCGCTGATGCTGTGATCAAGTATTGCGACACAAGATCTAAAGACAAATGTCCCCCGTATAGCCTTCACCATCTGCGGCGCCACCGCTGCCCGTCATCAACGTTGTGACACGCAGCCTTGCGCGGCACGCGTAATGCTGTGTCATTGTTAACATTGCAAAGAATGCATCTCTCGAGACGTCAACTAATTATAATAAGCTAACTCGTGGAGAGGCTCTGTTGCTAAAGTCACGTCAGGGGCAATTGGAGTTAATTCACATAGTAATTGACTAAATTCAAATAACATACTCTCATCTCGTTGTCAGAAACCGCTTAATCCTGCACAGGGTTGCGGTGAGCCGGATCCTATCCCGGCAGACACAGGGAGCAAGGCAGGGCTATATCCATAATGGGACGCTAGTCCGTCACAGGGCACCGGGGGCAATTTTAGTCAGCAGGCCAATTAACCTATGCAGCAGCAACATGTATTTGGACTGTGGGAGGAAACCGGAGTGCCCGGCGAAAACCCACGCGGACACGGGGAGAACATGCAAACTCCACACAGAAAGGCACCCGAGCCGGGATACGAACCTGAGACCTTACTAATGGGACACTAAAATATCAAAACCAGTTAATGTCTAAACTGTACTGTAGACAACATGGGTTTGATTGACAACACCTGACATTGCCGATAAGACATTGAAATGTGGAAACTTGCCAATTGTGTTAAACCAACGCTGCTGAAATGATTCACTTCCCGAAGGCCGTTTAGCCGATAGGATGTGTAAATATACACTTTGTATATTCTCTTTATGGAGAGAAATGAGGACAGGCGGCTACTCCTGCGGATTACTTCTCAGTCCCCGCTTAGTCCTGTAGAGGGTCGCAGTGAGAGGGAGCCTATCTCGGCAAGCACAGGGCGCAAGGCAGGGCTATACCCAAGATGGGACGCCAGTCCGTTGCAGATCACCGGGGGTGATTTGGTCAGCAGCCCAATTAAACACGGGGAGAACATCCAAATTCCACGCAGAAAAGCGGCACGCGAGCCGGGAATAAAACCCATAAGGTATATTTGCTTATTTATTATGACAGTACAGTAATAATATAAGACTATAAAGTGTAGCGTACAGCATTTCAATTAAGATTTGTTAAACGCGGAACTCGTCCCGTTACGCGCGCCCCCGCGGTACCCGTAGCGGGTCGCCTGGGCACGTCATTGGAAAGCGCGGGAAAAGTGAGGCCTGGTCGCAAGTCTGTCGCGACGGAGTTAAAACATTGATACTTTTTCAGCACGTAAACATTTACAGACGCACCGCCGGGATGGGAATACACGGCCTCACGAAGCTCATCGCAGACGTGGCGCCAGGAGCCATGAAGGAGAACGACATCAAGAGCTACTTTGGTCAGTGACGTTATTGTTTTAAATCGGCGCGTTCTGACAGAGGCTAGGATAGGGTTCAGTGTTAATCACTGAGACCCATAGGGGTCAGTGTTAATCGCTGAGGCTCCCATGGGGTTCAGCGTTAATCACTGAGACTCATAGGGTTCAATGTTAATCACTGACGCTCATAGAGACAGACTAAGGCTCCCATAGGGTTCAGTGTTAATCATTGATACAGAGCCAGACTAAGGCTCCCATAGGGTTCAACTCTTGAGATAAATTCTCATACATCGTGGCGTGAAAACCTATGTTGATGATGTTTTATCAATGCAGGGGGGGTCAAGGTAGAAGCGTTCACGTCGCGATCCCTGTCAGGTAGTACTTGGTATTGCCTGCGAATTCTACCAAACACTTCGAAGCCAAGCTGAAAGACGACGATGTCCAGAAGCTAGCCATCGTGCTTCGAAGAATCGCAAAGAAGAAGATCAATGCAGGAATCCCGTAAGGAGCTTGCAAGCTCACCGGGTATTATTCTGCTGTAATAATAAGCATCTATCTACTTAATGATGTATGCTCATTCCGAAAGAACAGCTCTTGAAAACGAACAGCAAGACTTTTGCTTGTCTTTCAGGTCGGAAAATCGCCATAGACGCGTCGATGAGCATCTACCAGTTCCTGATCGCCGTGCGGCAAGACGGAAACACGCTCACCTCCGACGATGGGGAGACCACCAGGTTAAAGCTTCTTCTCTTAATTTCATTTACGGCGAAACACCTCGATTTAACGGACTGACGTGGGAGGAAAGGCTGTCTCGGAAAGTCCGTTTAATCCGGATGTTTGTGCGACACACGCAAAGATCCTCCCCCCACCCCGTCCATCCATTTTCTAAACCGCTTGTCACAAAGCGCTGCACAAGGGCCGCGGGTAGAACGGCATGTCAACTAAGTCTTAACAGACTGTAGGGTCAAGTGCCGTTAGCGAGTAGCACCTATGAAGGTCGACTCGGCACACGAGGAGGTGGGTGACCGGCACCACGCCCGGCCGCCTGTGTCTCCCAAGTGGCAATGTTTACACACCGCACTAGATACTCATTTTGAAGCTCAGTTCACCTAACGCGAGGCCCCAGGACCGGTCACGGTTTTGCGGATAACAGGACAAGCGTGTAATGTTGTGAGCTCGTGTGGTTGCCGGTTATATCCATCCATTCATTTTCAGAAACCGCTTAGTCCTGTACAGGGTCGCGGTGCGCCGGAGCCTATCCCGGCAGGCGCAGTGCGCAAGGCAGGGGTATACCGAGGATGGGACGCCAGTCCATCGTAGGGCACCTGGGGAAATGTACTCAGTCGGCCAATTAACCTGGCAGCATGTATTTGGACGGTGGGAGGAAACCGGAGTGCCCGGCGAAAAACCCACGCGGACACGGGGGGGAGAACATGCAAACTCCACACAGAAAGGCCCCCGAGCCGAGATTCGAACCCGGGCGTCGAGGTGCACCCGGCCTGGCACAGGCGGGCCGTGGTGACGTCGCCGCCGCTTAGTGGCCGAACGGCTGTTGTTGTTGTCGCGTGCTCCCGATTGCAGAGTGCCACCAATTTCCAGGCTTGTTAAAAAGACAACGGTGTAATCGTGGCATCCAGCGCTCGCTGGAAATTAATAACTTTCTCCAGAACTTGTTGGTTAGACTTATTGCCGTTCGCCGCCCTTAACCGTTGGCGGGAAGTTCCACATTCCAATGGGGTCGCGCATCTGTGACGGGTGTCGCGCCGTGCGGTTGCAGCCACCTGGTCGGACTGTTCTACCGCACGATACGCATGATGGAGAACGGCATCAAGCCCGTCTACGTGTTCGACGGGAAACCTCCGCAGCTCAAGTCGGGAGAGGTACCCACACCCCCCCTGCCCGCGCCGACCCGCGCCACCACATCAAGCGGAATCCACGATCTCGAATTCAATTCGATTCTTCGAAGCGTGATGGTGATATGACGATTTCCCCCATTGCAACAAGGTCTTCTCTAGTTGCAGACAGCCCGTAAACATTTAGAGATGTAATAGTCAGAGAACGACATGTCAACAACGACAGAGAACGGAAAATCGGCAAAACATTTTTTGGGGTTTTTTTAATCACTGCGATCGTCGGTTGCAGCTGGCGAAGCGAGCGGAGCGCAGAGCGGAGGCCGAGAAGCAGCTGGTGGCAGCTGAGGAGGCTGGTGAGGAGGCGTGCGTGCGTGCGTGTGTGCACCTGGCCTGGCACAGGCGCCGTGGTGACGTCACCGCCACTTAGTGGCGAACGGCGGTTGTCACCGCCACTTAGTGTGGTTAGCGCTATGCTGGGCTACAAACCCGGCGACAACGAGTTCGAATCCCGCTCGCACTTTAACGGAGTAACGAGGGAAATGGTGTCCAGAAGTCCGTTAAATCCGGATGCATGGATGACGACCTACACAGAGCAATTACCACAACCTATATATTATGAGCACCGTTAAACAGAGTACTACACGTACGCCGGACCGCTGTCTCGGCAGTAGCGGACAACTTCCGTCTCTTCCGAGTTACATTGAATCGAGGGTCCGCTTACGTCGAGGTTTTCCCCCGGCGCTAATAACGCCGGCTCTCGCTTTCTCGTTCGCTGCGTTCCGTCGCCAGGCGAGCTGGAGAACGTGGAGAAGTTCAGCAAGCGTCTGGTGCGCGTCACGCGGCAGCACAACGACGAGTGCAAGCGGCTGCTGCGCCTCATGGGCGTGCCCTTCGTGGAGGTGAGCGAGCGCGCGCGCGTGCACCTGGCCTGGCACAGGCGCCGGGGTGACGTCCCCACCGCCTCGCGGAGCACGGCGGTTGTTGTTGTGTGAGACTGTGCTCGCTAACCCTTACAGTCTATAATACTCTATATGATATCGGGGTTGATTGTCTTTGGTGAGGGGCTGTGTGTGTGTGTGAGTGACGCAGTATTTGTGGGGAGCGGTAGTGTGCGGCGGTTAGCGCGATGCTGCGCTACCACAAAAAAGCCGGACGAACGCCGGCGACGATTTTCCGAACCGGTTCCGAGCGCTGCCTAGGTCGACTCGGCCCGAAACGAGCACCCGGCGCGGAGGGTCGCGGTCCCTCGTCACTCCGGTCCGTTAACGCTTCTTGCCTCACGGCAAAAGGTCCCGGGTTCGTATCCCGGCTCGTGGGGGGGCCTTTCTGCGCGGAGTTTGCACGTTGTGCCCGCGTCGGCGTGGGTTTTCGCCGGGCAACTCCGGTTTCCTCCCGCCGTCCAAAGACACGCCGCCAGGTTAATTGGCCTACTGAGTGAATTGCCCCCAGGCGCCCTGCGACGGACTGGCGTCCCATCCTCGGCGTTCCCCTGCCTCGCGCCCCCTGTGTCTGCCGGGGTGATAGGCTGCGGCTCGCCGCGACCCTGTACAGGATTAAGCGGTTTCTAAAAATGGATGGTTGGGGGGCGGTGGGCGCCTTCGTGTTTTGTCACGGCTGCAGGCCCCCTGCGAGGCGGAGGCGAGCTGCGCGGCGCTGGTGAAGGCCGGAAAGGTGTTCGCCACGGCCACCGAGGACATGGACGGCCTGACGTTCGGCACGGGGGTCCTCCTGCGCCACCTCACGGCCAGCGAGGCCAAGTGCGTCGTGGTGGGCGCGCCGCGCCACGAACCCGGCCGGCGGACGGGTTTGAATCCCTCTCGCGGCCAGTGTCCGTGACGATTATCTGAACCGGTCCTGGGCCCTCTTCTAGGTTGACTCCGCTTACAAATGAGTCCCTGGCGCGCGGTGTGTAAATATGGCTATTAGAGAGACACGTGCGGCTGGGCGGCCGTGGTGCTGGCCACCCACCCCGTCTTCACAGGCTCTGCTCGCTAACAGCACTTGTCCCTGCAATCTTCTTCTTCTTTGCGATTCTTCGAAGCGCTATGGTTAAATTACAGTTTCCCATTTCTTTACACAGTTCTTTGCATTTTTATTGAACTCTGGCAAGGTCTTTTGAGCTGCAGAGGTTTGGTAGTAGATTGCAGACAAGGCAGTGCTCCATAGTATGGTCTGCTTCTCCACATTCACAGGTGGTTGGGCCGGTCTTGTAGCCCCTGCAATCTGTTAAGGCTATACGGGGGATCTTTGCGGCTCAACGCTGTCTGATTACCGTTCTCTGTCGTTGTTGGTTTGTCGTTCTCTCCGCTGCCTTGTGCGGCGCTTTGTGGCCCTCTGGTGGAAGGCTCTCTGTGGTTGCTATTGTTATTGTTTTAATTTTTCTGCTCTCTTTATGATCTATTTCGTATAATTTATCGTGATTGCTTGACTCTCAGTTTATCTGTCCTGATGTTACTGACATGCCGTTCTCTCCACAGCCTTGTGCAGCGCTTTGTCACCCTCGGGTCAAAGGCGCTCTATAAATGCTATTATTATGTGTGTGTTCGTATGTCTCTGTGTCTCTCGGCTAATCGGCTCGCGTGTTCATTTTCCAGGAAGCTGCCAATTCAGGAGTTCCACTTCACAAAGCTTTTAGAAGAGATCAAGCTTTCACATGACGAGGTAATGATCAAAATAGCATTTTAATACAATTTCTAACGCACGCAAATTGGACGAGATGTGGAGGCGTAGCGAGGAAACCGCGGAGAACGGGGGGAAGTCAGCTAGGCGGTCGGCCAATGCCAACCTGCCAGACACTGCTGCACTGTGCCCTGTCGTCAACCGGCGACACTTTATAATAATAGTAATATAATAATAGCATTTTATATAGCGCCTTTCACCCGAGGGTCACAAAGCGCTGCACAAGGGCCGCGGAGAGAACGGCATGTCAACAACGACAGAAAAAAATTAATAAAAACCAAAGCAACAAAAAATAAATGATTAAGGCTGCTTCGAATACACTGAGAGGACGTGAAACTGGAAATCTTAAGAGCGGCAAAAAAATCTGCCAGCGTCCCCTAAGATGGCCGTCACTTCCTTAAAGACAAACACGGAGGGAGACAGGGAGGGAGTAGTGCCTTACAGCTCATTTTATGAACGAATGAATGATAGTTCCGAAAGTTGTCACTAGATGGCTTGTTTTAATGGCAGCCTCCAAGACAGAACTGAAAAGTAAGTGCAACTTCACATTTCTCAGTACTAGGCCCTATACTTGAGTCTTGGGGGGGCATACAATCAAGCAGTCGGGAGTTGGCCCCGGGCATCACCAAACCTCTGCACGCCACTGAACCCCTCCACAGTTCATAGACCTGTGCATCCTGCTGGGCTGCGACTACTGCGAGACGATCCGGGGCATCGGGCCAAAGCGCGCCATCGAGCTGGTGCGGCAACACAAGCGCATCGAGGCCATCCTGCAGCACATCGACACCAAGGTGAGCGGCCGCCCCCCCGCGTGACCCTCCTCGTCGATGTCCCGGTCGTCAGTCATCGCCAGCACGAGCTATCCACTGCTGGATGACGGACCCCCCCCCCCCAAACGCCTCCCTCTTCGACTCTTCGAATTCGATTCTTCGAAGCGTGATGGTTATATGACAGTTTCCCATTGCAACAAGTTCTTCTTTAGTTGCAGACAGCCCTTCAGTATTTAGAGATACAATAATAATAGCATTTATCGAGCGCCTTTCACCCGAGGGTCACAAAGTGCTGCACAGGGCTTTGGCGAGAACGCCATGTCAACAACATCAAGACAGATCAACTGAGAAGTCAAGCAATAGCGATAAATTATAGGACATAAAGACAGCAGAAAAAATAATACTAATTCTACAACAAGCAAGGAGGGAACAGATGTTCCCGAGCAGACGCAGATTGCAAGAGAGAGAGAGAGACAACATCCCGGCACGGCACCACTGACCCGCACCAACAGTCCAAGCCGGAGGAAGGAATAAATGTTCCCGTGAAGGCGCAGGTAGGAAGAGAGCCAACATCCTGGCACTATGACAGCATTGAGTCGGTAGTCCTAGCTGGAGGACTTGAAAGCTTTACGGAACAAGTGAGTCTTGGGACGAGATTTGAAGACGGCCAAGGAGTCCGCCGCAACGAATTTCCAGCGGAAGGGGCCATTCCGGAGTCTTGGAGCAGCGCGCGAGAAGGCTCTGTCACCCATCGAATGGAGGTGCGACCTGGGAACATACAGCAAGCTTGTATTGGAGGATCGTAGTTGGTCGTGTCGAGGAGGGTGCCTGAAGTAGGTCACCCTCTCCTCGCCCCCTCGCCGCGCGAGAGCAGAAGTACCCCGTGCCGGAGAACTGGCTGTACCAGGAGGCGCGCCAGCTCTTCCTGAAGCCCGAGGTGGTGGACGCCGACGAGGTGGATCTGAGGTGGAGCGAGCCCGACGAGGAGGGCCTGGTCGCCTTCATGGTGCAGGAGAAACAGTTCAGGTGAGACGACGGCCGAGCGTGGCAGCGGGTGGGGGCGGTTGCGGGTGTTGCGTCACCCGCACTTCGCACTTTCACAGTAACATCATTCCATCCCCCCCACACTTTTTCCTGAGGTAGTCTCGACGCGTGTTCAGAGTCGTGTTTTGTCCGTGATCTATCTCGTAAAAAGAACTATACGATGCATAACATTGGTGACGAAAGCCTTTGGTGTAAAATGTTGCGAGTTGACGATTTTAAACGATGGAGCCTTGCCGCCGACGTCAGACGCAGTTGACGCGTCGAGACGCGTGTTTAGCGCCGCGTCGCCGACTCGCGTCGCGCGCGACGAACCAGCCTCTCCACCGCCGGATGAGGGCCTTCCTAAGCCTTGGGCTCCATTTCCCGGCGCGGGGAGAAAGGTGCGCTCGAGCGTTCGTGACGGTGGCACGATGGCGTGCCCGCGATGCCCTCTCACGCCCGCAGCGAGGACCGCATCCGCAACGGGGTCAAGAAACTGCTGAAGAGCAAGCAGGGCACGACGCAGGTGCGAATGGACGACTTCTTCAAGATCACCGGCTCCATCACCACCGCCAAACGCAAGGTCGGTGCCGTTGTGCGAGCGATCGCAGTGTGTGTTTGTGAGAATCGCTGTCGCGGGCTGCTGCGTCGGAACGGCAGTGTCGAGCGTTTCCCTCTCTCTCTCTCTTTCTCTCCGTGGCGATGTTTCGCCTCCCGCGTTGGATTCTGACTATGCCACCAATGCGAGATGCCTGCATGCCTTTCTATATAGCG
>JAZEWU010000031.1:2107754-2117915 GCA_036362915.1 Geotria australis | reverse complement strand
TCCCCGGTGTTTGTCGGTGGCCGCGAGCGGGGAACTGATGAACTGGCGTCCCATCCCGGGTATAGCCCTGCCTTGCGCCCTGTGTCTGCCGGGATAGGTTCCGGCTCACCGCGACCCTGTACATGATTAAGCGGTTTCTGACAATAATAATAATAGCATTTATATAATAATAATAATTCAATTTATATAGCGCCTTTCACCCGAGGGTCACAAAGCGCTGCACAAAGCTGCAATGAGATTAATGTAATAATTCAAATTCGATTCGATTCTTCGAAGCGTCATGGTTATATGACCGTTTCCCATTGCAACAAGTTCTTCTTTAGTTGCAGACAGCCCTGCAACATTTCGAGATGTATAAGTCAGTGCTGGCCTTAAAGGCGGCGGGCATTGGCCTCTCTTCTTGCTCCAGACTGCGGGGGCTTCTGACATCTGTTGAGCTTCCGGACATCGTTGTCTTTCAGCTAGGCTTCGAAGTGTTTGTTAGGATTTGCAGGTAATACCAAGTATGACTTGACAGGGATCGCGACGTGAACGCTTCTACCTTGATCCCCAATGTAATAATAATAAACCGAGATTCGTGAAGTCAGCTCGGCTAACCGCAGCGCCACCGCTCCTCAACCACCCACCCCCACCACCATCCCACACATCTCTCTTCCTACACCCTCGACTCTCATTGGCTGAAGACGCGGTGGGGGGGAGAGCTGCGGGGGTTGGGAGTCAAGACGAGAGAGAAAGAAAAGTTTGGGAGCGAGACGGAGGAGCGACAGATTTACGCCAGATTTTTTTTTCTCTCGTCTCGAAGAGAGGGCAGAGAAGTTTCTGCTTCGAGGCTCGGACCGGACACCTTGGTCATGGGCCTCCCAGGGCCCAACGCGGCCTTGTGTCTGCTCATCTCGCTCGCGGTCGTAACGGCCACGCTGGGTGAGGAGGAGACCGCACCCGCTGGGTCCAACCGCTCCTTCAGCGGAGAGGTATGTTATGTATGGTCGTCCCCACTTCACGGCCTGCGGCGGTTGTTGTTGTTTGTTAAGAATCCATCCATCCATTTTCAGAAACCGCTTAATCCTGTACAGGGTCGCGGTGAGCCGCAGCCTGATCCCGGCAGACACAGGGGCGCGAGGTAGGGGTGACACAGAGGATGGGACGCAAGTCCATCGCGGGGCGCCTGGGGGAATTTTAAGTCGGTAGGCCGATTAACCTGGCAGCGTGTCTTTGGACGGTGGGAGGAAACCGGAGTGCCCCGGCGAAAACCTACGCGGACACGGGGAGAGAAGGTGAAAACTCCACACGAAAAAGCCCCCCGAGCCGGGATACGAACCCGGGACCTTGTTGCTGTGAGACGGCAGCGCTACCCACTACGCCACCGTGCCGACCCTATTGTTGTATAATCCATCCATTTTCAGACACCGCTTAATCCCGGCAGACACAGGGACGCAAGGCAGGGGATGACACCGAGGATGGGACGCCAGTGTGTTGTTGTACAATAATAATACAAATGTTACATTTATAACGCCTGGCACATATTAATTCACTGTCGAAGGTACTCATTCGACGAGAGAACGACTCCAGAGGCGTACCGAGGAGGAGGCAGCCAGGCGGTTTTGCCGGCGCCATATTGCCACTAGACACTGCTTCCCATATATTATGATGTTATCGGCCAAATCATTAATGAGGTTTTTTTTAAGTAGTTGTGGTTGTCGCGTCGTGTGAGTTGTTGGTGTTGTGCTGGGGGTTCCGCCCGGCCCGTGAAACCTCCTCATGTTAAGCGAGCCTTCGACACTCTTTGCGTGATAGACTCAAGGTGCACCTGGCCTGGCACAGGCGCCGCGGTGACGTCGCCGCCGCCGCTTAGTGGCGAACGGCGGTTGTTGTTGGTGGTGTTGTGAGGGGAGCGGTGGCTCAGTGGTTAGCGCTCTGCTGGGCTACAAACGCGGCTATGACCCGAGATCGAATCCCCGCTCACGGCCACCAACGCCAGTGACGATTTTCCGAACCGCTCCTAGGCCTTCCCCTAGATCGACTCAGCCTTAAAAGTGAGTGCGGGCAGCACACACACACACATGCGCAGACATGTTCTGGAGCCACAGGCAAGAGTCGCCGCAGCGACACATTCTCAGCCTGACTAATGTGACAGACGCCGTGACCACGGGGCGGCACGGTTAATCACGGCCCCCCACACCCCCCACGCCCATGTCGTCTCGTCCCGAGCGACGTTCGCCTTACACACCAGCCCACACAATAACGTAAACAAACGTCCATCCATTTTCACAAACCGCTTAAGCCTGTAACGGGGGTCGCGGTGAGCCGGAGCCTATCTCGGCAGACACAGGACGCGAGGCAGGGGTATACCGAGGATGGGACGCCAGGCATTATTGGTTGGTGCTCTTGTCAAAATGCATCCGTTCAAACCTGGCAATGACGGCCTCCCCTTTGTTCGAGTCGACCTCAAATGAGTAGCTGGGTGCGGTGTGTTTAACATCGCAACTGGGGAGACAAAGGCGGCCGGCCGCGGTTGCTGGTCACCCAGCCCCTCGTGTGCGTCACCGGCCTTCGTAGGTTGATCGGGGCTTGGCTCGCTAACGGCACTCGACCGCCCGGTTACGCCGAGGCTACCCGGGCTACCTTTGTCTTTGTCCCGCCCGGCGCTCACTCATCCCGGTCACGCGGGGGGGGTGTGTGTGCACGTGACCGGCACGAGCCGCGAAAACACTCCCGACGGGAAACGGAGAAACTTGTCGGATTTTGTGGAAACAAAGGAGGTGGGGGGTGGGTGAGTGAGGGGGGGGAGCGGTGGCCCAGTGGTTAGCGCGCTGGGCTACGAATCTGGCGACCCGAGTTCGAATCCCGATCACGGCCACCAACACCCAGTGACGATTTTCTGAAACCGGTCCTGGGCCTCCGCCCCTAGGTCGACTCAGCCTCAAATTGAGTGCCTAGCGCGGTGTGTGTAAACATCGCCACTAGGGAGACGAAGGCGGCCGGGCGTGGTGCCGGTCACCCACCACCCCCTCTGTGTGTACCGTGTCGACCTTCATAGGTGCTCGCTAACGGCACTTGTCCCTACAGTCTGTTAAGGCTATATAGGGGATCTTTGGTGAGGAGGGGTGAGAGAGGAAGTGAGGGGTTGGGTGAGTGGAGTGAGTGGAGGGGGCGTCGCGATGGATACAACCGAGGCAGAGAGAGGAAAGAGAGAGTGAGGTAGAAAGAGCGGGAGAGGGATGGAGAGAGAGGTAGGGGTGGGGAGGGAGCGGTGGCGCCGGTGGTTGGCGCAGTCACGAGACGGCGGTGATGTCAGCCGTTGAGCCTCCGTTTTTGGGGGTAAAAAAAAAACAAAAACCACGGCGTTCCAGAGCGCCGCACCTCATCCCGCCACACAGGCAAAGCTGCCCCGCGTAGCCCGCACGCACTATAGGGTCAAGTGCCGCTGGCGAGTGGCACCTGTTAAGGCCGGCACGGCACACGAGCGGGTGGGCGGCCGGCCCCCACGCCCGGCCGCCTTTGTCTCCCTAGTGGCGATGTTTACACACACCGCACCAAGGTACTAATTTGAGGCTGAGTGGAACTCCTCAAACAAAGGGAACGAAAGAGGAACCGCGCGGATCACGAGACCCCTCGTCACCCCCCCGAGTCTCCACAGGGGTGTGAGAGAGGGAGGGGTGAAGGGGGGAGCGGTGGCTCAGTGGTTAGCGCGCTATGCCGGGCTACGAACCTGGCCATGACCCGAGTTCGAATCCCGCTCACGGCCACCAACACCACCGGTGAGGATTTTGTCTGAACCGGTCCTGGGCCCTCCCCTAGGTCGACTCGGCCTCAAATGAGTAGCTGCTGCGGTGTGTAAACATCGCCACTAGGGAGACAAAGGCGGCCGGGCGTGGTGCCGGCCACCCACCGTCTCGTGTGCCGTGTCGGCCTTCATAGGTGCTACTCGCTAACGGCACTTGACCCTACAGTCTGTTAAGGCTACACGGTGGCGCGGGGTGCTGTATCGCTGCAGCCTCACAGCAAGAAGGTCCCGGGTTCGAATCCCGGCTCGGGTGCCTTTCTGTGCGGCATTTGCATGTTCTCCCCTCGTGTCCGCGTGGGTTTTCGCCGGGCACTCCGCTTTCCTCCCGCAGTCCAAAGACACGCTGCTGCTGCATAGGTTAAATTGGCCTGCGGACTAAATTGTCCCCTGGTGCCTCTGCGGTGGAACGGCGTCCCGTCCTGGGTATAGCCCCGCCTTGCGCCCCGTGCCTGCCGGGATAGGCTCCGGCCCACCGCGACCCAGCACAGGATGGAAACGTGGAATGAATGAGCAGCGATGACCCGGATGCTGATCGAACGGCCCTCTCTGTCTCCCGCGGAATAAGGTTTGAATTAGGAGCGGAATGTTGCTGGCTCCAGCTTGACTCCCGTCGCGGGGATTCCGTAACACTCTGATTCATTCATTCTGGATCAAGACCCCCCCAACTTCAGAGGCGTATCTAGGGTACGGTAGGTATGGCACGTGCCCTGGGCGCCACTTGAAAGGAGGGGGGGGGGCGCCACCGAGCAGTTTCTATAATAATAATAGCATTTATAGAGCGCCTTTCACCCGAGGGTCACAAAGCGCTGCACAGGGCTGCGGAGAGAACGGCACACCAACAACGACCGAGAACGGAAAATCGTCAAAAAACATTTTTTAGGGGTTTATTTTTTTTCTTCAGAGAAGCCGTCCAAGGATAGTGTAAAAAAAAAAAAAAATGTCTTAGACGCATGCCGCGTCGACCTTCGTCGGTGCTCGCTACCTGCACTTGCCCCGACAGTCCTGTCGAGACTACACTGGGGGAATAAGATCTTTGTACCTTTGTACCTTTTTGCAGAGCTGGCTGGAGAGGTACGGCTACCTGCCGGCAGAGCGGGCCGGCCTGGCGACCTACCGCTCGGCGGAGACCCTCTCCTCGGCCGTGGCCGCCATGCAACGTCTCTACGGCATCCCCGTCACCGGCGAGATGGACCCGCTCACCGTACAGTGAGTTTCGCCCGTACTTACGGTACCGACCTCCGTAAAGCCTGTTGTTTTAAAAAAAATCAGCCACGGTAGCGTAGCGGTGAGTAGCGCCGCCCGCCTCACAGCGAGAAGGTTTCCCGGGTCGGAATCCCGGCTCGGGGGCCTTTCTGTGCGGAGTTCGCGCGTTCTCTCGCTCTCTCCGTGCCCGCGTGGGTTTTCGCCGGGCACTCCGGTTTCCTCCCACCCTCCAAAGACACGCCGCCAGGTTAACTGGCGTACCGACTAAATTTCCCCAGGCGCCCTACGCAGGACCGGCGTCTCCCATCCTCGGTGTTCCCCTTGCCTTGCGCCCTGTGTCTGCCGGGATAGGATCCGGCTCACCGCGACCCTGCACAGGAAGTAAGCGGTTTCTGAAAATGGCGTTTTGTAACGCCGCACGTATTGCGAGGCCGGCAGCGGCGCGCCGCATCGAGGGTCGTCCCCGTGCCGCCCCGCAGGTGGATGAAGCGGCCGCGGTGCGGGGTCCGCGACCCCGTCGCGCCGGGCGACGGCGCGGTCGCCACGGAGACGCGGCGCAGGCGCAAGCGCTTCGCCATCAACAGTCTCAAGTGGAGCCACCGGCGAATCTCCTACAGGTGACGCCGCCTCGCAGCGCCGATCGCCGGGGTTCGACTCCCGGCCGTGTTCTCTCTCTCTCTCTCAGGAGGCCAGTAAAGTGCTTGCAAGCTCGCTGAGTAAATTTTCCTGCTGTAATAATACACATCTATCATCATCATCGTCATCGTCTTACCCCGTGTCTGCGTGGGGCTGCCAAAAAATGCCGCTCGCTTTTTTTTGTTGGCATGACGGTGAACCTTTTAACACGAAGGCTTTCATGACCAATGCATTTTATGAGTTAGGTCACGTATGCTGTTATCTCATCTTATCTCATTATTTGAAACCGCTCAATCCTGTACAGGGTCGCAGTGAGTCGGATCCTATCCGGGCAGACACAGGGCGCAGGGCAGGGAGAACACAGAGGATGAGGCGCCGGTCCATCGCAGGGTGCCCTGGGGGAAATTTAGTCAGTAGGCCGATTAACCTGGGCAGCGTGTCTTTGGACCGTGCGAGGAAACCGGAGTTGCCCGGTGGCGAAAACCCACGCGGACACGGGGAGAGAATGTGCGAACTCCACACAGGAGGGCACCCGAGCTGAGATTCGAAGCCGGCAGCGCTACCCACTACGCCGTGGGTGAAACCGTTGCGCGCGCGCCCGCGTGTTCGCGAGCAGCATCCACAACTACACGCCCAAGGTGGGCGAGGCGGAGACGCGGCAGGCCATCCGACAGGCCTTCGACATCTGGCAGGCGGTGACGCCGCTCAGCTTCCACGAGGCGGGCGGCACCGACGTCGACATCAACATCTTCTTCGCGTCCGGTGAGCGAGCGAGCGCGCGAGACGGGAGAGAGGAGAGGACATGGGTAGGAGATTGAGAGGTAGAGGTGGTGCAGGGAGGATGGATAGATAGATGGATGGATAATGTAGAATCTACGAGGTTTAACCCTTTCCAGGCAATGAGAAATAAGTGTTAAGGTCTTTAAACACTGAATGGACACCTTCTTGCAAAGGTTCCAGTTTGCAGGCAGCCACACTACATGCTTGTGGCAAAAACATGCAAACGAATGCTATGATAAATGCGTTGTCCTTCAAACTTATTGGCCAAAACGGGAGGTCAAGGTAGAAGCGTTCACGTCGCGATCCCTTGTCAAGTAACACTTGGTATTACCTGCGAATTCTACCAAACACTTCAAAGCCGAGGAGCTGAAAGACAACGATGTCCAGAAGCTCAACAGATGCCAGAAGCCCCTCAGTCCTGAGCAAGAAGAGAGGCCCAACGCCCGCCGCCTTTAAGGCCAGCACTGACTAATTATATCTCTAAATGTTGAAGGGCTGTCTGCGACTAAAGAAGAACTTGTTGCAATGGGGAAACTGTCACATAACCATCACGCTGCGAAGAATCGAATCGGAATCGAATTGTCCGCTCGTCCGCGGTCGACCCCGTCCGCAGGTCAGCACGGCGACAACTCTCCGTTCGACGGCGTGGGGGGGTTCCTCGCGCACGCGTACTTCCCCGGGCCCGGCATCGGTGGCGACACCCACTTCGACGACGACGAACCCTGGACCATCGGCAACCGCGACTACACCGGTGCGTGCGGCACTTGTCCCTTTGCCTTTGCGTGTGTGTGCGCGCCGTGTCGCTCAGGCGGGCGCGTCGCAGCCGCGCGTGCTGCGGGTGTCGCGACACCCGCACTTTCACAGAAACACGATTCCACCTCCACCCCCCCTCGCTTTTTCCTGAGGTAGTCTCACGTCAAATGTCGCGACACCCGCACTTTCACAGAAACGTGATTCCATCCCCCCCACTTTTTCCTCCAACACCCGCGGCTCAGGCAACGACCTGTTCATCGTGGCGGTGCACGAGCTGGGCCACGCGCTGGGCCTCGAGCACTCCAACGACCCCACGGCCGTCATGGCGCCGTTCTACCAGTACATGGACACCGACGATTTCCGGCTGCCCTACGACGACCTGCTGGGCATCCAGCACATCTACGGTGCCCACAACGCGGGGGGCACACACGGGGGGTGGCACACACCACACGGCATAGCCTTCGAATTCGATCCGATTCTTCGAAGCGTGATGGTTATACGACAGTTGTTTCCCCATTGCAGCAAGTTCTTCTTTAGTCGCAGACAGCCCTTCGACATTTAGAGATATATAATAGTCAGTGGCTGGCCTTAAAGGCGGGCGGGCATTGGCCTCTCTTCTTGCTCCAGACTGAGGGGCTTCTGGCATCTGTTGAGCTTCTGGACATCGTTGTCTTTCAGCTCCTCGGCTTCGAAGTGTGTGGCAAAATTTGCGCTGCACAACGACAGAAAAAAAACAACTAATAAAAACCAAAGCAACAAAAAATTTAATGATTAAGGCTGCCTCGAATACGGTGAAAGTTCGTGAAAACGGCAATCTTAAGAGCGGCAACAATCTGCCAGCGTCCCCCTAAGATGGCCGTCACTTCTTTAAAGACAAACACGGAGGGAGACAGGTAGGGAGGGTGAGCGACAGGGGGAGACACAGGGACACAGAGACGTTACACCGGGCGCTGTAATTGTTCGAACTCCCCTCCCGTCCCCCCGCCGCTTGTTGTCCGCGCGTCATCCGGCAGGGCCCCCCGACTCGGCGCCGACCGTGGCCCCCCGCAAACCCAGCAAGCCGGACAAACCGCGGGACCCCAAGCCCCCCAAGAAACCCCTCCCGCCGCCGCCGCCCCCACCGCGGCCCGGCTCCGAGCCCGACATCTGCGCGGGAAAGTTCGACACCCTGGCGAGGCTGCGCGGCGAGATCGTCATCTTCAAGGTGGGAGGGGCGGCCTGCGGCAGAGAGAGCGCGCCGACAAAATATTCTTCCTTCTTCTTTTGCGATTCTTCGAAGCACGATGGTCAGCTTCCGGGCATCGTTGTCTTTCAGCTCCTCTCGGCTTCGAAGTGTTTGATAGAATTCGCAGGTAATGCCGAGTGTTACTTGACAGGGATCGCGACGTGAACGCTGCTACCTTGACCCCCGCCGACAATGTACACGCGAGCGATCGCCGAAAGGGACTCCCCCCCGCCGCAGGGTGTGGCGTGGATTAGAATAAATAATGATAGTAGGATTTTATAGAGCGCCTTTCACCCGAGGGTCACACAGCGCCGCACGAAGGCCGCGGAGAGAACGGCATGTCAACAACGACAGAAGAAAAAAAACAACTAATAAAAACCAGAGCAACAAAACTAAATTTATTAAGGCCGCTTCGAATACACTGAAAGGTCGTGAAACTTGCAATCTTAAGAGCGGCAAAAATCTGCCAGCGTTCCCTAAGATGGCCGTCACTTCCTTAAAGACTAACACGGAGGGAGACAGGGAGGGAGGGTGAGCGACAGGGGGAGACATAGGGACACAGAGACAGGAAGACAGGGAGACAAACACGAGGGGGAAACAACGCCAATATACAATCAACATTAAGAGGGCGACAGTTCGCAAGATCGGTGAAGACTGCGCCCCACCGCGTGGTCTTTAAGAGGCTGTTGGGGAAAGTGTTGTTGGCGAGTAGCGCTTGGGAGGCCTGGCGTGTGATGGGGTCGGTGGTTGGTGTCGTGTGGGGATCGATAGCCCAGTGGTTCGCGGCACTGGGCTACGGATCTGGCGACCCGAGTTGGAATCCCGCTCACGGCCACCAACACCGGTGACGATCTTCTGAACCGGTCCTGGGCCTCCTCCCTTACTTAGGTCGACTCGGCCTCAAATTAGTACCTGGTGCGGCGTGTAAACATTGCCGCTAGGGAGACAAAGGCGGCCGGGCGTGGTGCCGGTCACCCACCCCCTTCATAGGTGCTGCTCGCTAACAATACTTGCCCCGACAATCTGTTAAGGCTACGCGGGGGATCTTTGTCTTGTGTGTGTGTGTGTGTGCAGGACGAGTGGTTCTGGCGTGTGCGTGACGGCGCGGTGCTGCCCGGCTACCCGATGCCGATCGGCCACTTCTGGCAGGGCCTCCCTCGAAACGTCGACGCCGTGTACGAGCGGCCCGACGGAAAGTTCGTCTTCTTCAAGGGTGAGCGGCCGACACTCACCGGCACTCCCCACCGTGCTGACCCACACACTCACTCCGTGTCTCCCCCGTGTCCCCATGTCTCCCCACCAACACACTCGCCCCTCGTCTCCCCGTTCGAATTCGATTCGATTCTTCGAAGCGTGACGGTTAGACGACAGCCTCCCATTGCAACGAGTTCTTCTTTAGTCGCAGACAGCCCTTCGACATTTAGAGATATAATAGTCAGTGCTGGCCCTTAAAGGCGGGCGGGCATTGGCCTCTCTTCTTGCTGCAGACCGAGGGGGCTTCTGGCATCTGTTGAGCTTCTGGACATCGTTGTTCTTTCAGCTCCTTGGCTTCGAAGTGTTTGGTATAATTTGCAGGTAATACCAAGTACCCCGTCTCCGTGTGTCCCCATGTCTCCCCACCGACAAACTCACCCCTTGTCACCCCGTGTGTCACCCCGTGTGTCACCCCGCGTCTCCCCGTAACAGGCAGCAAGTTCTGGCTGTTCCAGGAGGGTGTGTCGGAGCCCGGGTTCCCGCGGAAGCTGTCCGAGCTGGGCCGCGGCCTCCCACGCGACCGCGT
>JAZEWU010000031.1:2043849-2057609 GCA_036362915.1 Geotria australis | reverse complement strand
CCCGTTTAGCCCCGTCTATCACCCAGCCACAGCCACCCACACCCCCCACACGCGGGTCGATGCCAGCAGGGCCCCTCGTGTCTCCGTCTATTCCCGGCTCCGTCTATTAGCGTCTCCCCCCCACACACCCCGCGGTGCCTTACGGCCTAGCGAGCATCTCAAGCCACCGAGGTCACCCGGGTCACGGGGTCACAAAGTCACAAGGTCAGCCGGCACCTGGCAAGGGGCGGCATCACCGCTGGAGGCGGCGGCCTGGGGGTTTCATCCAGCAGTGGATCGAACAGTGTGCTCTCGAGGGTACGATCGGCCTCACAGAGACCCTGAACATTGGTGTTTTTGTTGAATCCACCCATCCGTTGTCAGAAACCGCTTAATCCTGTGACAGGGTCGCGGTGAGCCGGAGCCTATCCCGGCAGACGCAGGGCGAAAGGCAGGGCTGTACCTATGATGGTACGCCAGTCCATCACAGGGTACCGGTGCCCCAATTTACTCAACATTCCAACCTATGCAGCAGCGTGTCTTTGGACTGTGGGAGGAAATCGGAGTGGCCCGGCGAAAACCCACGCGGACACGGGGGCAGAGAAAGAACGCGCAAACTCCACACAGAAAGGCGGCACCCGAGTCGGGATTCGAACCCGCCGCTCACCGCCACGCTCACTCGGCGCCAAGTGTTCGCGCTGGCTCGGAGCCTGGCTTTGACACCCGAGATGAGCCAGCGTTAGTTAGATACAGGGCCCAGTAAAATTAACTCGAAGGCTTTCATGTCCAATGTTCTCCATAGTGATAATAATAATAATCTACTTTTGTAGTAACGCGTGGCGCATTTTCTCCGGGCGCGTTGCACCCGTTGATTCGGAGGCGCGGAGACACCCTGCCTCAGTCGGTTTGTTGTGAGTCGGTGAAAAGGTGACTTTTTAAGAGTTTGTTGAAGGCTGTAGGGGACTGTGTTTGAAGCTCTCTCTATGAGTTTAGGTCATGTGAAAATGTTTTTAATACGAGCAGTTTTTTTTTTCCTGTCGTTGTTGACATGCCGTTCTCTCCGATGCCCTCGTGCAGCGCTTTGTGACCCACGGGTGAAAGGCGCTCTACAAAATGCTATCACTATTATAAGTGCTGTGCACCCGTCGATATGTTGGAAAAACGAGCGAGCAACGACACGGCCCTGATGACGCTGGGTGGAACTTCCAGCAAAACGTCGGTGCCATCTTTTGAAGGCAAGTGCCGTGTGTTGCTCGCTACAAACGACAAACGTCCGTCTCTCCATCTATCCACCTGCTCCGGGGAGGTGAACCGGTCACGGCCAGCCTCGATAGGATCCATCCAGCAGCGGAGAGGTCCCTGAATAAGCCGACCGCGACAGCCCCGTACGCACCTCCCCCCACTTCTAAAGAAAGCCACCGGAGTGTCGGGTGTCGGAATGTTTTTTGTCGAGATTTCACGAAACACGCGGACGGAGGAGAAGGTGGTGAGCACGGGTGGCGGCGGCGGCGGCCCCGGCCGGTCATCTCGGTCGGGCCACGAGGAGGTCCCGTGACCTCCTCGCGCACCTAGCCTGGCACGGCAGTCAGCCCGCGGCACCCGGCTCTGTCCCGCGACCTCCTGTCGGAGAGGTGCACCTGGCCTGGCGCGGGCGCCGTGGCGACGTTACCGCCAACTTAGTGGCCAACGGCGGTTGTTATTGTTGGTTGTGGGGAGCGGTGGCTCGGCGGTTAGCGCTATGCCGGGCATCAAGCCTGGCGATGACCCGAGTTCGAATCCCGCTCACGGCCACCAACACCCGTGACGATTTTCTGAACCGGTCCTGGTCCTCCTCCCCGAGGTCGACTGAGCCTCAAACGAGTACCTAGCGCGGTGTGTAAACATTGCCACTAGGGAGACAAAGGCGGCCGGGGCGTGGTGCTGGTCACCCACCCCTTCGTGTGCCGTTAAGTACACTTTCTGTTGTCGTAACATTCGCAAGACACCGCGTCTTCCGCACGTCCAGATACCATCGGTCAAGCAGCGTCTTGTTACGATTTAAAAAAAACGAATCTACGCGAGGAATGCGGCGTGCCCGGCGAAAACCCACGCGTAACACGAGGCGAGAGAACCAACAAACTCCGCGCAGGAAGGCCCCACCGAGCCGGGATTCGAACCCGGGCGCTTCTTGCTGGGAGGCGCAGATGTTACCACTACTCCACCCTACTTATTATCATATCAGAGAACTCTTGACTTCTTTCATCACCATCATTTCAATCAGCATCATCATCATCGTTGACAGAAACCGCTTAATCCTGTAACAGGGGTTTGCGGAGAGGCGGAGCCTATCCCGGCAGACACAGGGCGCCAAGGCAGGGCTATACCCAGGATAGGACGCTAGTCCATCACAGGGCAATTACCTCTGTGCGCGTCGCTAGTTCCTCCGTCGGTTCAGCGATGACGCGATCGGAGACGCTGCGACGTGGAATGAGCGACGAATCTGCACTTTGTCCACCAAGACAGGCACCTGTAACAATAATATTGATAATACAAGTTTAAGAATACTGTTAATAATACAAGTTTAAGGGCGGCACGGTGGCGTAGCTGTGAGTAGCGCTGCCGCCTCACAGCAAGAAGGACCCGGGTTCGAATCCCAGCTCGGGGGGCCTTTCTGCGTGGAGTTTGCATGTTCTCTCTCCCCGTGTCCGCGTGGGTTTTCGCCGGGCACTCCGGTTTCCTCCCACATTTACAAAGACATGCTGCTGCAAAGGTTAATTGGTCCTGACGACTAAATTGCCTCCGGTGCCCTGTGATGGACTGGCGTCCCATCCTGGCTATAGCCCTGCCTTGCGCCTTGTGTCTCCCGGGATAGGCTCCGGCTCACCGCGACCCTGTACAGGCTGAAATGGTTTCTGACAATAGATGGATGGCTGGAAAAGAGGAAAACTGCGAACCCGGAGGAAACCCACGCAGAACACCGGGGAGAAAATACGGACTCCACACACTAAGGCAATGTTTACACACCGCACTAGGTACTCATTTGAGGCTGAGTCGACCTAAGGGAGGAGGCCCAGGACCGGTTCAGAAAAATCGTCACTGGGTGTTGGTGACCGTGAGCGGGATTGGAACTTGGGTCATAGCCAGGTTTGCAGCGCAGCGTAGCGCTAATCGCAGCGCCACCGCTCCCCATATCATGACAGAAGTTACAAAGTACACATCCCTATCTTAACACGTGCGCATACTGTACACTCACACGTGCGTACTGTACACGTGTACCGCACATGTACAGTACATACTGCGCTGTATATGTACATGCGAACACGTGTGCGACGTACACGTGTACACAGACAAAGATCCCCCGTGTAGCCTCAACGGACTGTCGGGTCAAGTGCCGTTGGCGAGTGGCACCTAGCAAGGCCAGGCACGGCACACGCGGGGTGGGGTGGCCAGCACCACGCCCGGCCGCCTTTGTCTCCCTAGTGGCAATACACGTGCACACACGCGTACTGTACCAGGATGAGTGTACAGTAGCTGTGTGTACACGGGGGAGGTTGAGTAACCGACTTGGGACAGAGCTGGGTTATTGATGGCGTTAGAGATAGGGCTAGAGATGGGATTAGCGCTCGGGCTAGAGATGGGGTTAAACCGGGTTAGAGATGGGGTAGAGATATAGGGCTAGAGTGTAGTGTTCGGGCTAGAGTGAGGGCAAGAGTGAGTGTTAGAGTTAGGGATAAACGCGTATGGGGGTGATACGGGGAGAGAGGCACACAGCGGTGGGAGTTGGACATTCCTGCAAATACCGAACTCTCCCCGTGTCTCCCCGCGTGTCTTCCCCACGCCTCGCTGTTATAACGTAACGACCGTCGGAATCCAGTGACTTGCATGAACGAAGTGTTTCAAGAAACTTTGCGACGAATGCGGACGGCACACAAGAGGATAAAGATTCCCCGCTGAGCCTTAGCTCTGAGTACTGTATTAGCACACAAAGACAAAGATCCCCCGTATAGCCAGACTGTTGGGTAAAGTGCCGTGTGTTTTAGCAGAGAGACACTCACAGACACATACAAAGATCTCCCGTGTAGCCTCAACAGACTGTAGGGTCAAGTGCGGTTAGCGAGTAGCACCTATGAATGTCGACACGGCACACGAGGGGCGCGGGTGACCAGCACCACGCCCGGCCGTCTTTGTCTCCCTAGTAGCGATGTTTTCACGTCGCACTTGGTACTCATTTGAGGCTGAGTCGACCTAGGGGAGGAGGCCCGGGACCGGTTCGGAAAATCGTCACCGGGTGTTGTTGGTGGCCGTGAGCGGGATTCGAACTCGGGTCATATCCGGGTTTGTAGCCCAGCGTAGCGCTAACCGCCTGGCTACCGCTCCCCACAACACACAGACAGGAGGCAGATACAGGACACTCAGACACAGGGGGAACACAGGGGGAACACAGGACGCACACAGATACACTGCTGAGAAAACACACAGCCGGAGACAGGATATACACACAGCGCAAGACAAGACAAATATCCCCCAGATAGCCTTAACAGATGGTAGGGCCAAGTGCCGTTAGCGAGCACCTATGAAGGTCGACACGGCACGCGAGGGGGGTGGGTGACCAGCACCACGCCCGGCCGCCTTTGTCTCCCTAGTGTCGATGTCTTACACGCCGCACTCGGTACTCATTTTGAGGCTGAGTCGACCTAAGAGGAGGAGCAGGACCGGTTCGGAAAATCGTCACTGGGTTGTTGGTGGCCGTGAGCGGGTGGATTCGAACTCGGGCTATAGCCGGTTTTGCAGCCCAGCCGAGAGCGCTAACCACCGAGCTACCGCTCCCCAATAACAAACACACACACACAGAACGCCCTCGCATCTTACCGTGTTCCAAGCTGATGAGTATTCTTGCTGATGATGATGCTGCTGCTGATGATGATTGTCCCGTGTGCCACCACCCACACCGGCTGCGAGCGAGTTTAAGAGTCCACTCACCCCCGCTTGGGTGTGTTGAACGGATAGTGTAGAGGCGACAGAGCGCAGTGGAGCACACAGGCAGCCACGTGGAGTGTAGGGCGGCGGGAAACGCGTGTGTGTGTGTGTGTATCGGTGTGTGTGTGTCTGTCCTGTGACCTCCTGTCGACGAGCCTTCGACACTTCACGTGGCCTCGGGGTGCATGTGGCCTGGCACAGGCGACGTGGTGACGTCACCGCCACTTAGTGGCGAAAGACGGTTGTTTGTTTTTTGTTTGTGTGTGTGCGGGGAGCGGTGGCTCAGTGGTTAGCGCTATGCTGGGCTACGAACCCGGCTATGACCCGAGTTCGAATCCCGCTCACGGCCACCAACACCCAGTCACGATTGTCCTTGTGTCTCTATATCTGTGTGCGTGTGTCGACCTTCATAGGTGCTCACTAACGGCACTTGACCCAACAGTCTGATAAGGCTATACGGGGGATCTTTGTCTTTTCTGTGTATGTGGGTAACTCCTGGATGTGCGGAGCGGTGGCTCGGTGGTTAGCGCTACGCTGGGCTACAAACCCGGCTATCACCCGAGTTCGAATCCTGCTCACGGCCACCAACAACAACCCAGTGACGATTTTCTGAAACCGGTCCTGGGCCTCCTCCCCTAGGTCGACTCAGCCTCAAAAGAGTAGTACCTGGTGCGGTGTGTAAATATTGCCACTAGGGAGACAAAGGCGGCCGGGCGTGAGTGCTGGTCACCCACCCCCTCGTGTGTCGTGTCGACCTTCATAGGTGCTCGTAACGGCACTTGACCCTACAGTCTGTTAAGGCTATACGGGGATCTTTGTCTTTGTGTCTGTGTTTACAAAAGTTAAATCCATCCATCCATTTTCAGAAACCGCTTAATCCCGTACAGGGTCGCGGTGAGCCGGAGCCTATCCGCGGCAGACACAGGGCGCAAGGCAGGGCTATACCCAGGATGGGACGCCAGTCCATCACAGGGCACCGGGGGCCATTCAGTTATCGGTTACATAACTAATTAGTGGGGTTTTTTGTTGTGGAGAGTGGTGGGGGGAAACCGGAGAACCCGGAGGAAACCCACGCAGAACAGGGGGAGATAATAACACACAATCTCCACGCGACTCCTGTACAAGTTTAAGCAGGTACAGTATTGCTAACGAATTAACAAACAGTTTGGCATGGTGATGATGCGAAATATTTGTTTACGATGTGACGAGTTTGGCTAAAGCGAGCATTGATGGCCAAACTGCCTGAAAGACGGAGCGCCAAACGCTCGGATTAAGGTCGGAGGCTTTCGACACGATTCGTTTATCACGACAAGTGGCGAGACCGGTTGAGCGGGGACCATGGGCATCGATCCAGGATATTTACATCAATTGACATTCAAATGTGGGGCGGCACGGTGTCGCCTCACAGCAAGAAGCAACCCGGCTTCGAATCTCGGCTCGGGTGCCTTTCTGTGCGGAGTTTGTGTGTTATCCCCCCGTGTCCGCCTGGGTTTTCGCCGGGCACTCCGGTTTCCTCCCACATTTCCAAAGACATGCTGCTGCATAGGTTAATTTGCCTGCGGACTAAATTGCCCCCGTAAGGACAGCGCTGAAGAGCAACCATCAAACTCCATCCATCCATTATCAGAAACCGCTTAATCCTGTACAGGGGTCGCGGTCAGCCGAAGCCTATCTCGGCAGACACAGGGCACAAGGCAGGGCTATACCCAGACAGGACGCCAGTCCATCACAGGGCCCCCAAGGCAATTTAATCCGCAGGCCAATAAACCCTATGCAGCAGCATGTTTTTGGACTGTGGGAGGAAACAGGAGTGCACGGCGAAAACCCACGCGGACACGGGGAGAGAACACGCAAACTCCACACAGAAAGGCACCCGAGCCGGGATTCGAACCCGGGGAGGCTTCTTGCTGTGAGTCGGCAGCGCTGCTCACCGCTGTTCCTTCCGATCCGTGATACGTTGAGACCACTTCCCTCTTTGGTGGCACCCAAATGTGGTGGTCTTGCTGTCCCATCGCGTGTTCCCCTTTCCAGCTTCTCTCTCGCGTCTCCCGGAGTGTGCGCCTCGCAGCCGCCTTTCTGTGTTGAGTTTGCATGTTGTCTCTCATCCTCCGTCTCTCCCCGTGTCCGCGTGGGTTTTCGCCGGGTACTCCGGTTTAACAATAATAATTTTACATTTACAACGCGCACATATTCATTCACTGTCGAAGGTACTCATTCGACGAGAGAACGACTCAGAGGAGTAGCGAGGAAAGCGCAGAGAGGCGGAGGAGGCAGCCAGGCGATTTGCAGGCGCCATATTACCACACACTGCTTCCTATATATTAGGATGTTATCGGTCAATTAATTAATGGGTATTTTTTTTAAGTTGTGGGAAGAAACCGGAGAGCCTGCTCGGGCAAGACCATTTTTTCTGTGAGGCGCAGATGTTACCACTGCGGCAACTTTCCTCCAAAGCTACTGCTGCTGCATAGGTTCATTTGGTTAGGGACTAGCGTCTCATCTGGTGTATATCCCTGCCTTCCACCCTGTGTCCGCCGGGATAGGCTCCGGCTCACCGCAACCCTGTGCAGGATTAAGCGGTTTCTGACAACGAACGAATGAATGGACTTTATGAGTTGAGGTTTTATTTGATTCCATTTTCACATCACTAATGCTGTCTTCTTGTTTGTTCAATCATGCTTGTATAGAGCAGCTTGCGTCCTTCGAGTGAAAGGCGCTTTAGAAATGTGACTTAATAGCGTGATTGTTTTTTACCGGCAACAACATTAATGATGTCCTTTTAAGGGCAATCAATGCTATCTACGATGGTTGCTCTTCAGAGCTGTTCTTTCGGGATAGCCGTGTCACTGAGCGATCTCCCTCTCTCCCCCGCGACGTTTCGTCTGCCACGTTGGAAGCCTGATGATGCTGTACATACAGACTATAGACTGTGTGTACAGACTATTGACTGTGTATAGACGATAGACTGTGTGTATAAATTATAGACTGCGTGTATAGACTATAGCCTGTGTGTACAGATTATATACTGTGTGTAGACGATAGACTGTGTGTGCGTAGACTATAGCTTGTGTGTGTAGACTATAGACTGTGTGTAGAGTATAGGCTGTGTGTATAGATTATAGACTGTGTGTAGACTATAGCTTGTGTGTGTAGACTCTAGACTGTGTGTGTTGACTATAGGCTGTGTGTATAGACTGTAGAGAGAGGGAGATCGCTCAGTGACACGGCTGTCCCGAAATAACAGCTCTGAAGAGCAACCATCGTGAATCGAGCACACATCAATACAACCACACATCCATACAATCGATGCTCTACACTAGCAACGTTTTCTGGAAGTAATCCTGTTTGTCAACCACTCCCCTGAATCTTACAATACGTAGTGGTTCATCCTTAAACAATTATGAAATGACATCAGTCATGTTGAAACATTACAAAGATCCCCCGCGTAGCCTGAACAGACTGTTGGGGCAAGTGCTTTTAGCGATCACCTATGTAGGCCAGCACGGCACACGAGGGGGTGGGTGGCCAGCACCACGCCCGGCCGCCTTTGTCTCCCTGGCGGCGATGTTTACACACAGCACCAGGTACTCATTTGAGGTCGAGTCGACCTAGGGGGTGGCCCAGAACCGGTTCGGAAAATCGTCACCGGTGTTGGTTGGCCGTGAGCGGGATTCGAACTCGGGTCACAGCCGGGTTTGTGCGCCCAGCACAGCGCTAACCGCTGCGCCACCGCTCCCTGCGCAATTTAACAACAACCGCCGTTTGCCACTAAGTGGCGGTGACGTCACTGCGGCGCCTGTGCCAGGCCAGGTGCACAGCACAGCATACACACAATTGCACACCTATGAAAACACTTTTGCCACGAAACGGCAGTGACGTCACCACAGCGCCTGTGCCAGGCCAGGTGCACCCTGAGGCCAGGTGAAGTGTTCCAAGGCTCGCGGAGGTTGATTGGCCTGTGATGGACCGGCGTCCCATCCTGTGCCCTTTGTGTCTGCCGGGATAGGCTCCGGCTCACCACAACCCTGCACAGGATTAAGCGGTTGCTGACAATCGATGGATGGAATTTCATCGCATTGTGAGGCCACTCTATCTGTGTGTGTGTATCTGTGTATGTGTGTGTATCTGTATGTATCTGTGTATGTGTGTATCCGTATCTGTCTGTGTTGTGTGTGTATCTGCATGCGTGTCAGTGCGATGTGATACTATCGTTCTTACGGAGCGTTACCCGCAAAAGCCATTCCATCGCACCGGCGCGTCCACCGTAAAAAATCCGGTGGCCCCGCTCTATCGCCGCCGGTTAACTTAATCGACGTACGTCGAACGCCGCCGACGACGGTTTCCGATCGGCCGGCGGCTCAGAGTCGGCTCTCGACGCCCGGCCCGGGTCCCTCGGTCTTCTCCTCCGCCGCGGCGTCGTCGGCGTCGTCGCCGTGGCGCCTGACGAACGGCGCCAGGTGCCCGCACTCGGGAACAACTGTGAGCAGCAGCACGCTGCTCCCGCGGACCGTCACGGAGCGGTGCAGGCGGCGCGTGGCGCCCGGCAACAAGGCGGCCGGCCCGACATCGCCGTCGCCATGGATACCGTCGCCACCGCCGTCGCCGTTGTCACCGGCAACGTCCACTTTCGCCGGGTACAGCTCGTCACCTGTCAGCACCCCAGTTGCGGGAGTCAGAGCCCTGCCCTGTGTTTGCCGGGATAGGCTCCGGCAGGCGCGTCGCAGCCGCGGGCGTTGCATGAAAAAGTGGGGGGGCGGGGATGGAATCACGTTTCTGTGAAAGTGCGGGTGTCGCAACGTGTGATGTGAGACTACCTCAAGAAAAAGTGGGGGGGATGGAATGGTGTTTGTGTGAAAGTGCGGGTGTCGCAACACCCGCGGCTGCGATGCGCCTGGGCTCCGGCTCGCCGCGAGCCTGTACGGGCGTTCGTAAGTCGGGCGTTCGTAACCCGGGGACTGCCTGTATCTTTATATATATAAAATCGTAAGCCCTTTTACAATTCCCAGTACGGATAAGCATCGCTGCCGCTATTACAATACCCAGTTCGGATAAACGGGCCCCGGCAATTAATAATAATAATAGCATTTTATAGAGCGCCTTTCACCCGAGGGTCACGAAGCGCTGCACAAGTGCCGCGGAGAGAACCGCGTGTCAACGACAGAATAAAGAACTGATTAAAAAAAAAAAACAAAGCCACAAAAATGAAACGAGTAAGGCTGCTTCGAATACGCCGAAAGGTCGCGAAACCGGCAATCTTAAGAGCGGCAAAAATCTGCCAGCGTCCCCTAAGATGGCCGTCACTTCCTTAAGGACAAACACGGAGGGAGACAGGGAGGGAGGGCGAGCGACAGGGGGAGACACAGGGGACACAGAGACAGACACGAGGGGGGGGAAACAACCAGTTCGCATAAGCTATCACTATCCCCAGTTACGATCGTCCCACCTAGGTGTTATTAATATGAACTGGGCGACGAACGGCGGTCGGCGGCAAAAACCGGGCGCCGTTTTCCGTCTCTCCGTCTCTCACCGGGGAGAACGGCGATGAGGCCGGCGCCGGGCGCCTCCGGGTCCGGCCGCACCACCGGCATCCACCGGCGCAGGCCGAGCGCGGAGCGGCGGCGGGCGAAGGCCGCGAGCGCCGGCAGCGACGCCACGCGGGACAGGCGGGCCGCCTCGTAGCGCTGCGGCGGCGCCAGCCACACCGCGCCGGCCTCCGCCTGGGACAGCAGCTCTGGCGGGCACACCCACTGCGGCGCGGGGGCGGTGGATGGTGGTGGTGACGGTTGTGGTTGTGGTGGTGCGGGGCGGGGCAGACACGGGGTGGCGATCGGAGAACATCATCGGTGGCCGAGGCCACGCTGCCAAAAATAGTGGCGTGTTTACCGCGCGGTTTCACGGTTCGAACCCCGCGCCCACCCCGGTAAATGCTGAATTCTCCCGTGCCAAACACTATCAATTAACCAGGCGGCAAACACGCAAGCCGTCCAACGTAAACAGTATACACAAGGTTTTACCTTTTCTGGCAATGGGACCGGTGTTAAGATCTTAAAAACACCAAATGGAACACCTTCCTGCAAAGGCTCCAGTTTGCTAGAAGCCACACAACATGCTTGCGGCGAAAACATGAAAACAATATGCTATGGTAATATATGATATTCTCCTTCAAACTGTGGGAGGAAACCGGAGGACCCGGACGAAACCCACGCAGAACAGGGGAAGGCGGGGTGGGGGTAGAGAACACACAAACTCCACACGGGAAAGGCGCCCGAGGCGGGAATCGAACCGCCTCGGGCCGGACCTTCTCTCCGTGCGACACGGACGCCACCGCCGCATAGACACCCAGGTAGTGGTAGAGCGATCGGAGCAGTGTTAGGAACCAGCATCAGAGACGGGAGCCGGCGTTAAGAGCCGGGAACGGAAACCGCCTTGGGCCGGACCTTCTCTCCGTGCGACACCGCCACACCGACCCTCACCGCCAAAGACTCCCTCGGCGACCCAACACCGCGCCGACGACCCAACACCGCGCCCAACACCGCACCGCCGCTACCACCGGCGCGCGCCGCTCACCTGCGCGCTGACCGTCTCGTGGTCGTCGTGCGACGCCGCCGGCGCCTCGTCCAGGCAGCACAGGAAGAAGACGGTGTCGAAGCGGCGCGCCACTACCGAGCGGGACGCCGGCGCCGGGGCCGGGCCGCGAACCGGCGTCGGGCCGGGCACCGGCGTCACCCAGTTGCTCCACTCGTGCAGCGCCCACACGTCGGGCACGACGCGGAGGTCGCGGCACATGGCCGCGAAGAGCCGCGCGTCCCCGCGCACGCGCTCGCGCCAGCGCCGCAGCGTCGGGGAGTCGCGGACGGCGCTGGACATCGCCTCGGCGCCGCCGGCCGCTGCTGGGAGACGCGGGGAGAGACGGGGAGACGCGGGGGGAGACGCGGGGAGAGACGGGGTGAGATGGGGGAGACACGGAGAGAGGCAGGGAGAGATGGGGATAGACGGGGAGACATGGAGAGACACGGGGAGAGACGGGGAGGGAAGGACAGACGGGTGGGAACCACTGTCAGACACAAATTACCAGGAGACAAAATTCGTGCAAAAGTGTTTACACGACCGATCACACACACATTCGACACACCCGAAACCAACAACCGCACGCGACCGGAAACCGGTGGGCGCGGGCAAGAACACACACACCGTGCGTCTCCACCGCGGGCCGCGCTATCAGCACGCCCGACTCCTCGAACGTCTCCCGGATGGCGCAGATTCGGAACGCGAGCTCGCCCGGGATCGCCGAGCCCAGGGCGGCGCGGTCGCTGGCGAACGCGGGCGGCCGCGGCCCGGCCCCGCACGCCACCCCGTAGTCGGCCGCCACGCCGATGCCGCCGCCGGTGACGCCGGGAACCGGAGGCTTGCGCCACGGGGCGAGCAGCTGCGCCCAGTCGTGGTGGAAGTCGGAGGAGTCCACCATGCCGCCGGGGAACACCGAGGCGCTGGGCATGAAGCTGCTGCCCTGGCTGCGCTTCACCACCAGTATCTGCGCAGAGCGGCGCGGCGGACGCAAGGATAGATAATAATAACAGGATTTTATAGAGCGCCTTTCACCCGAGGGTCGCAAAGTTTTGCACAAGGGCCGCGGAGAGAATGGCATGTCAACAACGACAGAAAAAAACAATTAGTAAAAACCAAAGCAACAAAAATTAAACGAAGAAGGCTGCTTCGAATTACACTGAAAGGTGGTGAAACTGGCAATCTTAAGAGCGGCAAAAATCTGCCAGCGTCCCCTAAGAATGCCATCACTCACACACTGACATACACTTACACACTTACTTATATACACTCCGTGACACGGCTATCCCGAAAGAACAGCTTCGGAAAGAGTAATCAACTCTGACGGGGACGATTTCATCCAGCAGCGATCGGACCACGGCTACGGACGACGACGGTGACAGGCGGTGCCTTCATCCAGCAGCGGATCGATGACGGTTAGAGCCCTACCTCGTAGTCGAACTCATCGCTCCTAGGCCAGTGTGGCCCGGTGGCTGGTCCGATGGCCCCGTGGTCAGCCTGGCGTCTCCCCGTGACCCCGGCCTGGCGCCCGGCCGCCACCACCAGAGTCGCCGCCTCCTTCCAGTGCCGGAGCGCCGTGTTCATTGTGGCCTGGGGACGAGATGGGATGATGGGGTGAGTGGGTGGGTGGGATTCAAATTCGATTCTTCGAAGGGTGATGGTTATATGACTGTTTCCCATTGAAACAATTTCTTCTTTAGTTGCAGACAGCCCTTTAACATTTAGAGATATAACAGTCAGTGCTGGCCTTAAAGGCGGGCATTGGCCTCTCGTCTTGCTCCAGACTGAGGGGCGTCTGGCATCTGTTGTTGAGCTTCTGGACATCGTTGTCTTTCAGCTTGGCTTCGAAGTGTTTGGTAGAATTCGCAGGCAACACCAAGTATTACCTGACAGGGGTCGCGACGTGAACGCTTCTACCTTGACCCCCGGTGATTGAGTGAGTGGGTGGGATGATGTGTGGAAGCTGCCCGGCCTGTCGCTCCCCACGAAGCTCCGGGTCTCCTCAGCCGTGGTCATGCCGTCTCTTCTCTATGCCAGCGAAACGTGGACCCCCCTGGTGAAACATCTGCGCCGATTGGAAACCTTGCGGCTCGCCTGCCTACGGTACATCCTGGGTTTAACCAGGCTGGATTGTGTGGTGAGCTCCTCCGGCAGGCGAGGCTGAGGTGGCTGGGTCACGTAGCCCGCATGCCCAGCCATCGCATGCCCAAGCAGCTGCTGTTTGGCCGGATAGAGGGGGCTAAACGGGCGCGGCACGGGCT
>JAZEWU010000031.1:1989315-1999448 GCA_036362915.1 Geotria australis | reverse complement strand
TGCGGAGCCACGCTGTTCGCACCCCGACTCAAAGAGAAAGCTGCGATTGCTGGTTGGCGTGCGGGCGAAAGGCGCAGACGCCTGGGAGTTGCCTCGTGCCGACAGCGCGGGCGCTTAGGCCGGGTTACGTGGGTCTAATTAGCTACTGCGGTGGTGGTGCTAAAGCCAGCCACCCCACTGTTCAGCATGTCACGCCGCCGTTGAGATGCGACTCGTTGGCACCACCCCACGCTAGAGGCGGTGCCGCCTTAGTTATTACCCGCGTCAATTAACTTAATTACCCGCGTCAATTAACACCCACACCCTGCCCCCCGCGCGCTCCCTGTAATTAAACGTCCATCGGGCGCACGATAAACTAACTAGCGAATGACGGCCATCGATTGCCTGGCCCCGAAAACCCGCGTTTTTGGAACACGGTCGTGTTTTCGCGACGCCTTTCTGCCGGTCCTGTACGAGCGACTTCAGACGCGGCGAGAGGCTGCGGCGCTCTGGAATCCCTGCCGTTACAAACCCACGCGCGATTTTCGTTTCTATCAAATTCTATCCCATCTGTAGTATAATTCTGTAGGACGGAGAGCCGATAACACGTGGCGCCGTCTGGGAGCTGCCGGGCCCCACTCTGGTTTAAATGCCCATGTGCGCGGGGTTTCAGAGCAGGGCGAGACCAAGTCGCGTCCACCCACACAGCGGGCGGGGGGGGGTTGGGTGTTTGTGGTTAAACACGCCTGTGGTTCCCGTAACCAACAAATTCCCGTTTGATTCGTAAGTGATCGAACGGCGATCAGGAACGAGTGTATTGTTGCTGGCGTACGAAGGTTGACGGTCCGTTTAAGTGGGATGAGTTATAATGGTCAATAGCACTACCACCACCCCCACACACCCGACACCCCCTCGTGTTGGTGAATGGTACGGTCCAGGCGACCCCGCCCCCCTCACGGCACGTCTATCACCGCCCCGGCGTGACGTCATCGCAATCCACATTTTAACTAAAGGATTACGACTTTTGGACACATTTTTTTGCCGTTGTACAAAAATAATGTATAATATACGAATAATAATGTAGAACATTTGCAAAAAGGTGTCCATTTACTGTTTAGAGATTAAAAAAAAACAAGAAAATTTGTTGCTGATTTTCCGTTCTCTGTAGTTTTTTACATGCCGTTCTCTCCACAGCCTTGTGGAGCGCTTTGTGACCCTCGGGTGAAAGGCGCTATATAAA
This sequence comes from Geotria australis, assembly GCA_036362915.1. Taxonomy (NCBI): domain Eukaryota; kingdom Metazoa; phylum Chordata; class Hyperoartia; order Petromyzontiformes; family Geotriidae; genus Geotria; species Geotria australis. Next base: position 1,998,229 of record JAZEWU010000031.1, on the reverse strand, counting down.
TGCTATTATTATTATCGTAACACTTTTTCTCATTGCAGGAAAGGGTTAAACCTCGTAATGGATAATGATCTGATGGACACACCGGTTAATCAATGGCAAACGTGTAATTGATTAGCGTGTGCGTTGATCTTACACTTTGTATATTTAAAACTAATTTGTCAATAAGAGACCATCGCCAATCTCAGGGCTTATTGGAAGGAAGGTCTTGCACGATCATTGTTTCCCCCTCGTGTCTGTCTCTCTGTCTTCCTGTCTCTGTGTCCCTGTGTCTCCCCCTGTCGCTCACCCTCCCTCCCTGTCTCCCTCCGTGTTTGTCTTCAAGGAAGTGACGGCCATCCTAGGGGACGCTGGCAGATGTGTGCCGCTCTTAAGATTGACAGTTTCACGACCTTTCGGTATATTGGAAGCAGCCTCAATTATTTAATTTGTGTTCCTTTGGTTTTTATTGGTTGTTTTTTCTTTCATTGTTGACATGCCGTTCTCTTCGCGGCCCTTGTGCAGCGCTTTGTGACCCGCGGGTGAAAGGCGCTCTATAAAATGCTATTGATATTATTATCATTAAAAATTTCAACCGATTTCCTGATCGCGGTGATTAACTGGCGTCCCATCCACGGTATAGCCCGGCCTTGGCGCCCTGTGACTGCGGGGATAGGCTCCGGCTCACCGCAACCCTGTACAGTAATTAAGCGGTTTCGTACGATGAATGAATGAATTTCTAATCGAGAAGATCAGCAGCCGTGTGTATTTTCCACTGCTGGACGATTGTGATCTCTCTCCCCACGACATCACCACCGTGACCAGACATGGTGTATCCACTGCTGGATGAAGCCCTCCCCAAGTCGCTGCCATCGTGTGTGTTCTTACACCCCCCCCCCGTTCTGCGTTGGTTTCGTCCGGTTCTCTCCCACAACAACAAACTGTATTGAATTAATTGGCTAATTAACATCATGATACTGTATATAGGGGCGCGGTCTCTGTCGGGTTGGCGCCGGCTGACCGCGCGGCTGCCTGCCCACCACCCACCTCTGCGATTTCCTGCGGTGCGTTGTTAACTCTGGGTTAAAGGCACAGCATCTCACGGTCAAGTTAACTCGAAGGCTTTCGTGACCAAATTGTGCTCTTTCGTTTGCTCCGCTACATCGACGGGTGTGCGCTTCACTTGCACCCCTTTTCACGTGACCTAAACTCACAAACAGAACCTCGCTACGAATCTCGTGGTCAGACATTGCTTGGCCGTGTACAGGATTGCGGTGAGCCGGAGCCTATCCCGGCAGACGCAGAGCGCAAGGCAGGGGTTATGCCCAGGATGGGACGCCAGTCCATCACAGGTCACCGGGGACAATTTATCCCGCAGGCCAATTAACCTATGCGGCAGCGTGTCTTTGGACTGTGGGAGGAAACCGGAGTGCCAGGCGGAATCCTAATCTAAATACTGTATATATATGCACACACATACACAGTGGAAATGTAACGTCCGTTTCTATGTACGACCTTTCAATGTATTCGAAGCAGCCTTAATCGTTTATTTTTTGTTGCTTTGGGTTTGTTTTTATTGGTTGTTTTTTCTTTCGTTGTTGACACGCCGTTCTCTTCGCGGCCCTTGTGCAGCGCTTTGTGACCCTCGGGTGAAAGGCGCTATGTAAAATGCTATTATTATTATTATTATGTACGTGCATCTACTCAGTTCACTAATCGAAGGGAGACGAAATGTTTCTGTGTGGAGTTTGTGTGTTCTCTCCCCCTGTTCTGCGTGGGTTTCCTCCCACAATTTAAAGCAAAAACGCCAATTAATTCGTTGGCCGATAACATCATAATATACAGGAAGCCGTGTGTGGAAATATGGCGCCGGCAAAACCGCCTGGCTGCCTCCTCCTCCGCCTCTCTGCGCTTTCCTCGCTACGCCTCCGAGTCGTTCTCCCGTCGAGTGAGTTACCTTCGGCATTGAGTGAATGTGTGCCACGCAGCCACGTTATAAATGTTAAATTATTACTGTTCTGCGATGGACTGGCGTCCTATCCTCGGTGTTGCCCTGCCTTGCGCCCTGCGTCTTCCGGGGTAGGCTCCGGCTCACCGCGACCCTGTACAGGATTAAGCGGTTTCTGAAAATGGATGGATGGATTATATTATTGGTAGCGAGCGGTCTACCGAACCGGTTCGGGGTTCCACATACTCCGCCAAGCTTCCTTCTCACCAAAAAGTATTTGACCGGCGTGGTGAAATATGGTTAATAATAATAATAGCATTTATATAGCGCCTTTCACCCGAGGGTCACAAAGCGCTGCACAAGGCTGTGGAGAGAACGGCATGTTGACCAACCTTTTCGCCCTCCCACCCGCCCTCATCCAGCGGTTGATTATATATTGTCGCGACAGTATATAACTCATCCATTGGTAACGAGCGCTGATCAGTAAATAACCTTCTTTGAGTCAGCTCTTGGCAGTATATAGCACTGTAAACTATATACAGTTTGTACTGATGTCGGTTTGTCACGGCTGGATTCATGATGGTTGCTCTTCAGAGCTGTTATTTCGGGATGGCCGTGTCATTACGATCTCCCCCTCTCTACAGTTTATACACAGTCTATAGTCTATACACACAGCGTATAGCCTATACGCACAGTCTATAATCTACACACACACAGTCTATAGCCGTGTCAGTGTACACATCAGTGTATGTGTAGGAGGTCAAGGTAGAAAAGCGTTCACGTCGCGATCCCTGTCAGGTAATACTTGGTGTTGCCTGCGAATTCTACCAAACACTTCAAGGCCGAGCTAAAAGACAACGATGTCCAGAAGCTGGCCATCGTGCTTCGAAGAATCGCAAAGAAGAAGACCATCCCCAAACTCCATATGTTAATGTACACGGTGTGGGGAGGAATATTCATCCAGCAGTGGACAGACCATGCGTCGGCAATAGAGTGCGTAGTATACACCCACCGTAGAATTGCGTAAACATACGTGTAAATGGCAGCGCGTTTCGTCAGTCGTGACATGCAAAGTCCCATTCCTGCTCAGGAGCGACCACGGTGCAGCGTTTAAACGGGTCTGCGGACCGACTGAGTACCGACTGAGTACCTGCTGCGGCGTGTTAAAAATCTTCACTGGGGAGACAAAGGCGGCCGGGTTGCGGTGTTTGACCAACCGCGTCGTACGAGACGTAATTGCTAACTCGCTGCAACCAACTTGCCCCCAACAGTCTATACACACCGTCTACAGTCTGTACATACAGTCGATACGTACAGTTTATAGCTGGTTCACTGAGCGCTCTTCCTCTCTCTAAAAAATATACAGTCTATAGTCTACACAGAATGATGTCCAGAAGCTGACCATCGTGCTTCGAAGAATCGCAAAGAAGAAGAAGTCTATACACACAGTATTCAACCGTGTCGCTTATGAAGCTGACAGCAACCTTCAGCGAAACGTCGAGACCTACTTTCAAAGGTGCTGTGTTTGTGTGTCCAGTCATGAGAGCCTTCGAACCATATATAGTCTAGTCTATATTCTATACATACAGTCTATAGCCGTGTCACTGAGCGCTGGGGATCAAGGTAGAAGCGTTCACGTCGCGATCCCTGTCAAGTAATACTTGGTATTACCTGCAAGTTCTACCCGACACTTCGAAGCCGAGGAGCTGAAAGACAACGATGTCCAGAAGCTCAACAACAGATGCCAAGAAGCCCCTCAGTCTGGAGCAAGAAGAGAGGCCAATACCCGCCCGCCTTTAAGGCCAGCAACTGACTATTACATCTCTAAATGTTGAAGGGCTGTCTGCAACTTAAACAAATAACTTGTTGCAATGGGGAAACTTGTCATATTAACCATCACGCTTCGAATAATCGAATCGAATTCGACTGAGCGCTGTCCCTATAATCTTAAATAACCATATAATCTTATTTGGTTATTTGAAAAATAAAATACGTAGTGCTGTGTATTTTGGACTATTTTATTTGAAAAATATGTTCCGATGCTACGTGTAAAATGTTCTTTTGTCGGTTGATTTAAAAATGTGGTTATTTATGAATCTTGTGTATGTTTTTTTTATTATTGTCGGCAATTCGCATGTTTGTTGTGTCGCAGGAGTCCCGTGAAGAGCTTGCAAGCTCACTGGGTATTGTTGCTGCTGTAATAATAGACATCCCTCTCTGCCTCGTGACGTTTTGCCTCCGCACGTTGGAAGCAAGTCTAATTTTCCTGTTCTTTTTGTGTCCTATGTCTTATAATTTATCGCTATTGCTTGACTGTCAGTTATTCTGTCTCCCCGTTGTTGACATTCCGTTCTCTCCACAGCTCGGATTGAAAAAAACAACCCAAACAAATTGTTGCCGATTTTCCGTCCTCTGTTGTTGTTGTTGACATGTCGTTCTCTCCGCAGCCCCTGTGCAGCGCTTTGTGACCCTCGGGTGAAAGGCGCTCTATAAATGCTATTATCATTATAAACGTCGCGAGTGAGAGAAAGGGAGATCATTGTCATCAATATACTTCACTGGCGTTAGCCGGAGAACCGGGCACTCCGGTTTCCTCCCACCGTCCAAATACACGCTGCCAGGTTAATTGGTGTACTGACTAAATTCCCTCAGGCGCCCTGAGATGGACTGGCGTCCCATCCTCGGTGTTCACCTGCCTTGCGCCCTGTGTCTGCCGGGATAGGCTCCGGCTCACCGCGACCCTGTACGGGAGTAAGTGGATTCTGAAAATGGATGGATGGCTTCGTATTGCAGTGCGCCCATCAGCTGACCGTGGCTGCCCACACGGTGTTATGATGCCCCCCTGTGGCAGCGTATGGTATACACAGGGTGTTACGATGTCCCCTCTGTGGCAGCGATAACCACAAAGCCGGTGCTCCAGTGGTTAGCGCGCTGGGCTACAAGTCTGGCGACCCGAGTTCGAATCCCGCTCACGGCCACCAACACCAGTCACGAGTTTCTGAACCGATTCTGGGCCTTCCCTAGGTCGACTCGGCCTCAAATGAGTACCTAGTGTGGTGTGTAAGCATCGCCACTAGGGAGACAAAGGCGGCCGGGCGTGGTGCTGGTCACCCATCCCCTCGTGTGCCGTGTCGACCTTCAGAGGTGCTCGCCCCTACAGCAGGCCTTCCATAAACTTCAATGTTAAATCCATCCATTTTCAGAAACCGCTTAATCCTGTACAGGGTCGCGGTGAGCCAGAGCCTATCCCGGCAGACACAGGGCGAAAGGCAGGGGAGGAAACCGGAGTGCCCGGTGGCGAAAACCCCACGCGGACACGGGGAGAACATGCAAACTCCACACAGAAAGGCACCCGAGTGGCGAGTCGAACCCGGGCCCTTCTTGCTGTGAGGCGGCAGCGCTACTCACAGCTACGCCACCGTGCCGCTCTTCAATGTTAAAGCCTCCCATATAATTCAATGTTACATCCTCCCATAGACTTTAATATTAAAGTCTCCAATAAGCCCAGGCGTTCTAAACCGGTCGCACCTTAAGGCCCACAAGGGCCAACTTGGGTCACGTCTCCACGGACCACTAGGTGGCAGGCCACCGCCTGGCTGCCTCCTCCGCCTCTCTGCGCTTTCCTCGCTACGCCTCTGAGTCGTTCTCTCGTCGATGAATACCTTCGACACTGAATGAATATGTGCGCGTTGTAAATGTAAAATTATTATTAATTATAGACAGGCAGGTGCCGTGTACACGAGAGAGCGAAACTGTAATTTGACCGGTGCTCATGACAGGACCCAGCAGAATAATAATAATAATAGCGTTTTATATAGCGCCGGTGGAAGGAGGCTGTTTCCACAGCGAGGGAGGTGTTTTGTTACAGCAGACAATAACTTGGTGAGCTTGGAAGCTCTGGATACAGGAATCCTGTCCAATGCAACGCTGGGCTCCCTTCTCAAACGCTGGCAACGTCAGCAGGTAATACAACGAAGTTGCAGTATTAATAACAATAATAGCATTTTATATAGCGCCTTTCACCCGAGGGTCACAAAGCGCCGCACAAGGGCCGCGAAGAGAACGGCATGTCAGCGACGAACGAAAAAACAACCAATAAAAACCAAAGCAACAAACAATACCCATTACCCAAAGTTCATGACCAATAAATGATTAAGGCTGCTTCGAATATACTGAAAGGTCGTGAAACTAAAGTGCGCAAGGATGACACCCTAAACATGATCACAAAGTAAAAACAGTAACACAACATCGCACTGGACAAAAAAAACCCCCAACGAATCCAATAAGTTAATACGACAAATACATACAACGATGCAACATTGAATTGTGAATGCAAAACGCCTGTGCAGCCCTTAAAACCACCGATCCATGTTCGGCACACATTTACATACTAATATGGATCAAAGAGAGAGAGAGAGAGGGATGAGATGGCAGACTCAATCCTCCACACACCGCGCTCACGTACAACCTTCGCGAAACGCCGATTCTCGGTCGCGGCACCCACAACCACCTGGAACAGCCTGCCACACCTATTGCGTCAAACGCAGTCTCCCCTACAGCCTTCAGAAAAAAACTCTTAAAAAGTCACCTTTTCACCGACTCACAACAAACCGACTGAGCAGGGTGTCTGCGCGCCTCCGAATCAACGGGTGCAACGCCACGCGTTATTACAAAAGTAGATTATTATCATCATCAATCCTGCAAACATAGTTGTTTCAAGAGACGCCGACAAGAAATGCAAGGTAATTTCTCGTAGGGAACATTCGGCGCCGGTTGAGTAAACCTCGAAGATGGTGGCGTACACACGGGGTGCGGCTGGTCTCACCGAGCAGCAGCAGTAGCAGCAGCACGAGGAATAGGAGGCGCAGGAGGTGAGAGCCGCCGATAGGAACCCGGTTCCCAACTCGTCAGTCCACATTGGGGCTTGGGTGTAGCCTGTGTGTGCTTAAATCACTTCGCCGCCGCCCACCACCACCACGTATCTGCTCCTACCCCCCCTCGCCCTATCACCGGCATCTCTCCTCCTACCCCCCTCTGCTCTTCCCCCTCTCCAGCTCACACCCCTCTCCACACCCCTCTCCTACCTAGGTGTTAGTGGGGCTGGGACAGGTGTGTTGGGGCTGAATCAGGCTTGTATTATATTACGGCAACAAAAACGCGCAGCGAGCCTGCAAGCTCGGTACGGGATTCCCGCGACGCAACAAAGCATGCGAATTGATTGATGACAATAATTAAAAATATATGCAAGATTCACACACATATATATAAACACATTTTAAATCAACCAACCAAAACATATTTACTCATAGCATTGCACACATTTTGCAAGTAACCAGGTACGATTAAAGTTGTGCATTGCGATATTGAATAAAAAAACTAAAGCATATAATAATAATAGTAGGATTGTATATAGCGCCTTTCACCTGAGGGTCACAAAGCGCTGCACAAGGCTGTGGAGAGAACGGCATGTCAACAACGACAGAGAACGGAAAATCAGCAACAATTTTTTTCGGGTTTTTTTTTAAATCTCTAAACACTAAATGGACACCTTTCTGCAAATGTTCTACATTATTATTCGTATATTATACATTATTTTTGTACAACGGCAAACAATGTTTGTCCAATAGTCGTAATCCTTTAGTTAAAATGTGGATTGCGATGACGTCACGCCGGGGCGGTGATAGACGTGCCGTGAGGGGGGGCGGGGGCGCCTGGACCGTACCATTCACCAACACGAGGGGGGTGTCGGGTGTGTGGGGGGTGGTGGTAGTGCTATCCTGTCTGTCCTGTGACCTCCTGTCGACGAGCCTTCGACACTTCACGTGGCCTCGGGGTGCATGTGGCCTGGCACAGGCGACGTGGTGACGTCACCGCCACTTAGTGGCGAAAGACGGTTGTTTGTTGTTTGTTGGTAGTGCTATTGACCATTATAACTCATCCCACTTAAACGGACCGTCAACCTTCGTACGCCAGCAATATACTCTCGTTCCATATTGCTGTTCGATCACTTAAGAATCAAAGGGAAATTTGTTGGTTACGTGAACCACAGGCGTGTTTAACCACAACCCCCCCGACCCCCCGCTGTGTGGGTGGACGCGACTTGGTCTCGCCCTGCTCTGAAACCCCGCGCACATGGGCATTTAAACCAGAGTGGGGCCCGGCCGCTCCCAACGGCGCCACGTGTTATCGGCACCGCTCTCCAACAACGAAAGAAAAAAAACAAAGCAACAGAAAAATAAATAAAATAAAATATTGATATTTATTCGTCGGTGCCATCTCTTGAGGTAAGTGATGCCAAGTGCTCACTCGTTTGCTCCGGAATTCGACGGGTGCCAAAGGTAATTACCAACACCTGGTAATTCATTTAGTAATTACTAGCAGCTGACGTCATGAATAACAAGTAGGGCTCACGAATTGGCCCCGCCCCCTAGTGGCCACGCCCCGTCATTGCCACTAATTACCAGGCAACAGCCACTCATAGCGCTCCACCCCGGTGAGGCCCTCATGACGTCATCACCGCGTCATTGCTGCAACTTACTTACCCTCTCCCCACGTGCCCGTATCATTTGTTCTGTGGCGGATATCTGGAACGGTTTACTTTATTTTCTGCTCCCAGTTGATTCTTGGCCGAGTAGCAGTGATATCCCAAATATATCATAGTATACTAAGCTGCAGAAATGTCGGTGGAAGCAAAGATAAGGCTGGAGGCGCCGATAGGGAGCTTCTACAATGGGACAGGTGCGTTTCTCCCCTTCTTTCCCCCTCTCATCCCCATCTCCTTCCTCCACCCTCTCTTCTTCCCCTCCTCCCCCCACCCCCGACCTCCCACCTCTCCTAACCAGGTGTTGGTGGGGCTGAATAAGGGCTGGATCAAATGTGTGTGACCAGTTCGTGTCTGTTTGGTTATGAATATGTCTGCGTTATAAATGTAAAATGTTTATTATTATTATTATTATCTGCAACTGAGCCTCTTGAACATCTTCAAATCTA
>JAZEWU010000031.1:1936433-1948809 GCA_036362915.1 Geotria australis | reverse complement strand
GGATCTTTGTCTTGCTGTGTGTGTGTGTGTGTGGCTGGGCATGCGGGCTACATGACCCAGCAGCCCAGCCATTAGCGAGTAGCACCTATGAAGGTCGACACGGCACGCGAGGGGGTGGGTGACCAGCACCACGCACAAAGACAAAGATCCCCCGTATAGCCTTAACAGACATACGCACACACAAAACAAACACACATACACACACGCACATCTGCGCTAACTGGAAGCGGCTGTGCTGGGTTTGATTTCACTGAGGACGGAGACTGGAGCCACAAGGTCTAGCAACACACACACGCTGACACACACGCTGACATAAAAAAAGACAAAGATCCCCCGTATAGCCTCAATAGACTGTTGGGTCAAGTGCCGTTAGCGAGCACCTATGAAGGTCGACACGGCGCACGAGGGGGTGGGTGACCAGCACCACGCCCGGCCGTCCTTGTCTCCCTAGCGGCGATGTTTTCACACCGCACTAGGTAACTCGTTTGAGGCCGAGTCGACCTAGGGGAGGGAGGCCCAGGACCGGTTCGGAAAATCGTCACTGGGTGTTGGTGGCCGTGAGCGGGATTCGATGTCGGGTCATAGCCAGATCCGTAGCCCAGTGCGCCTAACCACTGGGCCACCGCTCCCCACTGACAAAAAAACCCCACACACACACCGACACACACACACCGAGACACACACGCTGACAAACGAAGACAAAGATCCCCCGTATAGCCTGAACAGACTGTAGGGGCAAGTGCCGTTAGCCAGCACCTATCGAAGGCCGACACGGCACACTAGGTGGGGGGTGGGTGGCCAGCGCCACTAACGTACACACACACACAAAGTGTGTGACTGTCAGTCGCCTCTCCGCCCATTGAATTCCTTTGAGAGGGGAGGGGCTGGTATGGATAGGGGGGGTGTGGGGGTGAGAGGGGGTTGCCTGGTATAGGCGGCAGCTGAGGGGGGTGTGTGGACAGGAGTGCTGAGTGTTTAGGGTGAATGAGGGGGCGTGTGGACACACACACACACATAGACTCACTCATACATACATACACACACACACCCCATTCACTCACACATACACAAACAAACAAACAACAACCGTCTTTAAGCCACTAAGTGGCGGTGACGTCACCACGACGCCTGTGCCAGGCCACATGCACCTTGAGGCTATCACGTGAAGTGTCGAAGGCTAGTCGACACTTCATACATACACACACACAAACACTCATTACATACACACCCCCCATTCGCTCATACATACACAAGACAAAGATCCCCCGTGTAGCCTTAACAGACTGTCGGGGCAAGTGCCACACACACACACCCATCCATCCATTTCCAGAAACCGCTTAATCCTGTGCAGGGTCACGGTGAGCCGGAGCCTATCAAGCAAACACAGGGCGAAAGGCAGGGGGACGCCGAGGATGGGACGCCAGTCCCATACACACAATCGAACGTATCGGCCCGACTCGCTGACGGCACTTGACCCTGCAGTCGCCGTGAGGCTACACGGGGGAGCTTTGCCTGTGTGCTGAATGTGTGTATTCACGGTGTGTGTGACCGAGGTCCCAGATACTCAGATCGGACAATGAGCGGAAACCCTAGCATTCCAACACACACACACAGACACACAGACAAAGATCCCCCGCGTAGACTCCGCAGACTGTAGGGTCAAGTGGCGTTAGCGAGCGGCACCTATGAAGGCCGGCACGGCACACACAGAGGTGGGGTGTGTGGCCGGAAGCACGCCCGGCCGCCTTTGTCTCCCTAGTGGCGACGTTCACACACAGCACCAGGTACTCTATTTGAGGCTGAGTCGACCTAGGGGAGGAGGCCCAGGATCGGTTCAGAATATCGTCACTGGGTGTTGGTGGCCGTGAGCGGGATTCGAACTCGGGTCACGACCGGGTTCGGAGCGCACCAACTCACTGACTCACCGACTCCTGGAATAACGCCATCCATCCATTTTCAGAAACCGCACAATCCTGTACAGGGTCGCGGTGAGCCGGAGCCTGTCCCGGCAGACACAGGGCGCAAGGCAGGGCTATACCCAGGATAGGACGCCAGTCCATCGCAGGGCACCTGGGGCGATTTACTCAGTAGGCCAGTTAACCTGGCAGCATGTCTTTGGACGGTGGGAGGAAACCGGAGTGGCCCGGCGAAAAAACCCCACGCGGTCACGGGGAGAGAGAACGTGCAAACTCCGCACAGAAAGGCACCGTGCCGCCCTGGACTAACGCCGTTACCCAGAATGCAGTTCGGAGCGCGGTGTCTGCAGATCCGGTACGGCTCGGTGCGACCCGCGCAAAACCACAAACTCGCCGACTCACCGACCGACCGCGAACCGCGACGCGACTCACCGCCAGCGTGTCGTCGCTCCGGCAAGCGGCGCACAGCGGCGCCCGCTTGCCGCCCCGCTCCTCCTCCGACTCCTCCTCGCGGTCCGCGTCGGCGTCACGCGGCGCCGGCACCGCCGAGCCGCTCCTCCGCGCGACGCCGCCGCAGCGCCGGCACGCTCCTTGCGCGGCGGTCGCGACGGCGGCGGCGGCCGCGACGCCGCTCGGACCGCCCGTCGAGGAGGTGGCCGTCGAGGAGGAGGCGGTTGAAGAGGAGGTTGAGTAGGCGGCGGCGGCGGCGTCGTCCCGGCCACGAGCGGCGAGCCGGCGAGCGCCCGGCGCCTCGCCTGGCGGCTGGCGCGGCGGCCGGCGCTGCTCCGGGTCGGATTCCGACTTGACGGCGCACGGAGAAGCGGCGGAGTCGCGGGGCTCGCGTTTGGGTCGCGGGCCCCACGTGACCGCGGGGGCCGCGGGGGCCGGCGGGCCCACTCCCGGGAGGGCCCCGTCCGGCCCGAACTCGAGCAGACGGCCGCGGACGCGGGCCGCGTAGCTGCGCGGGGAAGGGCGCAGTGACGTCACCGTGACCGTCGACATCGTCATCGCTGTCGTCATCGTTGTCGTCAATAACAATGCAAAGAACCGTGTAAAGAAACGGGGAGACTGTCGCGTAACCGTTGCGCTTCGAAGAATCGAAGAGAAGAAGATTGTCATCTCGACACTGTCATCGACATCGCCATCGACATCATGGTCATCAGCATTGTCAATATTGTCAACATCGAGCTATCGAGATAGCCGTGTCAGACGATCTCCCTCTGATTGCTGATGACACTGTTACTGGTGAACCCCCATCCCTCGTCCCCTCCCTCCGTTTGAATAATAATAATAATATCATTTTATATAGCGCCTTTCACCCGAGGGTCACAAAGCGCTGCAAGTTTGTTGTGTCAATGCAGGAGTCCCGTAAAGAGCTTGCAATCTCGCTGGGTATTTTTCTGCCGTAATAATACACATCCCGCCCCTCTCTCGCTCACTATCACTTCACTCCTTCACTCCTTCCCTCCCTCCCCCCCCCATACCTCCTCACGTCCGCGCCGACACCCGCTCGCTCCTGTCTCCTCCACTGCTCGATGAGGGCCTCGGCGCACGGCCCGCAGGCGGCCGCCGGGCCGCGAGTCCCGGAACGTCCCAGGGCCGCGCACACCAACTTGAGGAACGGGAAGAACGGTTGGCCACGCCTGACCCTGCTCGTCTGCAAGAGGACGTGACCTCCGGGCGATTCGCACAGGACGCACGGACCTGCTGCTCCTCCACCACCGCCGAGGTCTCCACCACCTCCTTCTCCATCATCGTCATCAGCTCCTGATGATAATGTCGTTGATGATGCCGCTGCCGTGTAGGTGGTGGTGGTGGCTGTGGTGGTGGTAGGTGTGGCGGTGGTGGTGGTGGTTGGACCCGAGTGTCCACGTTGAGGGAGGTGGAGGAGTTCTCTCCGCTCGCTGGCGAGTCGTCCGTCACCGTCGACTTGACCATCGTCGTGAGGAACGGGAGGGTGCTGCTGGTGGCGCTGGTCGCCTCGCCTGTGTCGCGCCCGTTGGTGGAGCGTCATCTCGCCGCCACCTCCTCCAGCTCCGCCGCCAGCTCCTCCATCACCACCACCACCACCGACGTCATCGTCGTCATCACCACCGTCATCGTAATCGTCATCATCGACGTCATCGTCGTCATACTCCGCGTCGATGCTGGCCGCCGCGTCGCTGTGAACGCGATGTCGCTGCTGCTGCTGATGATGATGATGATGATTCTGAAACGATCCCAACGGCGCCTTGTCCATCGCATCCCAGCTCCGCGCTATGTCGTGACCACCACCTCCACCACCACCACCTGGCCCGCCACCTCCTCCTCCACCACCACCAGCACCAGCGCCAACGTCATGCGGCCGCTTGAGCCAATACAACCTCTTGTCCAGCGGTGTCCTGGATCTCTCGAACGAGTGCCACTGGGCGCTCAGGAAGCTGTGACACACGCAGCACGCGGTCACCGACCCAGTGCGACGGCACACCGGCAAGGCTCCCGGCGCCGCGTCCTGAAACTGCAGGAACGGGAAATGCGGGACTTTCGCAGCGGCCGATGCAGTTGATGTCGACGATGATGATGTTGATGATGGCGGCGGCGGCGGTGGAGACGTGACGTTGATGAAAGTCTCTCGACCCACGGGGACTTCGCTGCCGCACACGAAGCAGACGAGCAGGAGGGGCTTCGGATCCGAGTTCAGGTCTTTCATCGTGTCGCGAGTTCAGCCCCGAAAAACGTTGTGTCTCGCAACAGTTGTCGGTTCCAGACAGTTTTTCGTCCCAGACGGTTTGTTGTTTCCAGACAGTTGTCAAAGACACTTGTCCAAGACAGTTGTTGTCCCAGGCAGTTGTTGTCCCAGACACTTGTCCCAGTCAGTTGTCTCAGTACAATTGTCCCAAGACAGTTGTCCCAGCGGTTTGTCCCCAGGGGTTTTCTCCCAGACAGTTGTTGGTTCCAGCCAGTTGTCCCGGTCAGTTGACCAAGAGATGGCAGCGAGATGTGAAAGGATCACGGCTGCTCCGGAGCCTGTCTCGGCTACTGCAGGGCCGACAATCACCCCCGTCTCTCCTCTCTCTGTCTGCCTGCCGTGTCAGTTTGTCTCGCATGTGTCGAACCCGGGTTCGAATCCGGCTCACGGTCACCACCAAACAACACCAACAACAATGACACCAAGTGACGATTTTCCGAAACCGGTCCTGGGCCCTCCCCTAAGTCGACTCGGCCTCAAATGAGTACGTGCTGCGGTGTGTTAAGAAAAAAACATTGCCACTATGGGAGAGACAAAGGCGGCCGGGTGTGGTGCTGGTCACCCACCTACTATCCACCCCCCCAACCTCGTGTGCCGTGTCGAGCTTCACAAGCGATCGCTGAAGGCACTTGACCCTACAGTCTGTTAAGGCTATACGGGGGATCTTTGTCTTTGTTTGTGTGTGTGTTTGTGTGTTTGTTTGTGTGTGTGACCGACTGTGGCTGTCACGCTGTCTGACTGTGATTGACGGACCGTCTGACTGTGATGTAACTGGCCTGAGTGAGTGGCTGACCGAGTGACTGGGCGACCGACTGAGTGAGCGACTGAGTGACTGGATCGGTGGTGGTGTGTGACTGTGCGAGTGACTGAACGGCCTCACAAGCAGTCAACTCGTAACGTGTGTGTCCGTGTGTGGTTGTGTTTATGTGTATGTGTGTGTCTGCACTTGCCCCTACAGTCTGTTAAGGCTACACGGGGGATCTTTGTCTTCGTGTTGTGGTTGTGTTTACGTGTGTCGTGTTGTGCTGTGTAGCTTTGTGTGTGTGACTGTATTGTGCCGTGTGTACGTGTCTGTTTGTGGATGTGTTTATGTGTGTTGTGCTGTGTAGCTGTGTGTGAGTGACTGTTATACTGTGCAGCTGTGTGTAGGTGTCTGTGTGACTGTGTGTGTGACCTTGATTACGTCTGTTGTCCTGTGTGCTGTGTGTGTGTATATGTCCGTGTGTCCGTGTGTCTTTATGTGGTTTATGTGTCCGTGGTGCTGTCCACCCACCGCCCCCTCGTGTGCCGTGCCGGCCTCGAATCGGTGCTACGGCGCTTGACCCTGCAGCCTGTTAAGGCTATACGGGGGGACCTTTGTCTTTTCTGTGCATCTATACTGTAATTAATATGCACCTAGCTTGGCACAGGCGCCGTGGTGACGTCACCGACACTTCGGGGCCGATCAGCGGGTTGTGTGTGTGTGTCTGTGTGTGCGTTTGTGTGTGTAACTGCGTGTGTGTGCCTCACCCTCTCTCTCTCCCTCTCCGCGCGTCTCTCCAAGTTCGGAATCTCCCAGCGAATCTCTTCCCTCGCTCTCCGAATCGCATCTCTCCGCAGCACACTTATCTCTCCTTGTCGCTCCTTGAGAGAGAGAGAGGGCCTGTGTTGTCGCTCCCCGTGTTCCTCCACTCTCCCGAACGCCGTGTCTCCCTCTCTCGCTCCTACCCTTGGCTCGCTCTCTCTCCGCTCGCTTCCCGTGCATCCACTCACACGCTCACTCTACCGTCCCACCCACTCTCCTCCCACTCTCTCCTATCTCTCCTCCCACTCCTACCCTCTCTCCTCCCACTCTCTCTCATCGGTTGTTAATTGGGCCCGCGTGCTAAATTGCCCCCGGTGCCCTGTCATGGGACTCGCTCTGTGCACGGGGCAAACACACGGATATCATTCGTGCAGCGGCGACTCCATCAGACCTCCATCAGACCACTCGTTGTCAGAAACCGATTAATCCTGTAACAGGGTCGCCCTGCCTTACGCTGCTGATGATGATAATGATAATAGCATTTATATAGCGCCTTTCACCCGAGGGTCACAAAGCGCTGCACAAAGCTGCGGAGAGAACGACATGTCAACGACGACAGAGCACGGAAAATCAACAACAATTTTATTTTTTTGGGGTTTTTTTATTTTTATAATCCGAGCTGTGGAGAGAACGGCAACGGGGAGACAGAAAACTGAGTCAAGCGATAGCAACGAATTATAAGACAAAGGACAAAAAAAAACCAGGAAAATAATAATAATAATAATTCGACAACAAGCAAGGAGGGAACAAATGTCCCCGAACAGACACAGATCGGAAGAGAGAGAGAGAGAGCCAACATCTCGGCACGGCACCGATAACCCGCTCCAACAATCCAAGCCAGAGGAAGGAACGAAAGTTCCTAAAATGATGATGATGATGATAGTGATGCTGATGACAGTGTTGTGCAGTGCTTTGTGACCCTCGGGTAAAAGGCGCTCTATAAATGCTATTATTATTATTATATGTAAGGGTGGTGCAGTGGTAACATCTGCACCTCACAGCAAGAAGGTCCCGGGTTCGAATCTCGGCGCGGGCGCCTTTCTGTGTGGAGTTTGTGTGTTCTCCCCCTGTTCGGCGTGGGTTTCCTCCGGGTTCTGCGGTTTCCTCCCACAACTTAAAAAAAAACCACTAATTAATTATTTGGCCGATAACATCATAATATATAGGAAACAGTGTGTGGTGGCAATATGGCGCCGGCAACACCGCCTGGCTGCCTCCTCCTCCGCCTCTCTGCGCTTTCCTCGCTACGCCTCCGAGTCGTTCTCTCGTCGAGTGAGTTACCTTCGTCAGTGAATTAATATGTGCGTGTTATAAATGTAAAATTATTTCTATTAGTGAGATCTATTTAAATAATGGTCAAATTATTAATAAACTGATAACCGGCCGGCACGGTGGCGTAGCGGTGAGTAGCGCTGCCGCCTCACAGCAAGAAGGTCCCGGGTTCGAATCTCAGATCAGGGGCCTTTCTGTGTGGAAGTTTGCACCTTCTACCCGTGTACGCGTGGGTTTTCGCCGGGCACTCCGGTTTCCTCCCACAGTCCAAAAACATATTGCTGCATAGGTTAATTGGCCTGCGGACTAAATCGCCCTCGGTGCCCTGTGATGGACTGGCGTCCCATCCTGGGTATAGCCCTGCCTTGCGCCCTGTGACTGCTGGGATAGGCTCCGGCTCACCGCGACCCTGTACAGGATTAATCTGTTTCTGACAATGGATGGCGTTGTTTCCCCCTCATGTCTGTCTCCCTGTCTCTGTGTCCCTGTGTCTCCCCCTGTCGCTCACCCTCCCTCCCTGTCTCCCTCCGTGTTTGTCTTTAAGGAAGTGACGGCCATCTTAGGGGGACGCTGGCAGATTTTTGCCGCTCTGAAGATTCCCGGTTTCACGACCTTTCAGTGTATTCGAAGCAGCCTTAATAATTGTTTTTGTTACTTTGGTTTTTATAAGTTGGTTTTTTTTTCTGTCGTTGTGCAGCGATTTGTGACCCTCGGGTGAAAGGCGCTCTATAAAATGCTATTATTATAACCTCATGTCGCATTATCAAGGTGCCTGCTGATAATGGCCAAAGGGCTCCCTCTGTCGACTACACGGCGGTGCTGCACACACAGAAGACCGCCCGGCAGTGGCGTCGTGGGTGGCGCTTCTTCTTCTTCTTTGCGATTCTTCGAAGCACGATGGTCGTCAGCCGCTGGACGTCGTGCGTAGCGCTGCCGCCTCACAGCAAGAAATCCCGGGTTCGAATCCCGGCTCGGGCGCCTTTCTGTGTGGAGTTTGCATGTTCTCCCCGTGTCCGCGCGGGCTTTCGCCGAGGCACTCCGGTTTCCTCCCACCGTCCAAAGACACGCTGCCTGGTTAATTGGCCTACTGACTAAATTTCCCCAGGCGCCCTGCGATGGACTGGCGTCCCATCCTCGGTATCCCCCTGCCTTGTGCCCTGTGTCTGCCGGGATAGGCTCCGGATTACCGCAACCCTGTGTAGGATTAAGCGGTTTCCGACAATGAATGGAAGGAACCGTTGAGCTACCCGAGGGTCACAAAGCGCTGCAAAAGGGCCGCGGAGCGAATGGCATTTCAACAGCGACAAAAAAAAACTATAAAAACCAAAACAAAAATTAAATGATTAAGGCTGCTTCGAATACACTGAAAGGTCGTGAAACTGGCAATCTGTGAGTAGCATCTATGAAGGCTGGCACGGCACACGAGGGAGTCGGTGGCCAGCACCACACTCGGCCGCCTTTGCCTCTTTAGTGGCGATGTTTACACAACGCGCCAGGTACCCATTTGAGACTCAGTCGACCTAGGGGAGGCCCAGGTACGGTTAAGATTATCGTCAATGGTGTTTACCATGAGCGGGAATCGAACTCGGGTCATAGCCGGGGTTTATGGAGCAAGATGTACGCACAGGCGGTTAGACTCACACACACACACCAACCATCAAATCCTGTTTTTAGCTTTAATTTCACAAACCTTTAAGAACTCAGAACGCGTCATAGTTATAATATACATCGTCATCACTGTCGTCATCGTCATCACTGTCGTCATCGTCATCACTGTCACCGTCGTCACCACTGTCACCGTCGTCACCACCGACGTCATTACGTCGTCACAACGTGCGAGGCCCCGCGTCACAACGCCGCGTGGCCTCTAAATGTCTGCGACCAAAGAAGAACTTGTTGAAATGGGAAACTGTCATATTAACCATCACGCTTCGAAGAATCGAATCGAACTATGAGCCCGTGACCCCATGCTGTCCCATGACCCCATGGCCACGGAAACACGGGCAGAGGATTTCCACCGCGCCCCCCCTCCCCACACACATAGGCGCGTCGTAGCCGCGTCTCACCCCCTCACTCCGACCCCCGGGGTCTCTACGACCCCGAGACCCGGTCTCTCGAGTCACCGCTGATCACAATAGCTGATCGTCATTAATTGATCGTAAATGATCATTAAATTGATCGTGACCCTCGATCGCGATAATCGAGAAATACGGGACCATCGCTGCTGCGAGGCGGCGTCGCTACTCACCGCCCACACCACCATCATCATCATCACCATAATAATAATCCCTCCATCCGTCCGTCGTCCCAACCCGCTCAATCCCGTGACGGGGGGCAAGCGGCGAGGCCGGAGCCTATCCCGGCAGACACAGGGCGCGAGGTGGGGGGGGGATCACCACCATAACAATAATAATAATAATAAATACGATTCGTAACACGTGGCACGGTTGCCCAAGGTAACGTTCGGAGAGAGAACGACTCGGAGGCGCGGCGAGGGAACCGCAGAGAAGGCGGTGGGTGGGTGGGGTGGGTGGGGTGGGGGGAAGGCAGCCGCGCGGTGAGCCGCCGCCAACCCACCCGGCCAGACGCTGCGGAGAACGTTTGTTCGTTTCGGCAAAAGTTCGAGATTTGCATTCGACACTCGATGTAAAATCTCTGTAATAATAACTAATGAAACACACACGCGCACACTCCCCGACGAAGACCCACCCCCCCACAGTATACAGCCTTAATAATAATTAATAATAATAATAATTCAATTTATATAGCGCCTTTCACCCGAGGGTCACAAAGCGCTGCTTAGCGAGCAGCTATGAAGGCCGGCACGGCACATGAGAAGGTTGGTGGCCGGCACCACGCCCGGCCGCCTTTGTCTCCCGAGTGGCAACGTTTACACACGGCACAGGGTGCTCATTTGAGGCTGAGTCGACCTAGGGAAGGAGGCCCAGGACCGGTTCAGAAAATCGTCACTTGGTGTCGGTGGCCGTGAGCGCGGGATTCGAACTCGGGTCATAGCCGGGTTTGTGGCCCGGCGTGGCGCTAACCGCTGAGCCACCGCTCCCCCACATCACACACACACACATCCCCCGACACACACACACAGGCCTGTCTCCGAGTACAGGTTTAGAAAACTGCCGCCGATCGGTATTTAAAACGAGGAGAGTGACTCGAGCGTTCACAAAACAGCTTCTCCAACTTATACCTACGGCAAACACGCGCGCGCGATTCGGAGCGACTGGGAGACACGGGGAGAGACGGGGAGATATGGGGAGCTGTTGGGAGAGACGGGGAGCCGGTCACCTCAACACTGACCCACAGCATTGACGCTGACCCCACAAGCCTCAACACTGACACAAGAGGCTCAATGCTGACAGTATTAATGCTGGCGCACGGTCGCAACGACACAACACAATCTCGACATCGACTCAGCACCTCAATCCTGACCCGAACCCTCGACACTGACCCCCAGCCTCAACCGTGACACTAACCCACAACCTCAACACTAACCCACAGCCACCTCAACACTAACCCACTGCCACAACACTAACCCACAGCCACAACCTCAACACTAACCCACAGCCACAACCTCGACACTAACCCACAACCACAACACTAACCCGCAGCCACAACGCTAACACCGCCTCAGCACCGACTGATAATAAATAATAATAACAATAATACAACCGTATACGGTCAGGGACGAAGAAGTGCGGAGCCGCGGTGGTTTGTGCGAGTGGCCGTTCGAACGTCGAGGTTTGCGGTGCTCTCCCAAACACACTCGTGAGATTGTTACAATAATAACAAGATCGTTACAATAATAATAATAATAATCTCAACATCTCATCTAGTAATAATAATATATTTGTATCGCGCGGCGCATTTTCTCCGGGCGCGTTGCACCCGTTGATTAGGAGGCGCAGAGCCCGGCTCGGTCAGTTTTTGTGAGTCGGCAGAAGAGGTGACTTTTTAAAACTTGTTTTGAAAGTTCTGGGGGATTGTGAGCCGGAGTCCATCCCGGCAGACACAGGGCGCGAGGCAGGGCTATAGCCAGGATGGGACGCCAGTCCATCACAGGACACCGGCGGGCAATTTAGTCCGCAGGCCAATTAACTTATGCAGCAGTGTGTCGGGGATCAATGTAGAAGCGTTCACGTCGCGATCCCTGTCAAGTAACACTCGGTATTACCTGCAAATTCTACCAAACACTTCAAAGCCGAGGAGCTGAAAGACAACGATGTCCAGAAGCTCAACAGATGCCAGAAGCCCCCTCAGTCTGGAGCAAGAAGAGAGGCCGATGCCCGCCGCTTTTAAGGCCAGCACTGACTATTATATCTCTAAATGTTGAAGGGCTGTCTTGCAACTAAAGAAGAACTTGTTGTCATATAACAATCACGCTTCGAAGAATCGAATTCGAATCGGCCAACTAATTAATGAGTTTTTTTGTTTAAGTTGTGGGAGGAAACCAGAGAACCCGGAGGAAACCCACACAGAACAGCCGGCAGAACACACCAACTGCACACAGAAAGGCGCCCGAGCCGAGATTCGAACCCGGGGTTCTTCTTGCTGTGAGGCGCAGTGATTGAGTATCAGGCCCAAACAACCGAGCCGGCTTCAACATGCCAGACACTTGGTCGACCGTCGTATATGTTACGATGTTGTCGGCCAATTAATTAGTGTTTTTTTTTTGTCGTGCATAGACGCCCTGATAAGGGTAGTGATAGGAGCCAGTGTCAGAGACAGGAGCCAGCGTTAGAGACAGGAGCCAGCGTTAGAGACAGGAGCCAGCGTTAGAGCCGGCAGCCAGCGTTAGAGACAGGAGCCAGCGTTAGAGACAGGAGCCAGTGTCGCTAGACCCGGGTGCACCAGTGGAAAATCTCACCCAGGCCATGCTGGCCC
>JAZEWU010000031.1:1921651-1934696 GCA_036362915.1 Geotria australis | reverse complement strand
TTGCAATGGGAAACAACTGTCATATAACCATCACGCTTCGAAGCATCGAATTCCAATGGGGTGATATAAATGCTATTATTATTATTGTTTAACATTGAACTATAGCTCCTACCCTAACCCCTTCATAGCCCCACTCATCCCTGCTCACCGCTCACCCTCCCGACCGCTCGCTCACCCCCGGGCACTCACCGTAAAGAGTACAAAGTATTTCTGGTTGCGTTCTCCGACACAGTTGTTCACCCAGGGGCAGTGGTGATCCATCTTGCGGATACAGCGCTTGCAAACACTGCTCACCGAAAGACAGAGAAAGGGAGAGATGGGGGGGAGAGAGGGGGCGGTTCAGCAAGAAGGCCCCCCGGGTTCGAAAAATTATAATAAGAGCGATTTACAGAGCGCTTTTCACCCGAGGGTCACAAAGCGCTGCACAGGGCTGCGGAGAGAACGACATGTCAACAACGACAGAGAACGGTAATCAGCAACAAATTATTATTATTTTTTTTGGGGTTTTATTTTATCCGAGCTGTGGACAGAATGGCATGTCAATAATAATCTACTTTTGTAACGCGCGCATTTTCTCCGGGCGCGTTGCACCCGTTGATTCGGAGGCGCGGAGACACCCTGCCCAGTCGGTTTGTTGTGAGTCGGTGAAAAGGTGACTTTTTAAGAGGTTTTTTGAAGGCTCTAGGGGACTGTGTTTGACGCAATAGGTGTGGCAGGCTGTTCCAGGTTGTGGGTGCCGCATGTTAACAACGGCAAGACCAAATAACCGAGAGTGAAGCAACAGCGATAAACCATAAGACATAGGACACAAAAATTCCGCCTCTCGCGGGGAGGTGGGGGGAAGGCAGCCGGGCAGTTACCAGGCGCCAACACGCGCTCTCTCTCCCGCGCGTACCTGCAGTGGTGGGCGCGCTCGGGTTTAATGCTGCAGCACTTCGGGCACTTGTAGACGACCTGGCCGGGAAGCAGTGCCAGCGACTCGATAAACTCCGGGGTGGCGTTGCCCAGCGGCACGGCGCCCTGAAGCAAACGCGAAAGATGCCCACCACACGCCCACCACCACCGCCGCGTAGCATGAACAGACCGTAGGGGGCAAGTGCCGTTAGCGAGCACCTATCAAGGTACCGACACGGCACACAAAGACACTTGACCCTAAAATTTACTCGTAGGCTTTCATGACCAATGTTATTCACAGTGAGGCTCTGTTTATGAGTTTAGGTCATGTGAAAAAGGTGTGTAAGCGTAGTGCACCCGTCGTCGATATGCCGGAGCAAACGAGCGAGCACATGCATCACTTACCTCAAAAGATGGCACCGTCGTTTCGCTGAGATTTCACTCAGCATCATCATAAACATAGCCTCACACTTGACCCTACAGTCTGTTAAGGCTATACGGGGGCTCTTTGTATTTGTATATATATTTGTGTGTGTGTATGTATGTGTGTGTGCGTGTGTGCGCGCGGCGCCCACTCACGGGGTCGGTGAGCATGGCGCGCAGGTGCGCCCCCAGGGCGAGCGCGCAGGTGGCCATGAACGCCGCGTTGTTGAGCAGGCCGGCCCAGGTGCCGGCGAGCGGCCACGCGGCCACGGCGCCCACGGCCAGCGCCGCGTACACCACCAGCGCCCACGTGAGCGCCGCGCACGCCAGGCCGCAGCCGTCACGCACCAGCCACGGCCGTGACATGGCGGGACGGAGGGGGAGCCCGCGCGGAAGGTCGGTCGGTCGGTCGGTTGCTCAGTCGCGCGATAGATCGATCGCTCGCTCGCCCGCTCGATCGATCGCTCGATCGCGCGATCGCGTGATCAATCGATCGATCGCTCGCTCATTCACCCGATCGATCGATCGTTCGCTTGATCGAGTGACAGATCGATCGCTCACTCACTCGCCCGCTCACTCACGCGATCGATCACCGGCTCTATCGCCCACTCGATCGATCGCAAAATCGCGCGGTCAATCGATAGCTCGCTTGCTCACTCACGCGATCGATTGCTCACTCGCTCACTCACTCACCCACCTGCTCACCCACCCACTCGCCCACTCACCCATTCACTCGCTCATCCACTCACTCGCCCACGACTGGATTGCACGCTCGCCTGCTCGATCACTCACTCACCGACTCAGCCACCCACCTACTCAACCCACCCACCTACTCACTCACCTAGTCACCCACCCACCTACTCACCCACCCACCTTATCACCCACCCACCTACTCACTCACCTACTCACCCACCTACATACTCACCCACCCACCTACTCACTCACCTACTCACCCACCCGCCTAATCACGCACCCGCTCACTCACCGACTCACTCATCTACTCACCAACTCACTCACACACTGAGCAGCTAACACACTCGCGACTTAACACACTCACTGACGCGCTCACTAACGCACTCACACGCTGACAATCCCCCGCTCACTCACCCGCCAATCAATCATCAGCATGACAGGTAAAGTAGTCACCATCACTCACTCACTCCCAATCATAAAGACAAAGATCCCCCGTGTAGCCTCAACAGACTGCTGGGTCAAGTGCCGTTGGCGTGTAGCGCCGATGAAGGTCGGCACGGCACACGAGGGGGATGGGTGGCCAGCACCACGCCCGGCCGCCTTTGTCTCCCCAGTGGCGATGTTTAGACACCGCACCAGGTACTCATTTGGGATTGAGCCGGCCTCTAGTACAACCACAAGCGCCGTTCGCCACTAAGTGGCGGTGACGTCACCCCGGCGCCTGTGCCAGGCCAGGTGCACCTTGAGGCCGTCACGTGAAGTGTCGAAGGCTCGGCGACAGGAGGTCACGGGACAGACCCAGGTGTCACGGGCTGCCTGACCGAGATGACTGGCCGGGACACCACCTGTGCTCCCTACCGTGCCAGATCGCTGCGCTCACCCACACACTCACCCGCTCACTCGCCCACACACTCACCCACGCAGCCACTCGCCACTCTCACCACACTCCGAGCTGGCTGGCACAGCAAGCAGGACCTGTCGACACACAGAGAGACACACAGGCGTTAGTGAATTAATAATAATTTAACATTTCTAACGCGTGGCACATATCCACTCGCTGTCGAAGGTACTCATTCGACGAGAGAACGACTCGGAGGCGCGGTGAGGAAAGCGCAGAGAGGCGGAGGAGGAGGCAGCCAGGCGGTGTTGCCGGCGCCATATTGCCACACACTGCTTCCTATATATTATGATGTTATCGGCCAACTAATTAATAAGTGTTTCTTTTAAGTTGCAGAGTGCCCGCCCAGCGGGTTATCTTCTTCCAAGCCTTGTAATAATAACAATAGCAATTATTGCGCGCTTTTCACCCGAGGGTCACGAAGCGCTGCACAGGCCTGCGGAGAGAACGACAAATCAACAACGACAAAGAACGGAAAATCAGCAACAAATTGTTTTTTTGGGTTTTTTTTTTATAATCCGAGCTGTGCAGAGAACGGCATGTCAACAACGGGGAGACAGAGTAACTGAGAGTCGAGCAAAATAACTAACGCAGACTCTCTCTCTCGGTCGTTGGTCGAGACGTTACAGCGGCTAAGTGCTCGCGGATTGAATTTTTATTCCGCTGACACAAGTGGGTAGGCGATCGATGGCTGCTGGCTGGCTGTTGCTGCTGAGGAACAAGGAGGTGGCGGGGGAATGATAATAATAATAATAGTAGCATTTTATATAGCGCCTAACACCCGAGGGTCACAAAGCGCTGCACAAGGGCCGCGGAGAGAACGGCATGTCAACGACGAAAGAAAAAAACAACCAATAAAAAAAACCAAAGCAACAAAAAATAAATGATTAAGGCTGCTTCGAATATACCGAAAGGACGTGAAACTGGCAATCTTAAGAGTGGCAAAAATCTGCCAGCGTCCCCTAAGATAGTCGTCACTTCCTTAAAGACAAACACGGAGGGAGACAGGGAGGGAGGTTGAGCGACAGGTAGAGACATAGGGACACAGAGAAAGGGAGACAGAGACAGACACGAGGGAGAAACAACGATGATGAGATACATAGATAATGTAGAATATAATAAGGTTTCACCTTTTATGGCAATGAGAGACGTTTTAAGATCTTAAAACACCAAATGAACACCTTTTTTGCAAAGATTCCAGTTTGCAAGCAGCCACACTACATGCTTGTGGCAAAAACATGCAAACGAATGCTGTGATAATAATAATAATAATAGCATTTATAGAGCGCCTTTCACCCGAGGGTCACAAAGCGCTGCACAGGGCCGCGGAGAGAACGACAAATCAACAACGACAGAGAACGGTAATCGGCAACAAAATATTATTTGTTGCTTAGCTAAGCACTGAGACTAGTGTTGGGCCAATAAGGTTGAAGGTCAATGTATAATATTGTCATAGCATTCGTTTGCATGTTTTTGCCACAAGCATGTAGTGTGGCTGCTTGTAAACTGGAACCTTTGCAAAAAGGTGTCCATCTGGTGTTTTAAGATCCTTAACACGTCTCTCATTGCCATAAAAGGTGAAACCTTATATATTCTACATTATTTGTTAACTGGCAAAAAAAGGTGCCCATAGTCTAAACATAGAGATAGATGTTTATTATTACAGTCAGAAAAATACCCAGTGAGCTTGCAAGCTCTTTACGGGACTCCTGCGTTGCCACAACAAACACGCGAAATGCTGACAACAATTAAAATATAGACAAGAGTCATAAATGACCAAAATTTAAATCAACAAACGAATAAACATTTACACCTAGCATTGCACACGTAGCATTGATGATGAGGTGGATGGTGAGGGGGATGAGGGGGGTGGTGAGGGGGATGAGGGTCTCGGAGCTAAATATACGATTGAAATGACGGGAGCGTTTTCAAGGGCCGAGCCAGAACTGCCAGTGACACGCAGAGAGACGGAGAAAGACAGAGTAGCACCTATGAAGGTCGACACGGCACACACGAGAGGGTGGGTGACCAGCACCACGCCCGGCCGCCTTCGTCTCCCTAGTCGGCAATGTTTACACGCGGCACTAGGTACTCATTTTGAGGCTGAGTCGACCTAGGGGAGGCCCAGACAAGACAAAAACAAAGATCCCCCGTGTAGCATTAACAGACTGTAGGGTCAAGTGCCGTTAGCGAGTAGCACCTATGAAGGTCGACACGGCACACGAGGGGGTGGGTGACCAGCACCACGCCCGGCCGCCTTTGTCTCCCTAGTGGCAATGTTTACACACCGCACCAGGTACACATGTTGAGGCCGAGTCGACCTAGGGGAGGCCCAGACACACAAACACACAGAGGCACGCCCTTAGCTACAAAACACGCGGTTAAACACCCAGGCGCCACGATACTGTGGACTCAGCAGAAAAGTAGGTAAAGACAAAGCTCCCCGTGTAGCCTGCACGGACTACTGGGGGCAAGTGCGGTTGGCGAGTAGCATCTTTAGCGGAGGGGGGCCAGAACCACCGCCGGCCGCCTTTGTATCCCCGCGATTCGCAACACACCACGTCAGTAAATCACGTAAGTTATAATAATAATGATCACGAATTGCATTTATAACGCGTGCCACGTATTCATTTAAAAATATTTCAATTAGTCTCGCTACCAGCTTAATCCCCCCCCCCGTAAGAGGGTCGCGGTGCGCCGGAGCCTATCCCGGCAGACTCAGGGCGCAAGGCAGGGCTACACCCATGATGGGACGCCGGTCCATCGCAGGGCACCGGGGGTAATTTAGTCAGCGGGGCGATTAACACAGACAGCAGCGTGAGTTCGGACTGTGAGAGGAAAGCGGAGTACCTGGTGGGTGGGTGGAGTAGGTGTGGGGAGCGGCGGCCCAGCGGTTAGCGCGCTACGCTGGGCTACAAACCCGGCTATGACCCGAGTTCGAATACCGCTCACGGCCACCAACACCAGGTGACGATTTTCTAAAAGCGGTCCTGGGCATCCCCTAGGTCGGCTCAGCCTCAAATGAGTACATTGCTGCTAGAGAGACAAAGGCGGGCGGGCGTGGTGCTGGTCACCCACCCCCTCGTGTGCCGTGTCGGCCTTTATTAAGTGCTCGCTAACGGCACTTGCCCCTACAGTCTATTAAGGCTATACGGGGGATCTTTGTCTTTGGGTGAGTGGGGTGTGTGAGTGACAGCGGCGTGTCTTCGCGACTGTGTGGTGAAACCGGAGTACCCGGTGACAACCCACGCGGACACGCGGAGAGAGACACATACAAGCGGCAGCGCCTCACGCTATGAGGCGACAGCGCTACTCACTGTGCCACCGCGACATCCCATTACGAGATATAGTGATTTAAACCAGGTGCGGCCTACCCCCGAAGGGAAGCCCCCGGGCTTGCCTAGTTGACCTACCGTAGGAGGCGCGCCCTAGCCGGTAGGAGTCTCGCCGCGAGCCGGTGCCATCGGTCGGTGTCCGTAAAAATATTTTATGAAAACTTTGTGTGATTTTTTTCACAGCAACAAGGACGAACGGCTATGGGTTTAACCGCGCACGGGTTTAGCAAATGCCTTCGAATAAAAAAAATGTTTAAAAAAAACCAAAGCAACCCTGAGTGGCTTTTTTTTTAAATATAAATCAGAGCAGCGTCGCTTTGTAAAAAGATGTTAACACTGAGCTGGGGTGATGGCCACTTCCGGGGCAGGAGGAAACAAAGCGTTAGCATAAAAGTTGCACATAAATTTACATGCTTAATTAATTATGTGTTATTTTCCTCCGCCCTGTGATAATAATAATAGCATTTATAGAGCGCCTTTCACCCGAGGGTCGCAAAGCGCTGCACAGGGCTGTGGAGAGAAGGGCATGTCAATAAGATCAACGCAGATTAACTGAGAGTCGAGCAATAGCGAAAAATTATAGGATATATGACATAAAGACAGCAGAAAAAAAATACTAATAATTCTCCAACAAGCAAGGAGAGAGATATGGACTGGCGTCCCATCATGGGTATAGCCCTGCCTTGTGCCTTGTGTCTGCCGGTATAGGCTCCGGCTCACCGCAACCCCGTACAAGATTAGGCTGTTTTTAACAATCAATGCATTACCAATGTCATAGACGCTGCATTGCATCAGCATTTGTGCCAATAATCAGTGTATGGTTCATTTACGTAATGATTGCCAGTTTCACGACCTTTCAGTATATTCGAAGCAGCCTTAATAATTTATTTTTTGTTCCTTTGGTTTTTCATTGGTTGTTTTTATCTGTCGTTGTTGACATGCCGTCCTCTTCGCGGCCCGTGTGCAGCGTTTTGTGACCCTCGGGTGAAAGGCGCTATATAAAATTATATTATTATTATCGCAGAATTTCTGACATCATGGAACAATGTGCCGCATCATTAACAAAATTTATGTGGCAGCGTTGACGTTGTAGCAAGGCGCGATTAGTATCATTTATCTGACAAAGCTTTAGCGTAATATATGTGACAGGTCGTTAACTTATTGTGTGTAACCTATCATTAGCATATTCTTAGTGGATTTAATTGCCTGTAACAAAATATAAACACACAATTGTTCCGTATATATAGACATGTTTGACTAATCATAATGGTAGTTTATTAGGTGTAAATACATTATTGGCGGCAGGGCGGCGCAGTGGTAACATCTGCGCCTCTGTGTGGAGTTTTAACCGAGAACGAAAACGCAGAGAGGCGGCGGAGGAGGCAGCCAGGCGGTTTGCCGGCGCCAACATATTGCCACACACCGCTTCCTACATAATACAACGATATCGGCCAACGAATTAATGAGTGTTTTAGTTTTAAGTCGTGGGAGGAAACCGGAGAACCCGGAGGAAACCCACGCAGAACAGGGGGAGAGAATAACACACAAAACTCCACACAGAATGGCGCCCGAGGCGGGAATCGAACCGCCTCGGGGAGTACCTTCTCTATGTGAGGCGCGGATGTTACCACTGCATAGACACCCTGCATAGACACCCAGCACAGACACCCTGCATAGATACCCAGCATAGACACCCTGCCGCCTTCGCTCCCCATCACAAGTATTCCTCGCCCGAACGCAACATTCCTCACTACCCGCTAACGCACACACACTGCTATCTGTGGGTCTCTATAGGCTGGCGTCTGCGCCTCGCAGAAAGAATGGTCTTTCCCGAGCAGGTTCGACACCCGCCTTGGGCGCCTTTCTGTGCGGAGTTTGTGTGTTCTCTCTCCTCCTGTTCTGAGTGGGTTTCCTCCGGGCTCTCCGGTTTCCTCCCACAACTTAAAAAAAAAAATACTCATTAATCAATTGACCGATAATATCATAATACTGTACATAGGAAGCGGTGTGTGGCAATATGGCGTCGGCAAACCGCCTGGCTGCCTCCTCCGCCTCTCTGCGCTTTCCTCGCTACGCCTCCGAGTCGCTCTCTCGTCGAATTAATACCTTCGACAGTGAATGAATATGTGCGCGTTATAAATGTAAAATTACTATTATGATAATCTATGGCTCAGGGCGGCACGGTGGCGTAGTGGGTAGCGTTGCAGCCTCACAGCAAGAAGGTCCCAGGTTCGAATCTCGGCTCGGGGGCCTTTCTGTGTGGAGTTTGCATGTTCTTCGCGTGTCCGCGTGGGTTTTCACCGGGCACTACGGTTTCCTCCCACAGTCCAAATACATGCTGCCACGTTCATTGGCCTACTGAGTAAATTTCCCCAGGCGCCATGCGATGGACTGGCGTCCCATCCTCGGTGTTCCCCTGCCTTGCGCCCTGTGACTGCCGGGATAGGCTCCGGCTCACCGCGACCCTGTACAGGGTTAGGCAGTTTCTGAAAATGGATGGATGGATGGATTACTATTATGCGAATCTGTGGGTCTCTGTGTCAGCCTATGGAACTCGGGTCGCCGGGGTTCGTGCAGCGAATAATAATAATAATAATGGCGCTAACCGTTGCGCCACCGCTCCTCACGCTCATGTGTCACCTCGGGTTGAAGGGAGATAAAAGGCTCCGTCTCCCTCTCTCGACTCTCACTCCGCGGGGACACATGGCTGGTAAGAGCATCAGCATCATCATCATCAGTATCAGCATCAGTAGCAGCACAAACATCCATCCATCCATTTTCAGAATCCGCTTAATCCTGTACAGGGTCGCGGTGAGCCGGAGCCTATCCCGGCAGACACAGGGCGCAATGCAAGGCTATAGCCAAGCTGGGACGCCAGTCCATCGCAGGGCGATAAGCACAAATGTTGTAATCATATATAGCAACATATCATCATTATTAGTGGTAACATCTGCGCCTCACAGCAAGAAGGACCTGGGTTGGAATCTCGGCTCGGGCACCCTTCCGTGTGGAGTTTGTGTGTTCTCTCCGCCTGTTCCGCGTGGGTTTCCTCCGGGTTCTCCGGTTTCCTCCCATAACTTTAAAAAATCACTCGTTAATTATATTTTGGCCGATAACATTATAATATATAGGAAGCAGTGTCTCGTGGCAATGTGGCGTCGGCAAAACCGCCTAGCTGCCTACCTCCGCCTCTCTGCGCTTTCCTCGCTACGCCTCTGAGTCGTTCTCTCGTTGAATGAGTACCTTCGACAGTGAATGAATATGTGCCACGCGTTATAAATGTAAAATTATTACTATCATCATCAGCATTATTAAAAATATCATCAGCATTTCATTAGGTTAAATGAAACGGGAGACTTTAACATTGAAGTCTATGGGAGTGTTTCACATTGAAGTCTTTAGGTGAGTAGCGCTGCCGCCTCACAGCAAGAAGTACCCCGGGTTCAAATCCCGGCTCGGGTGCCCTTCTGTCTGGAGTTTTGCATGTTCTCTCCCCGTGTCCGCGTGGGTTTTCGCCGGGCACTCCGGTTTCCTCCCACCGTCCAAATACATGCTGCCAGGTTAATTTGCCGACTGAATAAATTTCTCCAGGTGCCCTGCGATGGACTGGCGTCCCATCCTGGGGTGTAGCCCTGCCTTGCGCCCTGCGTCTGCCGGGATAGGCTCCGGCTCGCCGCGACCCTGTTGCAGGATTTAAGCGGTTTCTGACAACGGATGGATGGAGGTTTTCTGTAGCGGCCTCTAGTGGACGCCGCGAGCAGGGGCGTTGCAGGGCTGAACCTTTACCTTCCCCCGCCTGTCTCCTCTTCCCCGCGAGGTGCCGAATGTGACGGTCACGTGTGACATTCCTCGCCCGTGACTGCGCCGCCTCGGTGTCACGTGCGCACTGTTAATAGGGCGGGGAGCGGTGGCGCGGCGGTTAGCGCAGCGGGGCCACAAAACCCCAGCGACCCCAGATTCACTAGTCACACAGAGACCCGGAGATTCACGTAGAGACCCACAGACTCACACAGAGACTCGCAGACTCATATAGAGACCCGTAGATTCACACAGAGACCCATAGACTCACATAGAGACTCGCACAGAGACCCGTAGACTCACACAGAGACCCGTAGACTCACACAGACCCGTAGACTCACACAGAGATCCGTAGACTCACATAGAGACCCGTAGACTCACATAGAGACACACAGACTCACACATAGACCCACAGACTGACATAGAGACCCACAGACTCACACAGAGACCCACAGATTCACATAGAGACTCATAGACTCACATAGAGACCCGTAGACTCACACAGAGACCCGTATACTGCCAGCGAGCTTTCCACACTTCACGTGACAGCTTCAAGGTGCACCTGGCTTGGCACGGGCGCACGTTGTGACGTCACCACTTGTTGTTGTTGTACGCTGCCAACCCCTGCTGTACAGGATTAATCGCGGGGCTGAGAACGACTCAAGAACGACTCAAGAACGACCAACCGGGCGTTGAATGAACGGATTTCTACACGTGGGGGCTATACCAAGCGCAGGAGGACTTCAATCCCCCCCTCTCAACCGCTCAGTGGTTTTACCCTATGGTAGCTTTGAATGGCAGCCTCTACCACAGGGTAGAACCACGGACCGGTTTTCGGGGGGGTTCGACTCACGCACTCCGGGCGGCGACACCGGGAGGTTCGGCAAGTAGGACGGCATAGGAGACTAAACATAATAATGATCATTTATTAACGGGGAAATACATTGTGATGAATGATCCACGTTAGGGTTGTACCACGCACTCACACCCAACAAACAAACAACCGTCTTTCGCCACTAAGTGGCGGTGACGTCACCACGTCGCCTGTGCCAGGCCACATGCACCCCGAGGCCACGTGAAGTGTCGAAGGCTCGTCGACAGGTCACAGGACAGACCCAGGTGTCACGCACTCACACCCACACACCAACTCACACACACACCCACTCACCCACTCATTCATTCACCCACTCACTCACCCGCTGATTCACTCACTCACCCACCCACAAACTGATTCACCCACTCACCCACCCACACACCAACTCACCCACTCATTCATTCACCCACTCATTCACCCACCCACACACTGATTCACCTACTCACCCACCCACACACCAACTCACCCACCCACCCACACACCAACTCACCCACTCATTCATTCATTCACCCACTGATTCACTCACTCACTCACCCACCCAAACACTGATTCACCCACTCACCCACCCACACACCAACTCACCCGCACACTAACTCACCTCTCACCCACCCACCAACTGATTCACCCACTCATCCACTCATTCACCCACCCACTCACCCACCCATCCAATCACTCACTTACCCACTCACTCACCCACCCACCAACTCACCCACTCACCCACCCACCCACTCACCAACTCACTCACACACATCCACACCGAGCGCCTCAAACCGATTCCCATCTGCGCCGTCTCGCGGGCACCTCCTGTGCCGCCCGTCTCTCTTCCTCCGCGGTCGCCCCGGCAACGACCCCGCAGCCGGTCGCCCCGGCGACGACCTCACCAGGACCTGCTGCAGGGCCCCCGCGAGGACCCCGTGTAGGGCCAGGGCGTCCGCGGATCCCGCCAGGATGCCCGCCGGGGTTGCGGCGCCGCTGGCCAGTGCCCGCGAGACGGAGTGGACCAGCGGGCCGTGGTACAGCCTGCGCCCCACGCGTACGACAGGAACCCGGCCAGCCGCGGTCACGGCCACGCGTCAACTCGCGAGTGTTTGTGGGTTGTTGGTTTGTTTGTGTTGTTGTTGTTGCTGTCGTGTCGACGCGGGAAATCGCGTAAAGAGCTTGCAGGCTCGCCAGGTGGTTTTTTTGCGCCGTGATGATAAACATCCATCTTACTGCTGTGCGCGGTGGGTGAATGGGTGAGTGACTGAGTGTCTGAGTGTGAGTGAATGACTGAGTGAGTGTGAGTGAGCGAATGATTGAGTGTCTGAGTGTGAGCGAGTGAGTGTCTGAGTGAATGACTGAGTGTCTGTGAGTGACTGGCTGAGTATCTGAGTGCGAGTGAGTGCCTGAGTGTCCGAGTGAATGACCGAGTGTCTGAGTGACTGACTGAGTGTCTGACTGAATGACCGAGTGTCTTGAGCCCGAGCGAGCGGCTGAGTGTCTGAGTGTGAGCGAATGACTGAGTGTGAGCGGGGGGGGGCGGGTGGTCACCGGGGTGGGTCGCCGGGGTGTGGGGTGGTGCGTGTGTCGCAACGCCGGCACCTGCTGAGGCTCGGCTCGGGCAGCGGCATCATGAGCGCCTGGTTGAGTGCCAGTGCCGCGTGGAGGCAGCTCTGCCATCGAGCGAGCGCGTGGGCCACCGCGGCGGAGACGCGCGGCGGTGAGGAGCGAGGAGGGGGAGCAGGAGGAGTCGGGGGGCACACCGCGGCCAACACCGACCCCGACGCCGCGCCTGGCAGGAAGGAGCAAAAAACAGATAGACAGAATTTTTTTATTGTTGCAGATTTTCCGTTTCTCTGTCGTTGTTGGCGCGCCGTTCTCTCCGCTGGCCCCTGTGCAGCGCTTCGTGACCCTCGGGTGAAAGGCGCTCTATAACGGCAGGGAATCCCCCCCACCCCCCAGGAAGAGCTGGAGTCTGTTGCTGAGGAAAGGGATGTCTGGTCCCACTCTCCGTGGACTGCTGCCACCGCGACCCTCACCAGGACGAGCGGTTTGGGGAAAATGGATGGATGGATAAATAGATGTTTATTATTACACCAGAAAAATACCCCACACCCACACACACCCACACCCCTACTCACACCCCCACAC
>JAZEWU010000031.1:1801551-1813423 GCA_036362915.1 Geotria australis | reverse complement strand
GCTTCTGGACATCGTTGTCGTTCAGCTCCATGGCTTCGAAGTGTTTGGTAGAATTTGCAGGTAATACCAAGTATTACTTGACTGGGATCGCGACGTGAACGCTTCTACGTTGATCCCCATTGCCGCGTGTGCCGTGTCGACCTTCATAGGTGCTCGCTAACAAGCACTTGACCCTACAGTCTGTTAAGGCTATACGGGGGAATCTTTGTTATCTCTGCGGCAGGGAGGGGGGGTGGGGTGGCGAACCAGGCAAGGGATGGCTCTGCTTCCCGGGTTCGATCCCCTCGACTGGGACCCGGAGGAGGTCGAGCGTTGGGTCCCTGCTGTGGGATGCGTGCTCCTGCTGTTGGCTGTCCTGCTCGCGTGCGGTAGGCGGCGCCGACACGCAGAAAACACTGGCGGATTGGGGGCTGGTTGAGATTGGTGGGTTTGGCGGGGAAGGCGCGTGAGGGGGATTCTACGAATCGGATTGGGATTGTTGGCTAGTGAGATTGGGGCCCACCGGTTAGCGAGCTGGGCCAACAAACCTGGCTACGACCCGAGTTCGAATCCCGCGCACGGCTACCAACCACCAGTGACGATTTTCTGAACCGGTCCTGGGTCTCGGAATGAGTACCTAGTGTAGTGTGTAAACGTTGCCACTAGGGAGACAAAAGCGGCCGGGCGTGGTGCCGGTCACCCACCCCCTCGTGTGACGTGTCGACCTTCATAGGTGCTCGCTAACGGCACTTGCCGCTGCAGTGTGTTAAGGCTGTATAGGGGATATTTGTCTTTGTCTGGTGTGTCACGCCTCTCCGTGTTTGTGCGTGTCCGTGCAGTGCTGGCGGGGAGCGTGGGGAGCCCCACTGAGGAGTAGCGAGCCACACGCTGCCCGGCACTCCGCGGCCGCTCCTCCGACACGCAGAGGGCCTGGGTTCACATCCCGAGAGGGAGCCAGCCGCCCGGTCACCAGCGGCTGTCACGGGAAGCCACGGACTCGCACGGAGACCCACAAACTCACCGTGACCACATAGACCCACACTCACACGGAGACCACAGATAGACCCGCAGACTCACAGTGACCACATAGACCCACACTTACACGGAGACCTCACATAGACCCAGACTCACACAGTGACTGCACATAGACCCACAGACTCACACAGTGACCAAACATAGACCTGCAGACTCACAGTGACCACACATAGACCCACAGAGACCCACAGACTCACACAGTGACCACACATAGACCCGCAGACCTACACAGTGACCACACAGGAACCCACAGACTCGCACGGAGACCACCGATCGCCACGCCGGGTTTCCCTGCCGGGCCGCCCGGCAAAGCGATACCGATTTAAACGGCACGCGGCCACGACACAACCGCGCGCCGCCTTCCGCCGCGGCCTACCTTTACCGCCGATCGAGTCAGCCGCCGCAGGCTCACCTTCGCGTGTTTTTATTTTTTTTATTTTGGCAAAGTCTGGGGAGCGGCACCCCAGGCCGCGAGCGAGCGACGCGCACGCGGAAGTTACTGCTCCGTCACAACCCGCCGCCGCCGCCACCGTCGGACAAGGTTAACGTTTCAGAAATGAAAAATGTGCCGACCTTTACAGTAATGTTTCACTCGCGGCCACGTGCGTGGGTGGTTTTAGGGTCCGGGGTCGGTGACTGGTTGGTGTGGTTATAGTGGCGGCGGAAAATGCTACCGGAGATCCGACGATCTGAACCGTGGCGCCTGTACCATCGACACCTCTTCTCCTACTCTGCTCTCCCTTCGTCTCTCTCATTCTCCCTCTAACCGGTCCTTCCTCTCTCCTCCTGCTTCCTCTCCAACCCTCTCAGTCACCGCCACCACCACCTACCACCGTGTCGCGCCCGTCAATCGCGCCAGCCGATGGCGAGCGCCCGCGCGGCAAACGCAAACGCGTCGGCCGCCTCCGCGATCACTTTGGCCGTCGGCTTCCCGGAGCCGTGGCCCGCCTTGGTGTCGCACCGCAACAAGATGGGGGGAGGGACCCCGGCCGCGACCCCTGCCCCGCCGACGGTGGCCTGCAGCGTGGCCAGGAGCTTGAGGGAGTGCAGCGGCGACACGCGGTCGTCGTGGTCGGCGGTTAGCAGCAGCATCGCCGGGTAGCCGACCCCGGAGCGAACCGTGTGGAGGGGGGAGTACCTGTCCGGGGAGGGTGGGTTAGAAAGGGTGTATTTGGGTTATATTTTGCTGCGATAATAAACATCTATGTTGGAAAAAAAAAAAATGCAAGGGTTTATTTTTTACCGTATCTGCTGCCTCGCAGCAAGAAGGTTCCCGGGTTCGAATCTCGGCTTGGGTGCCTTGCATTCATTCATTCATTTTCAGAAACCGCTTAATCCTGTACAGGGTCGCGGTGAGCCGGAGCCTATCTCGGCAAACATAGGGCGCAAGGCATGGCTATACCAAGGACGGGACGCCAGTCCATCACAGGGCACCGGGGGCAATTTAGTCCGCAGGCCAATTAACCTATGCATGTTTTTGGACTGTGGGAGGAAACCGGAGCGCCCGGCGAAAACCCACGCGGACACGGGGAGAACATGCAAACTCCACACAGAAAGGCACCCCGAGCCGAGATTCGAACCCGGGACCTTCTTGCTGTGAGGCGGAAGCGCTACCCACTACGCCACCGTGCCGCCCGGGTGCCTTTCAATTCAACTTTATTGTCAATTCTGCCGTATGTACAGGACATATAGAGGATCGAAATGCCGTTTCTCTCAGACCCAGAAACGGCATTTGGATCCTCTATATGGGTTTTGTCGGACACTCCAGCTTCCTCCCACAGTCCAAAGACACGCTGCTGCATAGGTTAATTGGCCTGCGGACTAAATTACCCCCGATGCCCTGTGATGGACTGGCGTCCCATCCTGGGTATTGCCTTGCCTTGCATCCCGTATCTGCCGGGATAGGCTCCGGCTCACCGCAACCCTGTACAGGATCAAGCGATTTCTGACACTGGATGGGTAGGGGGGGTGCTTTGGCCGTGCTCAGCGAGCGAGCGAGCATGGAGCACCGGGCACTCACTTGATGAGCCACTGGAACTGCTCGGAATCATCGGCGCTGCCGTACTCGGTGGTCCAGGCGTGGCCGATGGTGAACGTGTGGAACTTGAGCATGTCCATGACGCCAACCTCCGCCAACGCGCAGCCAAACAGCTCCGGGCGCTGGTTCACGCACGAAGCTACAAAGACAAAGTCAAGTCAAGCCAAGCTCCAAGCCAAGACATGCCAATCCAAGCCAAGTCCTTCCATGTGGGTGCCGACGCTGGGGTCTGGGGAAATGGAGGCCCTTGTGCAGCGCTTTGTGACCCTCGGGTGAAAGGCGCTCTATAAAATGCTATTATTATTATTATAAGCGAACACATGGGTTGGATGGAGACCCGTCGTTAAGCGATTAGTCGTTAACAGGGGTGGCAGTCCTACTGTATGGATTCTACTGTATGAATACGGCAGGGTGTCTTTACGGCGGTAACATCCGCGCCTCCTCCTCACAGAGAAAAGCACCGTATGCGGCTCAATTCTCCCCCTCTGCGGAGCAAACATTGCCGCCCGGGGGAGACAAAGCGCGTGCCGGGCGTGACGCCGGGTCGCCCACTCGCCGCTCGCTAACGGCACTCGCCCCAACGGTCGGTCGGGGGCTACACGGGGGAGCTTTGTCTTCGTGCGTGCCGTACCCACGAGCAGGCCGCCGTTGGACGCGCCCTGGATTATGAGGCGGTCGGGTCGCGTGTATTTCTCGGCCGTCAAGAACTCTGCCGCCGCGATGAAGTCATCGAACACGTTCTGCTTCTTGCTCAGCATCCCGGCTGCGGAAACGCACGCGCACGTACACACGCGGGCAGAGATAAGGATCCCCCCCCCACCGTGCAGCTTTAAAGGACTTGTAGGGTCAAGTGCTGTGAGTGAGCAGTGGACTGTATGCGAGCGGTGGACTGGTGCGCTGTGAGAACGAGCGAGCCCGTTACCTCTGTGCCACTCCTCGCCGTACTCTCCCCCTCCGCGTAGGTTAGCGACGGCCAGCACACCGCCCAGGTGGTGGATGAAGATCAACCTGGACACACTGCGAGACACACACACACAGACAAAGGTCTCCCGTGTAGCCTCACACGCGCTCGAGGGTCAAGTGCTGTTAGCGAGCAGCACCTATAATAATAATATATTTGTAGAATATATAAGGTTTCACCTTTTCTGGCAAGCATGTGTGGCAAACAGCCACACTCTACATGCTTGTGACAAAAACATGCAAACGAATGCTATGATAAATGCATTGTCCTTAAAACTGACTGGCCCAGCACTAGACAGCTTTCGTTAGAGCCTAGTCTCAGTGCTTAGCCAAGTGTTACCTGTACGTGGGCGTGATGGAGATGTTGAAGCCCCCGTATCCGTAGAGCAGCGTGGGGTGAGAGCCGTCCAGCGCGATGCCCTTCTTGTGCACCAGGAACATGGGAATCCGGCTGCCGTCCTTACTCGTGTAGAACACCTGGGAAACGACGCAGGGAGACACGGGGGGGCGAGCCGAACCGTCGCAGATCATCGGCGCCTGGTAAAAAAAAAAAACTTTCCCGTGCCGCGCGACGATTGGAAGCGCCCAGCCGCGTTGCGTGATCTTTGGCGACAAACACTCGGGGGGGCCTCGCGTAAAATCAGCGAGCGAGGTTGTGCGAGGGGAGGGCTGCAAACCTGCGTGGTCTCGTAATCGCTCGGCTGAAAACCCTTGATGACGGTCGTCCGATAAACCTCAGGCGCGAAGGGCTCCTCCGAGAGGTCGCACCTGTAGATCACACCTGTGCGAACAGAAGAAGATCCCCCGCGTAGTCTTAACGGACTGTAGGGGGCAAGTGCTGTTGGTGAGTGGCGCCTGTGAAGGCAGGCACCACGCCGCGCGCCTGCCTTTGTCTCCCGAGTGGCAATGTTTACACACCACACTAATGTAC
The DNA here is from genome assembly GCA_036362915.1 of Geotria australis. Taxonomy (NCBI): domain Eukaryota; kingdom Metazoa; phylum Chordata; class Hyperoartia; order Petromyzontiformes; family Geotriidae; genus Geotria; species Geotria australis. The sequence goes on along the minus strand of JAZEWU010000031.1, from coordinate 1,808,480 downwards.
TCATTTGAGGCCGAGTCGACTTAGGGGAGAGCCCAGGATCGGTTCAGCAGAAATGGGAAACTGTCATATAACCATTACTAGCGAGCGTCTGTGTGTGCTCCCCGCTACCGCCCGCTCCCTCACCGGGAGTGAGGAACGACGAGTGCTGGTAGAAGATCTCCGTCTGGTTCTTGCGCCCGCTGAATCCCAGCACGGAGCCGAGCGGCAGCGGGAACGTGGCGAGCAGGGCGCCGTCCGTGGCCGCGCGCGCCTCCAGCACGCCGGCCACATCGCGCAGCCAGCACACCACCAGCACGTCGCCCCGGACGCACACCGCCCAGTCTGCGGGTGTGGCGCCGCGCACACGCACACAAAGATCCCCCGTTATAGCCTTAACAGACTGTTGGGGCAAGTGACGTTAGCGAGCACCTATGAAGGTCGACACGGCACACGAGGGGGTGGGTGACCGGCACCACGCCCGGCCGCCTTTGTCTCCCTAGTGGCGATGTTTGCACACCCCGCTAGGTACTTATTTGAGGCTGAGTCGACCTAGGGGAGTCCCGGGACCGGTTCGGAAAATCGTCACTGGTGTTGGCCGTGAGCGGGATTTGAACTCGGGTCGCCAGATTTGTAGCCCAGTGCGCTAACCACTGGGCCACCGCTCCCCACAACACGCGCGCACACACACACGCCGCGTCACACGCAGACTGCATCATTCGGCCACGACGCGCGGCCAGCACACCGCCTCGTAAGTACACCGCCCAGTCTGCGGGTGTGGGCGCCGCACAAAGATACACACACACACACGTCGCGACGCACACATGCACGCACACACACACACGCCCCACCGAGCACGTCGCGATCGTGCTGCGCGACGAGCGTGCCCCAGAGCGCCGGCTCCGGCCGTGCCAGGTCGATGGTGATGAGGCGGTATCGCGGCGCATCCAGGTTGGTGCGGAACGTCACCAGCGAGCCCTCACTCGTCACGTACTCATACTCCGCGTCAAAGTTGTCGATCAGCTTCACCCAAGGCAGTATGCCTGGGGGGGTTGGGGGGGGGCACGGGGAGACACGGGGGTGTTGTGGGGTGAACGGAAGACACGGAGAGTTGTGCGGGTAAGAATGGAGTTTGTGCGTTCTCCGGTTTCCTCCCACAACTTAAAAAAAAACCACTCGTCGAATGAGTACCTTCGACAATTAATAATAATATGATAATAATAATAATAATAGCATTTTATAGAGCGCCTTTCACCCGAGGGTCACAAAGCGCTGCACAACGACAGAAAAAAAAACCAACTTATAAAAACCAAAGCAGCAAAAAATTGAATGATTAAGGCTGCTTCGAATACACTGAAAGGTCGTGAAACTAGCAATATAGTGCAAATAGGACTAATATAGAAATCGATGCGATGACTGAAAGAGGGAGATTAGAGGGAGACGAGAGAGGGATGAGAGAGGCGCGGGGCAGTGTGGGTACCCGTGATGCCGCTGGGCAGCTCGTGCAGGTCACAGTACCACAGGCGGTTGACAGGGTCGCACCCCTCGCGAATGGATAGCAGCACATAGCGGCCGTCGTGCGTCACCTGCTCACACAGACAAAGGTGCCCCGTGTAGCCTCTCGCACGGCGGCGGCGGCGCAAGTGCCGTTAGCGAGCGGCGCCTGTGAAGGCCGGCACGCATATCTATATATATAAAATCGTAAGCCCTTTTGTGCTTGATTGGTTGATCACGATAAGAACGGCAAATCGCAACCAAATCGCGCGGGACCTTCGCAGAGCGACGCCACTCGGTCGCAGAGGGCGCTTTGGCGCCTTAGCGCGCGACCACGGGCCTTCCCTGGCGGAGGAGCGATGCTCACAGCAATGAGTGGATCGCCGGGCAGATAAAACTCAGCGAGATGCCACCGTGGTGCATCTGCCAGTCATATCGTTCAGGCAGCCCATGACACCTGAGTCTGTCCCGTGACCTCGTGTCGGCAAGCCTTCGACACTTCACGTGGCCTCAAGGTGCATATGGCCTGGCACAGGCGCTGTGGTGACGTCACCGCCACTTAGTGGTGAATGGCGGTTGTTGTTGTGTGTGCGTGTGAGGGTGTGTGTGTGTGCGCGTTCGTTGCCTTAGCTCCTCCCATCCACTTGGGATTATCCGGAAACTCAGCGCAAAGGATGTCCTGCGACTGCTCGGTTCCGATCACGTGGTAGTACAGCTTCTGGTTCAGATTGCTACTCGTTTCCGTACCTGTACACACACAGACAAACATCCCCCGTGTAGCCTTAACAGACTGTTGGGTCAAGCAAAGGTGTCACACTTAAGAACAGGTGAGTGTTATGCACAGCGGGAGGGAGATGACACGGGGACGTTCAGGGAAATGCGGTGACAGGACCTGGCCACCATACACCCACCTTGCCCCATCAACTACAGTTAACCCCCTTATTGTCAGCAATTTGCGTGTTTGTTGCGTCGCAGGAGTCCCGTAAAGAGCTTGCAAGCTCACTGGGTATTTTTCTGCTGTAATAATGAACATCTATCTATCTATCCACCGAGCCGGTGATCGTGAATCCACACGTGGACAAGAGGAAGACGCCGGGACGGGAGGGAGCAGGACCCTCGCCCAGTGCCGGATTTAGACATAAGCTAAACAAGCTACAGCTTAAGGCCTCACAATCCGCAGGGGCCTCAAGAAGATTCCAGATTGGGTTTAATACCCATTTTTTCGTGTTGGAAGAAACAGAAATCCAATTACAAGAAGAATTGCTTGAATTACAAACCAACGAAGAGTTGAATCCCAGATTTAATCTATGATAGAGATCAAGCTAACCAAATGATAAATATGTAATCAGCAAGTGCATTCATTTGAAAATAATTTGTATCTTTCACCTTGCTATTAAATAATTACAAGGCATATACGTTTCCAGGTTTTGTGAGATCATCCGCTGTAATTTTTGTAACAAGGGGGCCTCAAAGCTTTACATAGCTTAGGGTCTCACCAAGTCTAAATCCGGCACCGACCCGCCCCCCCCCGCACATCGTGAACACACTCTGGACGCATCGATTACAAATAAATAAACCCAACCGAAGACCAGCGGGCCGTCGCGGACCCACCGTCGCCAAGGCCGTCGCTCTCCGGGTACTGGTTGTAGAAGAGGCCCCGTGTGTCGTGCGTCCAGGCGAGGCACGTGAACTTGACGCGAGACAGCGTGTCGCTCAGCGGCTTGCGCGCGTCGGCCTTCAGGAACTTGACCGTCACCCAGTCGGAGCCGGCGCTGCTCAGGCCGTAGGCGAACAGCGAGCCGCACTCGGAGAACGCCGCGCCTGCGCAAACGTGGCAAACGTCGTTTGTGATAATAATAATATAATTTTATATAGCGGGGATCAAGGTAGAAGCGTTCACGTCGCGATCCCTGTCAAGTAATACTTGGTATCACCTGCAAATTCTACCAAACAGTTCGAAGCCGAGGAGCTGAAAGACAACGATGTCCGGAAGCTCAACAGATGCCAGAAGCCCCTCAGTCTGGAGCAAGAAGAGAGGCCAATGCCCGCCGCCTTTAAGGCCAGCACTGACTATTATATCTCTAAATGTTGAAGGGCTGTCCGCAACTAAAGAAGGACTTGTTGCAATGGGACACTGTCATATAACCATCACGCTTCGAAGAATCGAATCGAATTCGAATTTTACACAGCACCTTTCACATTTTACATAGACACAGGGCGCAATTACCGTTCTCTGTCGTTGTTGATTTGTCGTTCTCTCGGGTGAAAGGCGCTCTATAAATGCTATTATTATTATTATTATACCCAGGACGGGACGCCGGTCCATCACAGGGCACCGGGCTCCCGTCCCGGCCGCCGCAGTCCCGGCGTCTCACCCTGCAGGGCGACGGTGCCGTCGGCGGAGAGGGCGTTGGGGTCGAGGAAGACGGAGCTCTCGCCGCCCAGCGTCTCCTGCACGTACATGACACTCTGGTTCTGCAGCCCCGTGTTGTGGTAGTAGTAAAACCTGCGCGGGGGGCGGCACGGACACGAAGGAGGTTCCCCGCGCGTCATCATCAGAGTCGTCATCATCATCACCAACGTCACCGTCATCATCAGCGTCATCATCAGAAATCGTCGTCATCACTGTCGCCACTGTCATCATCATCTTCGTCGTCGTCATCCGCGTCATCAGAATCAACATCGTCATTATCATCACCGTCGTCATCACCACCGTCACCGTCGTTACCAACGTCACCATCATCACCATCACAGTCACCCTCAGTATAAATCATCGTGGTCGTCGTGGCCGCCCTCCTCACCTGTCCCCGCGCTTGAAGGGGCAGCTGTACTTGGGGTAGTCGTAGAGCTCCGTCATGCGGGCGCCAAACTTCTCGCGCACGGGCGTGCCGGTGATGTACGGCGTCGTGATCGCGTTCTGCGCGTCGATGAACGCCTGCGGGCGGCACGCCGAGCCCTGCTCGCCCCTGCTCCTCTGCCCGTCGGCTCGCTCGCCCGCCCGCCCACCTGCTTACCTGCCCGCCTGCCCACTCGCTCACCCGCTCAATCGCTCGTTCACCCACCCACTCAGCCGCCCGTTCACCCGTCCACTCGTTCATCCGCTCGCTCGCTCACCCGCACAGAGCTAGGCCACCCAGAGTCCAGCATTCTTGCTATGGTATCCCGCGGTGGTGAACAGGTCTGCAGTCCAGCTCTCCTGCTAGACTGCAGACAGGTCTGGTTTGGCTCGCCAAACCGGTTTAAACCGGCAACTACACATTTGCACAGAATCGCGGGTAACTCATCCAACGCGACCGGACAAACGCGGTACCTTTGTCTTGGGACTCTCCGGGTCTTCCAGCCACACGTAGGGGTCAGGGACTGGCGTCCCGTGATAAACATTGACCTACAATAGCACAGTGACCGACACAGAGCAGGGGGTTAACATTCCAAGTCTATGAGCACCATTTTGTTAGTGTAAAGTGTAAAAAATGATGCAAGGTTTTGGCATTTCTGACAATGAGACAAGTGTCAAGATCTTAAAAAAACACCAAGTGGACACATTTTCGCAAAGGGTCCAGTTCGCAAGAAGCCACACATGCAAACAAAACGCTGAAACAATGACGACCACTCGACGTTACTATGCCCTTGATCGAGAGCGTTCAAACATCCATCCATCCATTGTCAGAAACCGCTTTGTGACCCTCGGGTGAAAGGCGCAATATAAATTGATATTATATTATATTATTATATATCCTGGGGGTCAAGGTAGAAGCGTTCACGTCGCGATCCCTGTCAGGTAATATTTGGTATTACCTGCGAATTCTACCAAACACTTCGAAGCCGAGCTGAAAGACAACGATGTCCAGAAGCTGACCATCCATCGTGCTTCGAAGAATCGCAAAGAAGAAGATTATATATCCTGCACAGGGTCGTGGCGATCCGGACCCTACCCCGCCAGACAGAGGGCGCAAGGCAGGGCTATACCCAGGATGGGACGCTAGTCCATCACAGGGCACCGGGGGTAATTTAGTCCATCCATACAGCAGAATTTCTTTGGACGGTGGGAGGAAACCGGAGTGCCCGGCGAAAACCCGCGCGGACACGGGGAGTGAACATGCAAACTCCACACAAAAAAGGCCCCCGAGCCGCGATTTGAACCCGGGTGCTTCTTGCTGCGAAGCGGCAGCGCTACTCACCAGTCCATCAACTAATAATACTTCAATCGATAACGTTCAAAGTCGGACAGAGACGCCGACTCAGAGACGTGGTGGGAAGAAGGCAGCCACGCGATCAGCCGGCGCCAACAGTCCGAACCACATCCGAACAAAACGTCACAGCGTCACGCCCCGCATTCCCTCGCAGCGCCTGATACAGTGCCGGGCCACTCGACGTTGCTATGTCGGGATCTATCGCGTTCAGTAAACCCCCCCACACTCACAATGGACGAGCGGTGACACACAGCCACGGATAGCCGGCAAACTTACCGCCGTCTCGTCTCTGAACGCCTCGGGGTAAGTGAACGCCATGGTGGACGTTAGCTTGACAGGCTGGATGAGGTAGCGTGTGAGGTAATGTTTCAGAGGGTTGATTGTGGCGCGAATTCGCCCGTAAACGCGCCCGGCCTGAAACATAGACTCGCGACCCTTGAACCGGCATCCGGCGACGTCACCGCGGCACCGTCCTGCACTGAATCCGGGTTTATGAACGCGCACATCTGCACCGGTTACCGTAGTGATGGCTGGCGGCGGCTGTGCATCGAGCTGACGCTGGACTTGCACCGATTCTGGGTTTATGAACCCACACATCTCGCACCGAGTTGCACTGACTTGCACGGATTCTGGGTTTATGAAGTCACACGTCTGCACCGGTTACCGTAGCGATGGCTGGCTGAGCGTCTGCACCGAGTTTCACCGACTTGCATCGATTCCGGGTTTATACCCGAGTAACCGGGTTTATGAACGTACCGAGCTGCACTAACTTACACCGATGCCGTTCTCTCGTCGAATGAGTACCTTTGACAGTGAATTAATATGTGGGCGTTATAAATGTACAATTATTATTTATGTAAGCAACCATTTACACGGGTTACCGTAGAGATGGCTGGCAGAGGCTGTACACTGAACAGCACTGACTGCAGGATACCAAGACGAGACCATATCTTGACGTAATCTGACGTTACATGTAACGAGAAAACATGACGGTTTTGGAAATGTTTATTTTTTCCGTCTTATAATAATAATAATTTTACATTTATAACGCGTGGCACATATTCATTCACTGTCGAAGGTACTCATTCGACAAGAGAACGACTCAGAGGCGCGAGGAAAGCTCAGAGAGGCGGAGGAGGCAGCCAGGCGGTTTGCCGGCGCCATATTGCCACACACTGCTTCCTATATATTAGGATGTTATCGCCCTGCCTTGCGCCCTATGTCTGCCGGGATAGGCTCCGGCTCACCGCGACCCTGTACAGGATTAAG
>JAZEWU010000031.1:1779763-1795712 GCA_036362915.1 Geotria australis | reverse complement strand
TCTAATGGTTTGAATACGCTCGGGAATTGCGCCCCTAGTGGCCCGGCCCGTCATTGCCACCATCCGCCCCGTGACGTCATCCACGCATATCCGCATATTTATTTAATCGTTAAGAATGGGCGATGACGTCATTGGGGGCGATGACGTCGTTGGGGGGATGTCCCCGTGACGTCATCAATACGTCATTAATGGGGACTTGCTGAATCGTGTATATATAGCGCATTCCACCCGAGGGTCAGAAAGTGCTGTTCAAGGCTGTGGAGAGAACGACACGTCAATAACGACAGAGAACGGAAAATCAGCAACAATTTTTTTGGGGTTTTTTTTTTATATAACCACACTCCAAGTGCTGACATCAATTTTCCTTCTGGATTTTCTTTATCGTCGGCTTATATTACTGCTCCGGATTGACTCTTGGCCTTAGTACCAAGCTTTAAAAATGTCGGTTGTGGCAAAGATGACGGTGACTCCGCCGATCGGCACATTTTTGAAAGCTGAAGGTACGTCTTCCCCTCCCTCCCTCCTCGCTCCCCCGCCTCCTCCCCTCATTGTCAACACTTGCCCTGAATGAATGTGTTAAAGACTTGACTGGAGGTGATCTTTGTGTTTTTACAGATGTGCTGAGAGAGGTGGTAAGCATACTGAGTGATGAGGAGATATGGGAATTCATCACCATCTCTCCGGATATCTACTACTTTAAACACCGGGACATCCCGGTCAAATACAGCAACACCGGCTGGGAAGACCATGATGGCCATTACATACCGGTAAGTTCACACGCAAATCACTCACTCACCCATTCACTCACCTCAGTCAGACAGTCACCCATTCAGTCACCCAGACACAGTCACCCACTCACTCAGTTCGACAGTTAGCCACTCAGTAAGCCACTCACTATTTGTTTGCCAGTCGGAACACAGTGTGTAATGTTGTATTGCATATGAAGCATCGATACACTCGATGCTTTTAGAATTTGGACAAAACGTTCTATGACTTGATTCAATGTAGGGAAGTAAGGAATGTAAACATATATTGTATATATTTATTTAATGTATATACAAATGAGGAAATGTAGTGAAATATAGCATTGAGAAGGATGCTGATCTTAGTAGGTGTGTTCCGGGACACTCGCCTCAAAAGAAGAGAACAATCCCAGAAAAACTGGGACAGGTGTCAATCTTATCATCTACTCACTCACCCACTCACGACTGAGAATGAGTGAATGACTGATTAAAGGAGGCTTGATGCTGTGATTGCAGGAGGCGGACGAGCACCTCATGTTCCGGTATCGAGTGAAGCGGTGCATCAATAAGGGTGGCTACGGGCAGGTCCTGCACTGTTTTGACCACAAGACTGGGGAGGACGTGGCCATCAAAGTACTCCGGCATGATTCCATGTAAGTTGCCCGCCCCCCCCCGTACACACTGATCACCAGGCTCTGATCGCATTAGATAGATGTTTATTATTACAGCAGAAAAATACTCAGTGAGCTAGCAAGCTCTTTTACAGGATTTCTGCAACGCAACAAAACGCACGTTTACAAAAATAAAATATAACAAAGTAACCAAACAAAAAATGTGCATTTACACATAGCGTTTCACATGTGACAAAAAAAAAATAGGAGGTAGTTCAAATAGTTACACATCTAAAACGATTAAACATTGCGATGGGAAAAAATATAGGTAACTAATTGCACATTGAGAGCGAACAAGTGCAACATTTAAAACACAAATCAAGATCTGCAATCACAGCTGATCACTGTGGTCACGGTAATCACAGTGACTGATCGCAGTGAAGGACTGACTGATCACAGTGATCCCAGTGATACCACGGCCAGACCATACTGATCACAGGGACTGAGAACGAGCGAACGAATGAGTCGGTGAGCCTGAGTAGCAGGCCCTCACACTCTGACGCGCTCACCTCACCCCTCCGTCACCTCTCCCGAACCTCGTCTCTTCTCTCACAGGCTTGATGCCGACGAGTCCAAGAACGAACTATCTGTGAACATTGCGCTGAAGTCGGCAGGAGGGAGCCCAAACATCGTGCGCTTCGACGGCTACTTTAACTTCCGTGGCCATGCCTGCTTTGTCTTTCAGTTCGTCCGGTAAGTCTGCAGGGCACGCATACAAAGTTGCCCACGTAGTCTCACACAGGCTTTATTGTCAGGTGCTGTTAGGGAGTGCCACCTGTGAAGGTGGGAATGGTGCACATAGAGGGGGTGGGGGATGCCAGTATCACCACACCTGCCCGGTCACTTTTGTCTCCCTAGGTACTTATTTGACCAGCTACTTATTTGAGGCTAAGTAGAGCTAGGAGAGACGCAGGATCAGCTCAGAAAATCATCAATGGTGTTGGTTGCCATCGTCAATGATGTTGGTTGTCGGTTCTGTTCACGCTGGTCCAGTACGTCTTTGTCATAATTTAGTTTGATTGTGTGCAAGGCCTGCTGTACCTTTGAACGTAGGTTAACATGTCATATGTAAGTGATATAATACGTTCTTGGAAATGGTATGAAAGGAGAAAATCCAATGTTTCAAATCTGTCCAGTATTTGGATCGTCCAGGATGATGTCGATAGCATGTTACAAATCACAAGTCAAATCCACCTCTGGTTAATTATTGATCCAGGCAGACAGTCGGCTCATCTCGTCTTGTCTACCTGGATCACAGTTGACACATAGGCTTCTTTTCACGATGAGAGATGGCACATTACAATCGGTAGATTGTCACCATAATGATGATTATAAATTATAATTTGTTTATTGCTATTATTTATGATTATTATTGTTTACGTGTGTTGCGGTGCTCACTTGCAGTGACGGGGACCTTCTAGCCCTAATCCCCAATGCGGGTTTGCCGATGGAGGACGTGCGTCGATTCACAGTATCCATCTTGCGAGGCTTGCTGCACATGAAGAACTGCGGCATTATCCATTCGGACCTCAAGCCGGTGAGTTAATTCATTCATTCATTCGCACATTCATTCATGCATGTATCCATTCATTCGGACGTTCATTTACCCATTCACACATCCTTCCATATTCCCTCACCCTACCTCACCCCCATTTCTTTGCGGTTTCCACTCTGTGCCTCTGATTCGTTCTCTCTTCACATTAATACATTCAACGTTTAACGAATACCGTGTAGCCTTGTGGCGTTATATATTATAGTGATTATTATGATGATTATTGATTATGGGTGCACCACTGACAGAGGTTGTTGCTGTTGCATTCTCGGCAGGAAAACATCTTGGTGGCTAATCGGGCAGCGGGGGAGGTCTGCATCACTGACTTTGGACTCAGCTTATGGGAGATCGACGGTGGTGAGTGTTCTTACGTGAGAGTGTGTGTGTGACTGAGTGGGTGGGTGGATGTGTAAATGACTGAGTGCCTGAGTGAGAGTGTAAGAGTGAGTTTGTGAGTGCATGTGTGGTCTCGAGGTGCATCTGGACTGGCACAAGTGCCGTGGTGATATTACCCTACCTTAGATAGATAGATGTTTATTATTACAGCAGAAAAATACCCAGTTAGCTTGCAAGCTCTTTACAGGAATCCTGCTTACACATCAAGCGAATTTAAATAATTAAATAAATATACATAAACATAGCAATTTAACCAAACCAAAAAACTTTTGCGCGCAGCATTGCATATAAATGACAAAATAAATCAATGAATACAAGGTAGTTGAAAGTGAGTGTGTGAGTGTATGTGTGGCCCAAGGTGTATGTGGACTGGCACCAATCCCATGTTGACATTACCACCAGTTATTGGCTCACGGCTGCTGCTGTTGTGAATGAGCGTGTGAGAGTGTACGATCGTGTGTGAGAGATTTTTGTATTTGGTACAGAAGGATGTGGAGTTGATTGGACTTGCTAAATATCGACGGTGTCACGATTTACCTCTGTGGAGGAGGTTTATAAATGACGCTACTCGGCAGTGCCAGGCGAAGTGCACCGCAACATGATGGCAAATAGCACTTGATGTGTATGAGAGTATGTGAGTGTGTGTATTTGGCACGTATATAACCAGTGTGTGTATGTATACCCCCTCGTGTGTGCCGCGTCGACCTTCATAGGTGCTCGCTAACGGCACTTGACCCTACAGTCTGTTAAGGCTATATGGGGGATCTTTGTCTTTGTGTGTATACCCGTGAGTGTGTAGCCGTGTGTGTGGAGATGCATGCCCATGTGTATATGTACCGATGCGTGTATGTTTAACCTGTGCCCACTTGCGTGTCTCTTACGATGTAAGCGGTTTAGCACGCTGCTCGACATATTAGTACGTGTTTACTTATATACCCATGTGTACTGTGTCCACGTGTGTAACACATGTCGATGCATATGCCCGTGTGTGTGTATACCTATGTTTGACCTGTGACCACATGCGTCTCTGTCAGACTTACAACAGAGCGGCACAGAAGGTTACGTGTCACCCGAGGTGTTCCTGGGGCACATCGTGACAAGCGCCGCAGACATGTGGGCGCTGGGTTGCATCGTCGCGGAGATGGCCACTGGGGCACGATTCTTCATCGCCTCCCAGAAAGACTGCCTCAAGGAATTCATACAGGTACCACAGGCACATCCGAGTAGAGAGAGAGAGAGAGCAGTGCATTGTCACGACAGCACAGTTGTGTTGCTCATTACTTTTGACTAGAATGTTTGTTTTGTCTGTCTGTGTGCATTTTTTTCGACAGTAGGTTAATATGTCAAATGTCACTAAGATCATTCATTTATTGGAAATGCTGTGAAATGACGAAATATGGTGTTTCAAATCCATCTTACAGCATTTGGATTGGTCCAGAATGATGATCCATCCATCCATTTTCTAAACCGCTTGTCCTGGTGAGGGTCGCGGTCAGAATGATGATAGTATCTTAAAAAGTTCACGCCTGATCATTTATTGGTCCAGGTAGACAGTCATCTTGTCTCACCTGCCTGGATAACATTTGACACACAGTTGTGTCATTAATAATAATCTAGTACTTCTAACGTACAATCTATAACAATAATGTTGGACCTATAATGCAACCGTATATGATCATCTAGAAGTTCTAACGTTTGGTGTCCACGTTCACCCCTCTGTGCTCTGTGTGCAGGTGTTGGGGCTGCCTCCACAAAACCGTGTCCACACTTCTCTAGAAAAAATCCGTCCGTCTGGTGAGTATAGCACTCAAGGGACCAGAGCCGGTCCCGGCAGACACAGGGTGCAAGGGCTGTGGTGGTGTTTTTAAGTTTTAATCTCGTCTTTTTTATAAATATTGCTTGTTTTTAAGAAAAAAAAATCTTTGCTAAGCTAATTGAGTTGGATGGGATGAATGTATCACACGTCAATTACATTTCTTCTTACGGGAAATGCATTCCAACTGTTTGTCATTTAGTTCTACCTTTACATTTTCTGGAAAATATCTTGGGCGTGTAGCGGGAGTTCCCCTGTAACTTTGACCTTGAATCAATACTGTGCAGCCATGAGGTGTTATAGATAGATAGATAGATGTTTATTACAGCCCAAAAAAATACCAAGTGAGCTTGCAAGCTCTTTACATGTTCCTGTGACACAACAAATACGCGAATTGGCAATAAATGAATAAATAACGAATGTACCAAACCAAAAATAAACATTGACATGCGGCACTGCACTTAATTGATCACAGAAATCAAAAATATAGTTATTGCACATAGTGAGGCTCTGTTTATGCACACTGAGAGGGAACAAGTGCAACATTTGCAACATTTCAAACACAAATCAAGATTTGCAATCACAGTAAAATATGACATTAAATCATTAACCTACGTGCCTCTCCTCTCCCTTGTGTGAGCAGGTGGGAACGCCATTGTGGATTCTTCTATAATAAAGCCGAAGGAAACCCCGCTGGTCATTAAGCTCCAACATATCAAGGATGGCGGATTCCTGGATTTTGTCGAAAAATGCTTTGCGTAAGTGTTGCCTTTTCACTTTTGGAGTTTGGAGTGGTGCGGTGGGTGGTATGGTGGCACCACACCAACCACCCATTCACCCGTCCACTCGTTCACTCTTCATTCGTTCATTCAATTAGACACATGCTCACTCATACACTCAGTCACTCATTTACCCACTCATGGCTATCCCAAAAGAGAAGCTCTCAATACCACAAGAGTGACGGATTCCCCTTTATAGACACTAACCATCATTGTTTCTCTGCTGCCAGGTGGGACCCAGCCAAACGCATTACCCCCAAGGAGGCACTGCAGCACCCGTGGGTGACAGGGAGTGGCGTCCCCACCCTACCCCTGCCTGCCTCCCTACCCCTACTGGTGTCCCCCGCGTGTCCGCCCGTGACCCACGCGTCATTGTCCCAGACCTCATCGTCTTCGCTCGCGACTTTCTTGTCTGCGCTCGAGACCTTCTCGTCTCGGTCCGTGTCCTTCGCGTCGCTGCCCGTGACCTCCGCGTATTTGTCCGTGACCTCCTCCACGTCTTCGCTCGTGTCTTTCTTGACTGCGCGCGAGACGAACAACTCCGACTTGAGGACCGCTCCAGCCCGCGGAAGATTCTCCCGGATGAAGAGACGCCTGAGGAAAATGTTCCACTCCCTGGGCCGGTGCTGCTGCTGCTGCTGGCCCAAGAAGCGCGTCTACAAGAGTGTGTGAGCCTCGTGCCACACAAACACAACCTGGAACAGCCTGCAGGCACACCTATTGCGTCAAACACAGTCCCCTACAGCCTTCAAAAAACTCTTAAAAAGTCACCTTTTCACCAACTCACAACAAACCGACTGAGCAGGGTGTCTGCGCGCCTCCGAATCAACGGGTGCAACGCGCCCGGAGAAAATGCGCGCGTTACAAAAGTTGATTATTATTATTAATATGACGCACTGGTGATGGCGGAGTGAAGACGGTGCACTGGGAATTGTGCAGTGTGCCGGTGACCGCACCGTCTTCGCGGGTGACCCCCGCTTTCGACGGAGTCGATCCTCGATATGTCTTGTATATATATATTGACAATAAAATTGAATTGTATTCAATTGAACAAAATCCTATGTGTCCTTGGTCGATTATTGATCCATGTAAGACCGCCGTCTCCTGCTAACGAGGAGAAACCTACAACCACCGCAAGCTAGATAACCAATCCCAGATTTACTGATGGGCGGCACGGTGGCGTAGTGGGTCGCGCTGCCGCCTCACAGCAAGAAGGTCCCGAGTTTGAATCCCCGACTCAGGGGCCTTTCTGTGTGCAGTTTGCATGTTCTCCCTGTGTCCGCGTGGGTTTTCGCCGGGCACTCCGGTTTCCTCCCACCGTCCAAAGACGTGCTGCCAGGTTAATTGGCCTACCGAGTAAATTTCCCCCAGTGCTCTGTGATGGACTGGCGTCCCATCCAGGGTACAGCCCTGCCTTGCGCCCTGTGTCTGCCGGGATAGGCTCTGGCTCACCGGGACCCTGTACAGGGTTAAGCGGTTTCAGACACTCAACCGCCTGAGAACTAGAACGGGACGATCAAAAGATGCTTTGGTCAGATGGGGCTACAAGACCGGCCCAACCACCTGTGAATGTGGAGAAGCAGACCGTACTACGGAACACTGCCTTGTCTGTGCTCTACTACCCAACCTCTGCAGCTCAAAAGACCTTGTGGAGTTCAATGAAAATGCAAGGGGCTGTGTAAGAAAATGGGAAACTGTAATTTAACATCGCGCTTCGAAGAATCGCAAAGAAGAAGAAGCGACCTTTCAGTATATTGTGCAGCGCTTTGTGACCCGCGGGTGAAAGGCGCTATATAAATTGAAATTATTATTATTATTGACACATTAAACCAGCGTGGCACCATCAAAACTGAGACTTTAAAATAAAAAAAATCCCCTTCTCTGTAACGTTACGCAACTTCGCAAAGGAGTTTAACGCTCAGCAGAAACCCCGCTGGGTTTATCATTTACTGTACGGCAGGCAGCCAGCCACAAGCAAGCCAGAGTGCACCTTCACCCAACTACTGTTGTGGAGTTTCGTTTCAACGTTTGCGCCTTTGCTTTTGGTGGGGGACTTCCTTTCCATTTCTGAGACTTTCTTTGGCCATGGATAAGCGTGCGGAGAGAGACGTCAACATAGATGGTGGCTCAGTCGTGCGGACTGTGCACCTAACCACGGCCATCTACGCGTGCTGCTTCTGGATACAACTGGGTGGTGTGCTGCCGGTGAGTGTGCGCCACATTGTGTTCATGCAAGACCTGCACTGATCGCGACGTGCTGACGATTGCTCTTTGGGGATAGCCGTGTCGATCGAGCGTTCCTCCTCATCCAACTCGCTCCTTCGTCGCGACGTTTCGCCTCAGACACAACTGTTGCCGGGGGGGGCATCCTAATGCCGGGCGTCACGATTGTGAAACGGTCAAACGTGAAGGGCGAAACGTGGCACGACTATCTCGAAACAGCAGCTCTTTGGAGCAATTCACGGCACATGACTTGTAATGATTATCTGTACAGTCCACTGTTTTTATTCCTGGATGCCGTGTGTTTATGTACAGTATAAGACTTGGCACTGTACTGTGTGGGGACACTTGCAGTAGTTTAGTTCTGGCTAACAGCACTTGAACCTACAGTCTGTTCAGACTATACAACGGATGGATGGATAGTTTTGTGAGTATGCGTGTTTGTTATGCATCCTTGCAAGCTCACTGGGTATTTTTCTGCTGTAATAATAAACATCTATCTATTTGTAAGTATAGCTCTTTTTATGAGGTTAGGTCACGTAAAAAAAAGTAAGTGTCGCAAATCCGCCTCCATCCCGACACTACCAATCAGTAAAGGTTTGTCGCCTAACTCGTAAAAACAGCTATACTATGGATAACACATTGGTCACGACAGCATTCGTGTTAAATTCTATCTGGTCTAACGGTTTGAAGACTTCCCTCCTGGCTCAGATGCACCGTGGATTCAGTGGAAGACACTCAATCACCTGAGAACTAGAACGGGACGATCAAAAGATGCTTTGGTCAGATGGGGCTACAAGACCGGCCCAACCACCTGTGAATGTGGAGAAGCAGACCATACTATGGAACACTGCCTTGTCTGTGCTCTACTACCCAACCTCTGCAGCTCAAAAGACCTTGCGGAGTTCAATGAAAATGCAAGGGGCTGTGTAAGAAAATGGGAATTGCGCCCCCTAGTGGCCCCGCCCGTCATTGCCGCCAACCCTCCCGTGACGTCATCCCCGCATATCCCCATTTTTGATGAATATTAATTAGGGGCGGTGACGTCACCGCCACTGACGCGTGGATTGGGGCGGGGATGTTCCCCGTGACGTCAGTCCTGCGTCATTGCTGAATCGTGTATATAACCACACTCTAAGTGCTGATATCAATATTTCTTCCGGATTTTCTTTATGGACGGCTTATTTTTACTGCTCTGGATTGACTCTTGGCCTTAGTACCAAGCTTTAAAAATGTCGGCTGCGGAAAAGATGGCGGTTAATCCTCCGATCGGCACATTTTTGAGAGCTGAAGGTAAGTCTTCCCCTCCCTCCCTCCCTCCCCGCTCCCCCGCCTCCTCCCCTCATTGTGAACACTTGCCCTGAAAGAATGTGCTAAAGACTTGACTGGAGGTGATCTTTGTGTTTTTACAGATGTGCTGATCAGGCTGGTAAGCACACTGAGTGATGAGGAGATATGGGAATTCATCACCATCTCTCCGGATATCTACTACTTTAAACACCGGGACATCCCGGCCAAATACGGCAACACCGGCTGGGAAGACAATGATGGCCATTACATACCGGTAAGTTCACACGCAAATCACTCACTCACCCATTCACTCAGTCAAACACTCACCTCAGTCAGACAGTCACCCATTCAGTCACCCAGACACATTCACCCACTCATTAAGTTCGACAGTCAGTCAGCCACTCACTCAGTTAGCCACTCACTCAGTCACCCACTCAGTCAGAGAGTCACTCGCTCAATCACTCACTCAGCCAACCGTAAGTCTATTTGTTTGCCAGTCAGAACACAGTGTGTAATGTTGTATTGCATATGAAGCATCGATACACTCGATGCTTTTAGAATTTGGACAAAACGTTCTATGACTTGATTCAATGTAGGGAAGTAAGGAATGTAACATAAGTGTCGACTGAGAATGAGTGAATGACTGATTAAAGGAGGCTTGATGCTGTAATTGCAGGAGGTGGACGAGCACCTCATGTTCCGGTACCAGGTGATGTGGCGCATCAGTAAGGGTACCTTCGGGCAGATCCTGTGCTGCTTCGACCACAAGACTGGGGAGGACGTGGCCATCAAACTACTCCGGCATGATTCCATGTAGGTTGCCCTGCGTATACACTGATCACCAGGCTCTGATCGCATTAGATAGATGTTTATTATTACAGCAGAAAAATACTCAGTGAGCTAGCAAGCTCTTTACAGGATTTCTGCAACACAGCAAACACGCACGTTTCTAAAAAATGAATATAAATATAACAAAGTAACCAAACAAAAAAAGGTGTATTTACACACAGCGTTTCACATGTGACAAAATAAAAACAATAGGAGGTAGTTCAAATATTTCAACATTTAAAACGATTAAACATTGCGATGGGAAAACATATATGTAGCTAATTGCACATTGAGAGCGAACAAGTGCAACATTTCAAACACGAATCAAGATCCGCAATCACAGCTGATCACTGTGGTCACGGTAATCACAGTGACTGATTTCAGTGAAGGACTGACTGATCACAGTGATCCCAGTGATTCCACGGCCAGACCATACTGATCACAGGGACCACACGAATGAGTCGGTGAGCCTGAGTAGCAGGCCCTCACACTCTGACGCGCTCACCTCACCCCTCCGTCACCTCTCCCTAACCTCGTCTCTTCTCTCACAGGCTTGAAGTCGACGAGGCCAAGAACGAACTATCTGTGAACATTGCGCTGCAGTCGGCAGGAGGGAGCCCCTACATCGTGCACTTCCACGACTCCTTTAACTTCCGCGGCCACACCTGCTTTGTCTTTCAGCTCATCCGGTAAGTCTGCAGGGCACGCATACAAAGTTGCCCCACGTAGTCTCACACAGGCTTTATTGTCAGGTGCTGTTAGGGAGTGCCACCTGTGAAGGTGGTAATGGTGCACATAGAGGGGGTGGGGGTTGCCAGTATCACCACACCCGCCCGGTCACTTTTGTCTCCCTAGGTACTTATTTCACCAGGTACTTATTTGAGGCTAAGTAGAGCTAGGAGAGATGCAGGACCAGCTCAGAAAATCATCAATGGTGTTGGTTGCCATCGTCAATGATGTTGGTTGTCGGTTCTGTTCACGCTGTCAAAATTGTGTTTGTTTGTGTGCAAGGCCTGCTGTACCTTTGAAAGTAGGTTAACATGTCATATGTAAGTAAAATAATACGTTCTTGGAAATGGTATGAAAGGAGAAATCCAATGTTTCAAATCTGTCCAGCATTTGGATCGGTCCAGGATGATGTTGATAGCATGTTACATATCACAAGTCAAATCCACGTCTGGTAAGTTATTGATCCAGGTAAACAGTCGGCTCATCTCGTCTTATCTACCTGGATCACAGATGGCATATTACAAGCGGTAGATTGTCACCATAATGATGATTATATATTATAATTTCTGTATTGTTATTATTTATGATTATTATTGTTTATGTGTGTTGCGGTGCTCGCTTGCAGTCAGGGGGACCTTGCAGACCACATCCCCAAGACGGGTTTGCCGATGGAAGACGTGTGTAGATTCACAGTATCCATCTTGCGAGGCCTGCTGTACATGAAGAACTGCGGCATTATCCATTCGGACCTCAAGCCGGTGAGTTAATTAATTAATTCGCACATTCAGTCATGTGTATATATTATAGTGATTATTATGATGATTATTGATTATGGGTGCACCACTGACAGGTTGTTGCTGTTGCTTTCTCGGCAGGGAAACATCTTGGTGACTAATCGGGCAGCGGGGGAGGTCTGCATCACTGACTTTGGACTCAGCTTATGGGAGATCGACGGTGGTGAGTGTTCTTACGTGAGAGTGTGTGTGTGTGACTGAGTGGGTGGGTGGATGCGTGAATGACCGAGTGCCTGAGTGAGTGAGAGTGTAAGAGTGAGTGTGTGAGTGTATGTGTGGCCTCGAGGTGCATCTGGACTGGCACAAGTGCCGTGGTGACATTACCCTACCTTAGATGGATAGATGTTTATTATTACAGCAGAAAAATACCCCGTTAACTTGCACGCTCTTTACAGGATTCCTGCTAGACAACAAGCGAATTAAAATAAGTAAATAAATAAACATAACAATAGCAATTTAACCAAACCAAAAACTTTTGCGCACAGCATTGCATATAAATGACAAATTAAATAAATACAAGGTAGTTGAAAGTGAGTGTGTGAGTGTATGTGTGGCCTCAAGGTGTATGTGGACTGGCACAAATCCCGTGGTGACATTACCATTACTTATTGGCTCACGGCTGCTGTTGTTGTGAATGAGCGTGTCAGAGTGTACGATCGTGTGTGAGAGATTTTTAATTTGGTTCAGAAGGATGTGGTGCTGATTGGACTTGCTAAATATCGACGGTGTCATGATTTGCCTCTGTGGAGGAGGTTTATAAATGACGCTACTCGGCTGTGCCAGCCTAAGTGCATCGCCACATGATGGAAAATAGCAGCTGATGTGTATGAGAGTGAGTGTGTGTATGTGGCATGTATTTAACCAGTGCGTGGATGAAAGTATACCTACCTGTATGTATACCTGTGTATGTATGTATGTATGTTTTCCGTATGTGTACGAATGTATACCTGTAAATGTGTGTATTCTGGTGCATACCCGTGAGTATATAGCCTTGTGTGTGGATGCATGCCCATGTGTATATGTACCGATGCGTGTATGTCTAACCTGTGCCCACTTGCGTATCTCTCACGATACAAGCGGTTTGGCACGCTGCTCCATATATTAGTACGTGTTTGCTTATATACCCATGTGTACGTGTGTCCACGTGTGTAACACATGTCGATGCGTATGCCCGTTTGAGTGTATACGCGTGTATGTACCTATGTTTGACCTGTGACCTCTTTTGTGTCTGTCAGGCGTACCACAGGGCGGCACAACAGGTTACTTGGCCCCCGAGATGCTACTGGGGCACAACTTGACAAGCGCCGCAGACATGTGGGCGCTGGGTTGCATCGTCGCGGAGATGGCCATTGGGAAACGCATCTTCATCGCCCCCCGGAACCTATGCCTCAAGGAACTTGTAGAGGTACCAAAGACACATCCGAGTAGAGAGAGAGAGAGAGCAGTGCATTGTGACCACAGCACAGTTGTGTTGCTCATTACTTTTGACCAGGATGTTTGTTTGTCTGTCTGTGTGCATTTTTTCAACAGTAGGTTAAAATGTCAAATATCACTAACATAATTCTTAAAAAATTCGCGCCTGATCATTTATTGGTCCATGTAGACAGTCATCTTGTTTCATCTACCTGGATAACATTTGACACACAGTTGTGTAATTCCTCTTCTTTTCGATTCTTCGAAGCGTGATGGTCTTTTGAGCTGCAGAGGTTGGGTAGTAGAGCGCAGACAAGGCAGTGCTCCATAGTATGGTCTGCTTCTCCACCTTCACAGGTGGTTGGGCCGGTCTTGTAGCCCCATCTGACCACAGCAGCTTTTGATCATCCCGTTCTAGTTGTGTCATTAATAATAATCTGGTACTTCTAACGTACAATCTTTAATAATAATGTAGGACCTATAATGCAACCGTATATGACAATCTAGAAGTTCTAACGTTTGGTGTCCACATTCACCCCTCTGTGCTCTGTGTGCAGGTGTTGGGGTTGCCTCCAAAAAACATTGACTACTCTTTGCTTGACATACTCCCTCTGTTTGGTAAGTATAGCGCTCCAGGGACCAGAGTCAGTCCCGGCAGACACAGGACGCAATGCCTGTGTTGGTGTTTTTAAGTGTATAATCTCGTCTTTTTTTAATATTGTTTGTTTTAAATGTTGAAGAATGTAATTGCTAGGCTAATTGAGTTGGATGGGATCAATGTATCACACGTCAATTACATTACTTCTTACTGGAAATACATTCCCACTGTTTGTCATTTAGTTATACTTATACATTTTCTGGAACGTATCTTGGGCGTATAGCGGGGTTCCCCTGTACATTTGACATTGAATCAATACTGTGCAGCCATGAGGTGTTATAGAAAGATTGATGTTTATTATTACAGCAGGAAAAATCCAAGAGAGCTTGCAAGCTCTTTACATGTTCCTGTGACACAACAGATACGCGAATTGACAATTAATAAATAACGAATTTACCAAACAAAAAATAACCCTTCACGTGCGGCACTGCACTTAATTGACCACAGAAATAAAAATATAGTTAAACATTGCGATGTGAAAAACAATATATAGGTAGCTTATTGCACATTGAGAGGGAACAAGTGCAACATTTGCAACATTTCAAACACAAATCAAGATTTGCAATGACAGCAATGCAGAAATAAATGTTAACATTAAATCATTAACCTCCCTGCCGCTCCCATCCCTTGTGTGTTCAGGTCGGTTCGCAATCGTGGATACCTTTTTGACGAAGGCGAACCAATTCCCACTCGCCATGAAGCTCCCACCTGTGGAAGACGACGGGTTCCTGGATTTTTTGGAGAAATGTTTTGTGTAAGTGTTGGTTTTCACTTTTGGGTGATATGGTGGCACCACCCACCCATTCACCCGTCCACTCGTTCACTCTTCACTCGTTCATTCAATTAGACACATGCTCACTCATACACTCAGTCACTCATTTACCCACCCACTAATCCAGGCTCTCAACCACTCATCCACTCAACCACTAGCACACAGTCACTCACTCACGCACCCACGCATCAATTCCCTCACTCAACCACCCACTCACATACTCCACTCACCCAATCACACACAAATTCACAAACACACACTCCTCACTCACGCACAAACTCACCCACTCATGGCTATCCCGAAAGAGAATCTCTCAATACCACAAGAGTGACGGATTCCCCTTTATAGACACTAACCATCATTGTTTCTCTGCTGCCAGGTGGGACCCAGCCAAACGCATCACCCCCGAAGAGGCGCTGCAGCACTCGTGGGTGACAGGGAGTGGCGTCGCCACCCTATCCCAGGCGGCCTCCCTACCCCTACCGGTGATCCCCACGTGTCCGCCTGAGGCCCCCTCGCCTTTGTTCGAGACCGCCTCCTCCTCCAAGTCTCTGCCCGTGTCCTCCAAGTCTCTGCCCATGACCTGCGCGTCTTCCTTGTCTGCGCGCGAGACCTTCTGGTCCTTGTCTGCGGTGAAAGCGGAGATAGAGCAAGAAGAGGTGGAAGAGGTGGAGGAGGGTGATACGAACAACCCCGACTTGAGGCTGAAAACCGCTCCAGGCAATGGAAGATTCTCCCGGGTGAAGAGACGCCTGAGGAAAATGTTCCACTCCCTGGGCCAGTGCTGCTTTTGCTGCTGCTGGCCCAAGAAGCGCGTCTCCAAGAGTGTGTGAGCCTCGTGCCACACAAACACAACCTGGAACAGCCTGCAGGCACACCTATTGCGTCAAACACAGTCCCCTACAGCCTTACAAAAACTCTTAAAAAGTCACATTTCCACCAACTCACAACAAACCGACTGAGCAGGGCTCCGCGCCTCCAAATAATAATAATAATAGCATTTATATAGCGCCTTTCACCCGAGGGTCACAAAGCGCTGCACAAGGCTGTGGAGAGAACGGCATGTCTCCAATGTTAAATTCCTCCCAGACTCCAATGTTAAATTCCTCCCATAGACTCCGATGTTAAATTCCTCCCATAGACTCCGATGTTAAATTCCTCCCATAGACTCCGATGTTAAATTCCTCCCATAGACTCCAATGTTAAATTCCTCCCATAGACTCCGATGTTAAATTCCTCCCATAATAATAATAATATCAATTTATATAGCGCCTTTCACCCGAGGGTCACA